>CM032638.1:25160017-25595751 GCA_019097785.1 Fraxinus excelsior
TCAGACAAATTCGAAAATCAATTCTCTGCCCACACGTTTTATTGATGTCCATATACATGGTTTGTGCGTCTGTTTATCGGAGATATGATTCTTCTTCAGTATTAAGTCAATTATAGCATTCCAATGTTATTCCATGTGAAATGGATAATAATCACATACAATACAAAAAAAAAAAGAAAAGGAGATTGCCATCAGAACAGATCCTAGAAAAAAAAGGTGATTGGCCAGTGAAAAGAAAGAAAGCATCACCAAGTGGAGTTATTAAATTATTAAATTAAGATTCAATTATTTGGCTCTGTCCTTGATCACATCAAATCCCATCTCGGTTGGATCCGTAGCTTGCACTTCATAGTGGATCCCATCTAATGCCCTCCTTAGTCCATCTTTCGACGTTGCGTAAAGCATTTTGGCTCTGATTCTTGATGCCGATGGTGCCCTAAAATTAATATACCATGTAATTCAACTAAGATCTAAGCAAAATCAATTGAGAGAATTTAACAGGGTGGAGGGACGGACCATGCAATGAAGAAGATCTTGCTTTTGCGGCAATTATCGACTGTAACGAAGTCGAAATCAAATACAGCATATCGGCAATCATCCTCCGGGAGGGATGCAGCTAAATCATCGTAACCTTCACCCGCACCACCAACTTTGTCCACCGTCACCAGCTTCGATCCCTCGTCAATCTTGAACACTATGTACCTATGAACCTTCTTCCACTTCATCTCCATGAACGAGTTCTTGCATTCCTCCGTCACCCACATGCCGGTCGTAGCCTACACAACAAAACCATGATATATAAAGAAATCAGCTTACATATGCGCGAAATTTACTGTGTTTGTGAATATACCATCTTGAAAGCCATAGCCATGGTGGTTGCAAATTAGGATGCTGGTCAATTTCTTTGCTAAGAATAGTGATCAGGGTGGGGAAATATTATGATTGCGTTCAGACTCGATGCTATGATGCTGATGCAGAAGCAGATCAAGCTATATATATAAGATTTGGTTATTGAAATGCCACTGAAACTGCAAAATATTACAACTTTGTCCACATTTATACAAATCTATGTATATCGAATTATTTAATATTCAATCATATGATATGTTACGTAATACTGTCCAATTTAACGTACTAAACATGTCTAGAGCCGTAAAGCACATGACAGCAATACCCAGATCCAATGGATAGATAAAACTTGGTATTTTGACTGTAAAAGAAAGTTGTGCACTCGTATGTATGGCCCACTCAGAACTTTAGCAACTAAAATAATAGTGGAACAATTCTATGCTGCAACTGGAAATAGTAATTGATTGCATTTGGGATTCTTGTTGCCTAATTCTTCAACGCTGATTTCATAATTTCAAGTCTCCAGCTTCAAAAATTCAGCTTGCTTTAAAGTTTCTTGAATTTCTATTTTACTGTAAATTGTTATTTTGACAGTTGCACGTTCTACCAACTTTCATACACAGCTCTGAAACAGAGTAAATGATCCCTAAAAAATTTCTTGTAATCGGCCCCTATGGCTTATTTGGTAACGTAAAATGTATAACTACTATAATTGATTTTTTACAATGGCCTAAAGATGTATGATTTACAAATTCCGTGGCATTAACAAGAACTCAAGATAAGGAGAATTCAATGTACAAATTTAGTCATGCATTGGGATGCAGATGCAGTGGTCCTGTCTCGGATCATACACCTGAATCCCCCAAATCTCTCTCTTGAATTTCCTCAATAGTCTTGGCGTATAAGCGAAGGGGAAATAATGGTTCATCCACTTGATGCTTTATGCAAATCACTTTTTAAAATTTCAAATCCCAAACTTTGAGTTTTCCCAGAAAATTGCTTAAGGAATGTAGGTACAGAGAATTATCTTAATGTATATCTTATTGTAAAATAATGTTTCAGATTAGATTTATTATTAATATTTGATGTAACCATTCCATGGACAGCAAGAGCATCAAGAAAAAATACAACTCTTACAAACACTAAAATCTAACAATGTCTATCTAATGGACGTGCATGAGGACACATGTTGGTCAGGTCCCACAATTAATTTATACTTAAAAATTGCATAAATTGCAGTTTACTTGGATCACAAAAGGAAAATAATTATGTGGCTAAGATGACTAATATTACCTGGTCTGGGACAGATCACACCCAAATTGCTGTGTACTCTCGACTTTTTGCTGGTGGAAGTACTCAATTTGGTGGTGTAGCTTCATCCTCTCGAAGTAGCTGGGGGTCGAGAGTCGTTAAATGTCATACGCGTACGCCCATACAGTATCCTGCACTAGCTATGCAGCAACTTTCAGAGGAATTTGACATGAAGGAGGGAGGGGTGTTGCTGTGCAACTCTTTAATCTCTTTGTCTTTGGCATTATCTACAAATAGCTAAGAGACTTGTACCATGGAACACTAGGCGAATCATAGACCACGAGGAACGTCAATCAACATAGTATTATTTATACGCTCATCCTTCCTCAAATAAATAATTACATCTAACCACCAATCAGAGAATGGAGGAAGAACATTTCGTAACAGGTTATCCACAGCCAAAATGACGTAAAAACTCGCTTTCTATACCAAAGTCCAATCGGACAGTAAGACTCTCGACTAGAGAGGGAACTCTTACTAGAATAGGGTTGCTAAAAATTGTCATCTTTAAGCTTTTCTTAGCTGTCAAAACAGAAAAAGAGTATAAACTGTTGAATCTTGTTTGGAGCAGAAGCAAGATCAAAAGGTAAGGACATCTAATCTTGATCCTAAAATAGTTAAAAATGACTGCTTTGGAGCATGATTTTGTACCACTACAAAAATCAATTAATAATTTCTCATATAGTGACTGTTTCATCCCTTGATGGGGACAGTGACTCAGTGAGTAGACCGACAAATTTACAATTTACACATCTGTTAACAATGAAGCTCTTTGTGAGGCTATGATGCCATGGTCCAGCCCACTTAAGGCGATGATGATTGGCCTTCGGCCCATTCCTTCTAATATAATCAGCTGAAGTAAGCCCAGTGAAACTAGGCCCAGAACCCGGTCCAAACATAGTAAAAGTCAGCTGCTCTGAGCCGTTGGATTTAATCTGCCTAATCTCGAGGTTTTACTATTAGAGGGATTCTATTCGTTTCTAGAATTCATTAGATCGACCCTCTATTCTCTCTTTCTCTTCTGGAGACTTCTGAGTGTTCTTCTGTTTATCTTCTTCGTGAGGTTTACTCTAGAATCTGTTTTTTGAGTTGTTTTCTTTGTGAAATCGGCGTATCTGTAAGTCCTTTAGTGTGGTAGTCTTTAATCCCTCAGTCTCATTGAAGTAGCTTTGTGTTTACTGTTAGACTGTGGTGGGTTTCTGGTGGATCTGGGCTTACGGTGTTGAGAGAGTTTATGTTTGATGTTCTGAGCCTAAAACATCGATGATATCTTGGTTGTGCAGTGGTTGATCTGATGGCTGAACTAGATTTAGGTTTTTGTGGTTTATGAGATCATTCGAATATTTTCGATCTGTAAGTTTCTGTTGCAATATTGTATAACAGTGGTATCAGAGCCTTGGGTGGCTGTTCTTGGGTCTTCGATCGCGATTTGGGGCCTGGGAAATTAATTTTCAGCCCTCAATTCGTGGATCTCCTGAAATCGCGAAAACCCTAGTTCTTTGTATTTATATTCTTGGTGTCTTTTGGGTGTTCTTGGTTTAGTACTGTGACTGGATGTGACTGTTGGTGACTGGTTTCTTTATTTCGTTTCGATTGAGTGTTTCCTTTCTGGTTCTTGGTGGAACAACATCCCTATTGTGAACTTTGTGCTCTCCTGCTGTACAGAAACTGTGGAATTGGTAGCCATTCGTTGGATGCCCTCTGGTTTGCATGTTTCAACCCTAACTGTACCTTCCCTTGTGTCTTGACTAAATTTTTTGTCACCTTTTGGAGTGATCAAGTTGAGCCTTGACCTGAGAACATGATTCTCACGGAAACCTGGTGAACTTGGCCACTCTTGTTCCATCTGTAGCACCTTTTTAAATTCTGCTTTGCCATATTAATTGTTCCTTAATTTTGTCTTGAGGCATACTTGTCCATACCTAACTGTATATTTCTCTTGGCATGTTTTCTGGTTGATTAGCATATATTCTTGATTCTGTTTTGTGTTTGTTGGTTGAGAATCATTTTGTAATCTTGAATAACTGTAATAATTCCTTGCTGCTCATTCACTGTGACCTATTCCCCCTTTTTATCTACTTGTGGAGTTCAAATCACCTTTTTCTTGAGTGTTGTAGTTGTCATAGTTTTATTATCCCTTTTGAAATGCTTTGTGTTATTTCTGGATTTTAAAATCATGAAAAACGCTTTTGAATTTGGTATTTTTGATGGAAAATGGGATTTTCCCATTTGGCAACAAAAGATGAAAGGTATTTTAGTTCAACAAAAGATTTCAAAAGTAATAACACAAACTTTTCCTGAAACTATGACTGCTGATCAGATTCTTGAAGCTGATAAACTTGCATATGCATATATTATCTTGCACCTATCTGATCAAGTTTTAAGGAAAGTAGGGAAACAAGAGGATGCTAAAGCCCTATGGGATGAGTTAGAAAAATTATACCTAGCTAAGACCTTACCCAATAAGTTGTTTCTGTTAGAGAGGTTTTTCAGTTTTAGATTAGATACCTCTAAGGACATAGAGACAACCTGGACAATTTTAATAAATTGGTCCAAGACATCACCAATGCTGGTGAGAAAGTCTCTGATGAATACAAAGCTGTTGTGTTGTTGAATGCCATTCCTGAAACCTATCAGGATGTCAAGGCTGCCATAAAATATGGCAGAGATACCCTGACTTCTGATATTGTTATTAACTCTTTGAGGAGTAGGGAACTTGAACTTAGGAATGAAAGAGGGAATGGTAGGTCTGAGACTTTGTTTGTGAGGGGTAGGACTCAAAATAGGTTCAATGGGAACCAAGAGGGTTTTAACAATCAAGGAAACAGTGGGAAGAAGAAGTTTAAGGGTAGAACTAGATCCAAGTCTAGGACTGGGAATAAGAAGTGCTATGGATGTGGGAAATCTGGTCATTTTATAAAAGATTGTTTTAAAAGGAAGAATGAGATGAAAGCCAAAGGGGTTGATGAAGGGAACCTAGTAGAACCCAATGATTCCAATTCTGTTGATGTCTATGTTGTGACTGAGCCTTCCCTTGATAGTGGTTATGCCAATATTGTTAATTATGATAATCTGATCCATGAATGGATTTTGGATTCCGGTTGCACCTTCCACATGTCTCCTAAAAGATGTTGGTTTAACTCCTTTAGGGAAATCAATGGTGGAGAGGTTGTTATGGGTAACAATATGGCTAGTAGGGTTGAGGGCATAGGTGAGATTACATTGAAATTTGATAATGGTTATATCTTTACCTTAGAAAAGGTAAGATATGTTCTTGATTTGTCTAGGAACCTGATTTCAATGGGAAGTTTGGATGACTTAGGTCTGCTAGGAAAAGTAGGTGATGGGTTGTTGAAAGTGATGAGAGGTTCTCTTGTGATGTTTAAAGGCGTCAAGAGGAATGGGATTTATGTTGCTAGAGCTAGTGCTGTGGTTAGTGGGATAGCTGAGTCTTCCAACACTGAGCTAGATGCAACTTTAAAGTGGCATAAGAGACTAGCTCATGTTGGAGAAAAAGGTCTGCATATCCTGTATAAGAAAGGGGTGTTTGGAAAGGATTCTATTTCTAGAATCCCCTTTTGTGAGAACTGTACCTTAGGAAAACAGCACATATTACATTTCAATACTGGAAAGCATAAATCTACTTCTGATCTTGAGTATATTCACTCAGATTTATGGGGGCCTTCTCCTACCATTACTCAATGTGGAAATAGGTATTTTCTTTCTTTGATTGATGATTATTCTAGGAAAGTTTGGGTTTATTTGTTGAAACACAAATCTGAGACTTTTGGAAAGTTTAGAGCCTGGAAATTGTTGATGGAAAATCAGACTGGGAAGAAAGTTAGAACACTTAGGACTGACAATGGTCTTGAGTTTTGCAATGCTGAGTTTGACCTTTTTTGTACTGAGAATGGGATTAGGAGACATAAAACAACTCCTTATACCCCTCAACAGAATGGAGTGGCTGAGAGGATGAATAGGACTTTGCTGGAAAAGGTGAGATGCATGCTTGTAGGATCAGGTGTGCCTAAGACCCTATGGGGGGAAGCCTTGATGACAGCCACTTACACAGTCAATAGAACCCCCTCTAGTGCCCTAGGTGATAAGACCCCTGTGAGCAATGGACTGGCATTATTCCTGACTATACACACTTGAGAGTTTTTGGGTGTGCTGCTTACTCACACCAAACTCTAGGAAAATTAGAACCTAGGGCCCAGAAATGTATTTTCTTGGGTTACCCTGATGGGGTGAAGGGTTATAGGCTGTGGAGTAGAGAGTCCAGTGGTTTTAAGATCATCACTAGTAGGGATGTCACTTTTGATGAGTTGAACATGCCATGCTTGAAAGAAAAAGGGTCTGACAAGGTTTTAGAAGGGGTAGAAAGTGATGAGACCAAGCTGCAGGTGGAGCTTGGTATGCCTACCCAACCTATAGATGCTGAACAAGTTGAAACAGAGGCTGGAAATGATGTTTTAGAGGATGACATTGAAGAAACTGAAGTTCAGGATGTTGTTGAAGAGCCAAATGGTGAGGGTAGTGACTACCAACTGACTAGAGATAGAGTTAGGAGGGAGATTAGAGAACCTATTAGATATAGAGACTACCTGACCTTAGCTTTAATGTCTTATTAGGATCTGGCCTATAGGGAGCCTAAGTCCTATGAAGAAGCTATGTCTAGTAAGCAATCTAAGGAATGGCAGATTGCTATGAATGATGAGATGGACTCCTTGATTAAGAATGGGACTTGGATTTTAGTTCCTAAACCTGCAGGCAAATCCCTTGTAGATTGTAAGTGGATTTTTAGTATTAAGGAGGGTAACACTGATAAGGTGCCTATAAGATTCAAAACTAGACTTGTGGCTAAGGGTTTTACTCAAAAGGAAGGTTTAGACTATAATGAGATCTTTTCTCCTGTGATAAAGTATACTACTATTAGAGTCATGCTTGCTCTTGTTGCTCATTATAATCTTGAACTTGAACAAATGGATGTAAAAACTGCATTTTTGCATGGTGATCTTGAAGAGGTGATTTATATGAAACAACCACTTGGCTATATTGATAAATCAAAATCTGATCATGTTTGTTTGTTGAAAAGATCCCTATATGGTTTGAAGCAATCACCAAGACAATGGTACATAAGGTTTGACACTTATGTCTCTTCTGTTGGTTTTATTAGAAGTGAATTTGACCATTGTTTGTATTTGAAAAGAGATGATAAAAATGCCATTGTTGCTTTTATACTCTTGTATGTGGATGATATGCTTCTAATTGGACATAACATGTATGTCATTAATGAAATTAAAAGATCTCTGAATGCTGAATTTGAAATGAAAGATCTTGGACATGCTAAGAAGATTTTAGGCATGGAAATTTCTAGGAAAAGGCATGATAGAATTCTGATTTTGAAACAAACTGCATACATTGATAAAGTGATTACTAGATTTGCTATGCTTGATTCAAAATCTGTGACTGTACCTCTTGCTAGCCATTTTAAATTAAGTAAAGACCAATGCCCTGTTAATGAATCTGATATAAAACAAATGGGAAAGATACCTTATGCTAATGCTGTAGGTTCTGTGATGTATACCATGGTTTGTACTAGGCCTGATGTTGCTATGCTATTAGTACACTTAGTAGATTCATGGCTAATCCTGGTTTAGAACATTGGACTGCATTAAAATGGTTATTAAGGTACTTGAAAGGGTCTTCACATTTAGGACCGTGTTTCTCTTCCTGCAATGATGGTGTAGTACTTAAAGGTTTTGTTGATTCTGACTTTGCCGGCAATATTGATAATAGAAAGTCAACTAATTCCTATGTGTTTACTTTGTGTGGAACATGTATAAGTTGGAAATCACAATTACAACCTGTTGTTGCTTTGTCTACCACTGAGGCTGAGTATGTGGTTGCAACTGAGGCCATAAAGGAAGCTTTATGGTTGAAAGGTTTACTGTCAGAAATTGGTGAATTATCTAATCCTGTTGCATTATATTCTGACAGTCAAAGTGCTATACACTTATGCAAAAACCCAGTTTTTCATGAAAGAACTAAACATATTGATGTTAAGTTACATTTTATAAGGGGTATTGTTGGTAAAAATGTTCTGTTACTTGAGAAAATTGCTACTCAGTTTAATCCAGCTGATATGGGCACAAAGGTATTGCCTCTTTCCAAGTTCAAGTCATGCTTGCAACTGTTGAAAATTGATGCTGGGTGATTTGTTGAATGCAGGAACCAAATCTGGTCTTGATGTTTTGGAGGGTGATCCAAGGAAGCTGTTTTATCTAGTATAGGATAGTATTAAGCTACCGGATTGACCACTGGCATCAAGGTGGAGATTATGAGGCTGTGATGCCATGGTCCAGCCCACTTAAGGCGATGATGATTGGCCTTCGGCCCATTCCCTTTCTAATATAATCAGCTGAAGTAAGCCCAGTGAAGCCATGCCCAGAACCCGGTCCAAACATAGTAAAAGTCAGCTGCTCTGAGCCGTTGGATTTAATCTGCCTAATCTCAAGGTTTTACTATTAGAGAGATTCTATTCGTTTCTAGAATTCATTAGATCGATTCTCTACTCTCTATTTCTCTTCTGGAGACTTCTGAGTGCTCTGTTCATCTTCTTTCTTGAGGTTTACTCTAGAATCTGTTTCTTGAGTTGTTTTCTTTGTGAAATCGGTATATCTGTAAGTCCTTTAGTGTGGTAGTCTTTAATCCCTCAGTCTCATCGAAGTAGCTTTGTGTTTACTGTTAGACTGTGGTGCGTTTCGGGTGGATCTGGGCTTACGGTGTTGAGAAAGTTGGGTTTGATGTTCTGAGCCTAAAAACATCGATGATATCTTGGTTGACAGTGGTTGATCTGATGCCTGAACTAGATTTAGGGTTTTGTGGTTTATGAGATCATTTTGAATAATTTCGATCTGTAAGTTTCTGTTGCAATATTGTATAACATTTTTATATTCCTCTCTTTCATTTTTAAGGTTACCTCAAATGGTGATGCTATTTAAAGTTATATTCCAAAACAAGTGTATCGTTTAGAATCAATTGGATATTGATGAAATCACTTGGCAGGGGGACCAAGTCGAAGAATTCCGACCTCTATGTGAAGTTCAAAGACACAAAGCAACCATAGAAATAACAAGTCATTAAGGAGGAAAAGTTACCCATGTTCTTCATATTCCAAGCAACATTGTAAAGGTAACAATAAAACTGGTAGAACTAGAATTTATTGTAAGATCAAATTCTTAGGCCACTTTCACAAAATGAGGTTCAAATATCATCTACTTGTTGATTATATTCTGCTTTCTTACTTTCATTAGGTTCTGTGCGTCATGCTTAAAGATGCTTCCTTACTTTTAGCATTTTCAAGAATATTTTAATTTATTACCAGGACTTCCTACTACCTTTTTCCCAAGACATAAAAAAGCGAAGGTCCATTTTCTGGTTAAAGTTCATCTGGGTTCTTGTGGGAAGGGTGGGAATGCTTATTTGGTTTTTGTTGTTTGCATTTCTAAATTTAAGATGTTTGAGAAAATAATAGCCAAACTAGCTACAGGGCAGTGAGAATATCCTTTTGGTAATTATAGCACATCTTTACTTCTTAAGTAGATACTACAAATTGGCTCAGATGTCAACATTCTACAACAAAATGGTTGTGTTATTTTTTATGAAAAAAATAGAGAGGAGCAATGTTTGCAAGGTGTGAGGATGGATTTTAATTTATATTTGATTGATTCAGCTAGCAGACATCTATCTTTGAATTAAAAGCCTTATTAGATGAAGAGTGCAATCGGAGAAAAGAAGATCGAGAGATATTTTCACTAGATTTGAAAGCATCAATACAGACACTTCAGGTTGAGGTTGAGGTTGAGGCTGAAATAAAACGAATATCAGATGCTGCATTGAGACGAGAGAAAGAGCAACAAGAAGTCATAAATAAGCTTTGGGTAGAAATTTTTGATTTATTTTATAATTGTTGCTTTTCCATATTTCTAGCAATTATTTCTGTTTGTGATTCCAGGAAGCAGAGAAGGATAGGTGTTCCTTTTTGATGGACTTTGTTTGGTGCTAATTATTTGTTGGTGGGGAGAATGGTAATTGGATAAAATGCTGATATATGAAATGTTTTTGCATTTATTAAACTGAACAAATTATGAAATTTTATGGAGGATGAATAGCTGTGTTTCTGAATTATTTTTTATTTCGGATTTTATGGCTGAAATTGTACAAATTTGGGTACTTGCCATCTGATTTAGGTTTTGTATTTGTTGGTACCCTAAGTTTTAAATTAACGAGCATAGCTTTGCAATCAATTTCAGTGTCAACTATTTGTTAAGTTTACAAAATATTGTTTTCTTTTCAGTTAAAGCTTGTCTCTTGTTCATTTCTGCACACATTTGTTCCCTGTATATGTGTCTTTCGTTCTATTTCAAGCAATGCCAGAATAGTAATAGGACAGAAAATGTTTTTCGGTTGAACTTTTCTTGCTTGAGTTTTGTTTTCATCTAAATGCATAGGGACATTACTGCTTAATTCATTACATAATAATAAGCCAAAAAATGTTTTTAAATTTAATCCTCAATTATCTTGCTACTAAAAGCTTTAATAGGATTTTTTTGTTGGTTTTTCCATGACTAAGCTCAGTTGCAACTGATTAACTATGTTGAAGCCAGTGGAATAGAGCAAATAAATTTCAGGTCTTTTTTTTTTTTCCATTATGTGGATATTATAACAATAGGAAACAAAATTGGAGTCACACACTGAAGTCATCTCTCATCGCTTTCTCCACAGCTATGTCTGCAGCCTACAGGAGAATCCAATACAATTCACTTTTTAATTTTGGACATTTTACTTTTAGTCATTTGATCAATTTATTTTCCCTTGGTTCCACCGATATTAGCTTATGGTTTTGTTATCCCTTTTATCCATTTTGTTGCCCACACATCCTATCTTAACAACTTTCTTTATGTTACATTATCTTGTGAACTTTTTATTCTTTGACAGCCTTGTACTCAATACAATAAATCAAAGTTTTTTATTAACCGTCGTATAGAACTTTCCAACTTTCTAGGTATCTTTCTATCTTATTGCATACTTGTAACACTTCTTTATATTATTCAACCTATTTAACATCGTTCCAAACCTCCAGAGTTACTACAATATATTTTTCTCAGATATTCATGAAGTAAGATCATATCTTTAACAAATTACATGCAACAGTTGATCTCATCTGTTGACCTATGGTTGACTTCTCATTTTAATTATCACAAACAAAATATGTTTATTACTAACAAATTGATTTCAAGTGTAAATAGTGATCATTGTAAAGTTGATGACACAAAGTTCGAGAACAAGTAAATTTGCATGAGATCACTCACCTTGAAGAATGATATGAGAAACACGTGAAATGATATCTCAATGCAAATCAAGACACAAGTCGAAATACCAAATCAAGCCATGCACGACAAATCATTCAAATTAAGCACTTAGACTTTTTACGACTACGTGTAAAGGTAAAACATTTTAATACTTGGTAAATGCATCGTGACAAGCTCAAAGTTTTGATTTTACGATCCAAAATTTCACGACGAAATGTTTTACTTGAAAAATATGTTTTTCAAACGTAAAAATTCGAAATATATATTTTTAAATATGACAAACACTTTGAAAAACTTCTTAAAAACGTTCCTCTAACACTTACATTTGACAAAATATAAAACGAGAACGTTTTGGGCCAAAAAGGTCGTACCGGACGTCCGATATGATAAATTTTTGGCTACAACGATCATTTTTCAACGGTCCAATTTTCTGACAAAGAATAACGGATAATTGACCGTCCGGTATTTTACCGGACGTCCGGTAAGACATAAATTTTGATAGTTTTGATTGCTATAAATACCTCACTATTTCTCCACTTGTATTACAAATTCTAGAGCATTAAAGTGAGGTTATTATTGAGGTTATTATTGATCCCAACTACCTTATTCTCCATCTTTAAGAAGATCAAGAGTATTATATTGTTGAAAAACTTTTGAGTGATTATAATTTGTGAAAATCCTTTGTTCATCAAAAAGTTTTTCATATCAACACTTTGAACTAAATTCATTGCCATCTATTAAAGTGTTTACATCTTCTCTTCTTGTTATCAATCTTGATTATATCTCATTCATCAAGAAGAGAAGTTTTTCACTTGTAAAATTCATTTGAATTGTGAGTCATATTGAGGTCCTGTAAAGCTCAATAGTGTGGGTCGTGTTGAGGTCCCGAAAAGCTCAACATTGTAAAAGGATCGGTGCTCATTGGTTGTAAATCACGGGAAGCTTTGTATAGGGTTGGATTGCACCACAAGTCGATAAACATAGTGAAAAATGTCTTGCTCGTGACGGAGAGCTTGGTAATGGGGGATGTAGATCATTGCGTTGGATCGAACCTCCATATTATATCGTTTGCATTCTCTAGCCCTTTTATTTAACGCTATTACCTTGTGCAAACTTATTTCCTTTACCTACGTGTCTATTTGCATTTAAATTGTTCCATTATCATTTGTGTGAACATTAGTTTTAAAACTTGTATTATTATTGAAAAAGATTTTAAAAATCAATTTACCCCCTCTTGGTTAGCCAATCTTGGGTTTTCATCATCTTGGGTATGCCCTGTAAGCTCATCCATGATTCTAATGCGATAAAGATTTAGGATGAAATCTTGATCCAAGTCTATAATAATAGAAGATTTGTACTACTATATCTCACATTCTTAACTTTTTGTATAAATACTTTAAGTAGTCTATTTTTTTATAGCATAGAACCTTTTACAGCTAATGTTTTTTTTTTTTCCTTTTTTGGGCTTGACATGGAAAGAGAAGAATACACGATTGTAATGCCAAACAATGAGAGAAAACTGATAGTGATGAGAATGATGTGAGAATCAAATAAGTTTAGATTCTTTCAGAGATCTTATTATAAGCATATATCTGTATTACTTGATCTATTTTATTGGCTTGTGCTTATATCAATACATCTTGAGGTTTGTGGCTTGCTTCAGAGGGATTTTATTTATTGTTAAAAAGTGTGGTACCTTTTCACTTCAATGCCATTGGACATTTGTATTGCTGCATATGTTGTCGTAGCAAATTTATAATTTTTCTTGTTTTTGAAGCTTGAGATATGTTGGATATGTTGCTTTTATGTTCCTCTAACACGCTTGTCCAATCCGCCCATACTTCTTGAGAACCAAAGAATCAATGAATGAATTGATAATATTTATTTATTTTTTTCGTTGGTAGCCTCTCTTTCTTGGTGAAAGTGGAATCAATCAGCTTGTTAACCTTGTCACCAATCTATATATAAGAGCGTAAAGAAACTACAAAAGGAAAAAAAAAAAAAAAAATTTGAAAGAAAAAGATAAAGACAAAATAAAGATGATTTGCTACAAGCTCTCACATTATCTCCACACTATTAAATACCTAATTAAATACATTCAAATCATTCCACACTATTAAATACCAAATTAAAATACAGCGCCATGTGCATTGCACATGCCTAAACTAGTCTTTATAAAATAGATTGATCTTTATACTCTTCGAGAATCGAGGAGAGTTTCCCATCCCTCTTTCAGGTCACCAGAGCATAGTAGAAGCACCTTCGACATTCCCATTTTTCATAGTTAACATTATTACTAATGTCAAATTTGATCGGACTGGCTGGTTTGATAAACAATTTGAGAACTAATTCGATTATGTATAGAAATCATAAAATTAGGAACAAAGCAAGTCAAGAAATGATTGATTTATCTCAAATTTAATTTCTTTTTTTTTCTTTTTAATTATTTTACCATCAGTTCAACTATAAAATTCCTACCTTGTCGAATTGATATTCAAATAGGTTTTTAGAAGATTGTTCTTTACCCTTTGTTGATGATATTGTTGAAATTTGGTTGTGGAAGTCTAAAGTATTGCATAAGGACATACAAATTCAAAACCCGCTTAATACAACCTATTAAGATGTAGACACTTATTGGAATGTTCTAAAAGGTCCAATTAAGTTCAAGTTAATTTTTCGAAAAGTGATTTTTTTATAAATGTGGTGAAAAAGTACGAAAAAAATTATGAAAATATGAAATTAAATTAAATTAAATTTGAAAATATTTAATAATACCGTGAAAAAAAATAATTTCACAAAATCAATTTCAGGAGAAAGATCGTTGCATTTGTTGGATGCCTTGACTTGTGCAAGGGGCAATATGATACCGTTCACAAAGATGATTATCATAATCCCAATTTTACGGTAATTTCTATTATATTTTCTGCATTTATAATTATATGTTAAAAGGGTCTTTATGTCATACTCCTTACAACTTGTAGATCCATTTACAATGGGCTACTTTTTGATTCTTTGATTTTTCAACTAACTCATTTTTGTTTAGAGACAAGATCTCTTCTCTCATAGCATTTTTCCAATTTTCAGAATTTTTACAGGTAATCGCTTCCTCAAATGAAATCGGTTCAACTGATTCTAATGCTTCACCTGAAACTAGGACAAATTCTATCAAATTTGAAGAGATATATTTCATATTAGGCTTCACTTATCTTCTCTCCCTATCCTCCACTAATTGGTAGTCATCTAAATTAGTACATGCAGATGTTTCTTCATTAAGGACAACAATTTCAGGAATTTCAAGTTCTGGTTATTCTATCACTGCTTCTTGATCACATTCTTCTCGAGGTTGGATATCACTATCCTGGATGATCATTTAATCTTTTCGCTTAAAACTCCATCTTCTTTCCAATAGAAGATTTTTCTTTCTCGATCTATTTGTACTGGCTGTCTATATTTTTAAGGCAAGGCATATCAAATTCATTGAACTTCACATATCTACTGTTAATAATCTTAATGCCCTTTACACTTAAAACTCACATTCACTCATGGATAACCTAACATGACACACTTAGTAGCCTAGGGTCTAATCTTCCCTCAATGTGTATAAGCCGCACAACCAAACACTTTAATGTGTGACAAATATGAGGTTTTTCTAGACCACAACTCTTGGGAAGTCTTGAAGTTAACAGAACTAGAATGTGACCTATTTATCAAATAGGTAGCAGTACACATAGTTTCACCCCCAAAAACTTTTAGATAATCCTGAACTAATCATCATACATCTGACTTTATCCATTAAAGTCCGATTCATCCTCTATGCCACCCCGTTTTGTTGGGGATTATGATTCACAATCATGTGTCTCATTATACCATTTCCCTTACAGAGATTATCAAATTCAAAATTGTAAAAATCTAAATCATTGTCTGTCCTAAGAGTTTTCACACCCTTTCCCATTTGATTTTCAACTAAGGCAAGCCAAGACTTAAACTTACTAAAAGTTTCAGATTTGAATTTAAGAAGATACACCCAAACTTTCCTCGAGTAGTCATCAACAATGGACAGAAAAATATGTTCACTCCATGGGTGAGATGTTTTTCTGGAGCCCACAAATCTGCATGAATGTAGTCCAACGGTCTCTTCGTGTTGTGCTCACCTATCCCAAAGCTAAATCCTATGTGACTTTCCTAGAACACGTCTCGCAAAAACTTAAAGGTGTAACACTATCCTTACCAAGTAAATTTTGGCCACTAAGATATTTCAACCCCTTGTTCCCAATGTGTCCCATCCTCTTGTGCCAAAGATCTGATCTATCTTCACATATAGAAGATAATGCCAACTCCTTGCTGTCCTTTGCTTCACCTTGAATGATATATAGTCTAGTCCTCTTTGGACATTTCATAACCATTAGAGACCATTTACAAATCTTTAAAGTACCAACATGAGATCTGAACTCATAACATTCTTCTTTTAATAATGTCATCATGAATCCTTATAGCAACATCACCTATTCCCTCCGCGTTGTGTGTACGATCATCCCCCAAGTATACTTTCTTAGGATTCACATCTCTGTAGTTATAGAACCAAGACTTAACATGACACATATGAACAGTGGCACCTGAGTCTAAATCCACTTAGTGTTAAAATCAATATTAAAAGCAATCATGACATGTATGTTATCATGGGCATGATCTACATCAGTCTCAAAATCTCCTAACACGGTCATAACATGTAGATAATCAAAGAAATCACCTACAGCAACTAAGTCCTGATCATCACTCTGTTGCAGTCTCTATTTCTTCTTAAGGTCATATAGTCTCTCTTGAAATGACATAACTTACCACTCTTATCTCTAAACTTGGACCTATCATTTGATTTCCCTATGCCATTCTTAATTTGAAAATAGTTCTCTTTTGTTCCATTCCTCCCTCTAACAAACAAACTCTCTTCTCTCGAGCTACCCTTCGACTCTTTTTTAAGCTCTAGCTCCCTAGACCTCAAAGCATTAGTCATAATATCTTGGGTCAAAATATCCGTAGCATACGTGATAGCATTCCTAACATCTCTATAGGATTCATGTGTAGCATTTAAAAGTATAACCGCTAGATACTCATTATCAAATATCTTATCATTGTGGGCCAAACACTTGACGAGTATGTTAAAGTCACCCAAATTGGATTCAAGATTCTTTCTCGGGTCTAGCTTAAATCTGAAAAGTTTTTGAAGCAAATGTATTTTGTTTGAAACAGATTTTCCAAAAATAGCTTGTCAAGTGCTTTCCACAACTTTGACAGTCTTATATTGTTCAACTTGTCCTAACACATCATCAGATGAATGCAATATAATCAAATTATGTGCAATTTCATTCATCTCAATAATTTCATCCAATTTAGCTTTTAGTGCATCGGGATATTTTTTCGAGTCGTTAAGAGCTTTAGAAATTTTTTGTTGGATTAAAATAGCCTTCATTTTTTGCTTCCTAATGGAATAATCTCCCTTACCATTGAATTGCGCCAATTCAACTTGAGAGGTCATGGTAGCAAAATAATATTTTTCAAAAAAATTTTACTTAACCAATTTATCCACACACAAATGCAAGCTCAAACCAATTTATTTATAAATTACTTTTCAAGATGAAATAAACGATGATATCATAACAAGTAGCACATAGACAATATCACAAGAGTCAAATAACAATATGATAGCAAATAATAATATATCAATTGTATATTCGAGAGGGTGTTAAAACGCGGAAACTGAGTAAATCAATATGCCGGTTCATATTTTAAGGAGAGATGCGAGTCTTTATCGATCTAAGGGGTCAGAAATATCTCAAGGAACAAAATTGGAATCCAACACCCCCGGAGGCAGAAATATCTCAAGGAACAAACTGTATTTTTCACCTCCGGCCAATTCCTCTTCACGCGTGACCTTTGTACTCTGCACGTGTGCTCCCATGCCGCATCTACCATCAGTGTATGTCTCATGCGTGGCACTGACAGCTTCTGTTTGTCGTCTATAGTTTGGTAGTGGTCATCGTTCGTCCACCAAGTGCACGATTTTGCTGAAAATTGGGTTTAAAGATTCAGGTTTACTAGTTTTCGGCCAAACCCGAACCTCTTCAACTTCCAATCCAAATTTCTGGTTATTTTAACACTTTATAGCACTAGCCTAAGCTTTGATACCATTTATAGAGTTTAAAATGTAGTGAACAAATTATTATTACAACTACAATGCGGCTAACATAAACTCTCAAAGTATAAAATCGAACCAATAAACCCAAAGCTTCTTCAACACCTCTAATGGAGTGTCATATGACGTTGTGCTCAAATTTTTACCACACCAGGTCATGCACCATCGTCCATGAGAATGACAATGGATATACTGAGAAATAAATTTGTCGGAAGCCACCAAGATTTTCGCGAACTTCTCTCACTTGGTTTCCTCTCTATGCTTTCTCTCTTTTTTATGCCAAGTCCAAGTGAAATAAGTGGAGGAGACTTGTAATTATAGAGCCAAAAGAACCATTTTACATAATTTAATTATTTAGAAATGTTTTTCTTTTATCAGTCTTACGATTTTATTAAAAGGAATTTGTAATTTTAGATTCTAACTTTATCCTTTTCAAAATCTAAAAATGAGAGGAAACTAGAGGGGTGAGATAAGAAGAGAGGGGGGGGGGGGTGGGTGGGGGAATTCATTAGTTAAGTTTTCATGCAATTGAATTGTTCACGTTGAAAAACTAAAGGAATAGAAACTGAAATTTAAATTGATCTACTGCGGGAATAAAAAGAAATAAAATGAAAGATTCGGTATGGAAAACATATTAAATGAACTTGAGAAGAATGATATTTTATTAATCATCAAGTTCAAGTAAAAGTGTGAATACATTGATCTGTTTATAGAATAAAATATCTAACAAACTAACTACATAAGAAATATAAGAAGAATCTGGAAGAAGGTGAGCTGGAGAAGGGCATGTGCTAGACGTGATCTGAAATTGGAATATTCCAACACTCTCCTCTCAAGATGGAACATCTTGAATTGTAGAGAGAAAAGCGGAGATGCAAGAGAAGGATCTGGAAGAGAAGTCTGGGTTCGTCCAGCGGAGAAGCATTCCAGAGAGAGAAAGAAGCAGATCAGAATTTGATGTATTCTGATCGAGAAAAAAAACAACAACATAATTCGACCAGAATGAGAGAGCATCCATGGCTATGAAACCAAGCATTTGCTGAAGATAAACATCATCAACTTTGATGAGTAAAACAAGAACTGGAAATGCTAAACAAACTCCAGCAAGGACTGCAGCAATGACTACAACTGCAAGTAAAACCACCATTGCAATCTCCATGCCTCCCGCCTTTCTCTCAGCTGATGATGATGAATTGATCTGGTTTTGCAGATCCGTGTTGATGAGAGGCTCGGTCGCCTTTATTGAATGTTAAAAAAAAAAAAAATTGAGATAGCAAGCTTTGTTGATCTTCAGTTTCATTTCTGGATCACAAAACCAATCTCAGCTTCTGTGAACTTGACGGAGTATTGAGGCCATCAATTATTGATAGAATTCAGAGGAAGAAACTGATAGAGTTGCAGACGGAAGGAGCATTTTGCTCTGATACCATGTTGAAAAACTAAAGGAATAGAAACTGAAATTTAAACCGATCCACTGCAGGAATAAAAAGAAATAAAATGATAGATTCAGTATGAAAAACATATTGAAGGAACTTGAGAAGAACGACATTTTAATAGTCATCAAGCTCAAGTAAAAGTGTGAATACATTTATCTAGTTATAGAGTAAAATATCTAACAAACTAACTACATAACAAACATAAGATGAATCTGGAAGAAAGTGAGCTGGAGAAGGGCGTGTACTGGACGTGATCTGAAATTGAATCTGATATTGGAATATTCCAACACAAACAAACTCGAATTAATGTAGAAAATGCCATGAACATCAAGATAGTAACTAGAATCTTTTGATATTGGACCAATCACAATCTTCATTCTTTTATGTGACAAGGAAATAGTTCATCTTGAACAAATGGACATATTTTTTAAGTGTACTCCCAAGATAAGATCGGTAAAACTTGATCCGAGTACCCTCTCAGTCAATACGAATGTCTCCCAATGAGTACATAGTGATGTGTCTCTTTATCTATATCAATGAGATCAAGTTTGAATTGCTCAGTAGTGTAAATAGGTCAGTATATGCATAACAAGTTTCAAGGTTGTTGAACCGAGGCGTTTTGAGATAGGGAGACACAATTAAACATGCAAAAATAGAGGTGAAGATAAAAACTAGCACATTTACATTCGCCACATTTCTTCCTTAAACTTAAGTCTTCCCTATCTCTTCCTCTCTATCACTTATGCTTGATAGTATTGTGCTTAAATATATTTCTTATTGCATATTGGAATCGTAATGAGATAAGTGCGTGGAAGACTTTAAATGAAATCAACATCGTATATGATGATACAAATGCTACTTATTTTTGTTCCTATTAAAAATCGTAACAAATGTTACGGCGCGTCAAAATAGCTCATTTGAAGAGTTAACTCATCCTTTTAAGATGCATGTTTGATATATTTTTAATTATTTTTTATATCCGTTTCAACCATTCAATATGTCTATGGTATACTTTTCAAAACGAGCTTCGAGATGACGTAGGAATTTATGAATTCGGCTAGGGTACGATCGTCGAATTTTTTTAAAGTGGGTCTGCCAATGGCTGAAATCAATTTCATTAGGATAATAGAATCCAACCATGATCTCTCAAATTCTCATTTATAAGAGAGCTAAAAAGGATAAATCTTATTACAATTACAGTAAAATTATCTGCCAACGAAACTAGATATAAATATCAAACATATATGGAACCATAGTTATTCTTCTATGTGCTACAACTGCTAAACTCGAGCCGATTTCATGGCATCCCATTATGCTCAAAAGAGTATCTTTAGTGACCATTGGCTATTGTGCCATTCTCGTAACCTTTCTTGGCATAGAATCTTCGATACATGGAGTCGACTTCTGTCAGATAGTATGTGCCGGGAGCAAGAAGGCTACAGTCCTTGCTCGTGACGAAGTCCTTTGCTCCATACCTATGCTCCATCAACTTCATTGTTTCGACAAATTTTTCTGGAGGGAACTGCAGAAAAGATTGTTTATCATGAGTCTGTCTACCAAAAATAGAAATCATGTTTGGATTACTTTTTTGAAAAGTTAACTCTCACCAACTGTCAAAATAAGTTGCACATTTTCAACTTTGACCAATAAAAAACGACTTGTTTTAAAACTTATGAGGAAATTACTTAATTAACTTTTTAAGCTTAGCCAAACATGCTCCTCGAATCCAGTTACAAGTACTTTAATTCACAGTCGTGACAATAGAATCCAACCATCGGGTGAAGTTAATTGAAGAAAGAATGTCATACCTCATTCCTTGACTTCAATTTCTCTGAAACGTTCATGACAGTTTTAATGTTTGACAGGCTAAACGGATGTTGAGCCTCGTTGAGACGGAGTGAAAACATTGTCGCAGACAAACCACTGCCATAGGAGAACAATATCACCCTCTGTCCAGCCTGAAGAAAGCAATTGTATTAAAAACTAGTAACATTTGCTATTTACCGAAAGTGATTAAGCCGAACATTCAAACGAGTAAAGTTCTGAGCTTTACCAGTGTGCTACTTTTATTGTGGAGTAGGGATGCAAATGCAGCATACATTGATGCAGTGTACATGTTCCCAACTTGCTTTGGTATTAGAGTCGATGGCCGCACCTTTGTATCGTAAAATACCTTCGCGACTTGCTGGGATGCCTGTAGATCCATTAAAATCAGCTCAAAGATGTTCTTACAGTGGCATAGATAATTTTAAAAAATAAATGTTTAACTCGAGTTCTAACCTCCCAAGCGAATATCAAAATAGGATGATAATGAAAGAAAAGTGCTTTAAGAGATTAATACCTTCTCAAGATCACGACTTTGGTAGCTTTCATCAATAGTTAAAGATGAGAAAGGGGCGAGCTTTTCATTAGCAGCCTCATCAATGGAACTAAGAAAATATAAAAGACGAAATGATTACTCACCGGAAGCGTAATAAGTGCATGTTTGGCATGCAAGGACACAATTCGACAATACAAAGAACAAGATTTTTAGCTTGTTTTACTTCTTTAATATTGTCGGGTGCTATCCAATCCTTTATGTCAAATAAACCATGAAAATAGTAGGGCTTCTCTAAGAAAAAAGAGAGTATCTACCTGGCGTTTCTCGAGAAATCATTGAACAATAGACGAGCAAAGCTCTTTTGTACAAGCTGCATCCGAAGTAAGATGTTAGCATAAATTTATTTCAATAGATCAATTATTTTAAACACGCAAACAAGTACAAAAATGACTTCATCTGACATAAATAATGCACCCCTGTTCCACTAATTACCTTGTTATAAGGAGAATGAAATACAAAGTAGTCAGCATCAGCAACTGAAAACTGCTTGCCCTCCAATTTTTCATACCTATTACATACAACATGTTTAGAAACCTGGAAACAGTAACAACCCGAAGGATTAAATTTAGAGAGACAAATCAGTGTTTCAGAGGGAGTTTACTTGGAACAGAAGCTATTGTAACAAGAATCGAGAGCCATGAGATAACAAGTCTGAGAAAGCTTGCCATCAACAACCTACAAGAACAGTTCCGATTATATGAGACCCAAAAAGAATTGAAATACAAAGAAGTAAATTTGAAGTAGTAGTACAAAAAACCTGAAAGACCAATCACAAGTTATTCACGTGTGAAACATGAAAATAGATGAAAGCAGAAGGGGTTAAAGGAGGATTACTGGATATTCACTGGCAAGATTCGGCTTGTAAAAATCATAGACATGAGCCATATGACTTGCTCTGAGCTTGCTTTCAAATACAATAGGAGCATTAGGCCCTATTAACATGGCAATAGCAGCAGCTCCTCCAGTTGGCCTAGCTGATCCTTCTGCGTAGACCTATTAAAAGAATCTTGCTGGTGAGGGAATCGCATACAAACACAATGACGCATAGGGCATGTTCGCTATGCAACACTACACTACATAGGACTATGCAGTATAATGAAAAATATTTTTGCTTCTTTTTTTCCAGTTAATATAGCCCAATATTGTCCAAACCATTGCAAACATGGGAATAGTCAATTTAAATTTACTAGTATATTCTACAGGCAAGGAAATATCTTTTGTCCAGCAGGGAAGAAGAGGACTACAAATGAAACCTAAATCAAGAATTTAAACAATAAATTTTAACTAAAAAAACACGAAGTATACCGGATGCCAGCTTTTCGGATGAGAGAAAAGACTGTTTGACTCTAGTTTGCCAAGTAGTTGATCGAGGAATAATAAAAAGTTTGATGGTCATACCGCACTATCTGTGCAGACTACAAAATAATAAAAAGTTTGATGGTCATACCGCACTATCTGTGCAGACTACAAGTCCATAGCGTCCGTCCCACGAATTACTTTCTACCCAGTTGACACAGTTGAATAATGCTGCAGTTCCCCCGTAGCATGCGTTTGTTGAGTCAACACCTTCTATGTCAGTATTTCCATGTTTCTGGTTGTTTAACATTGAGAAAGAATAGGATAAATATATGTTAAGACAAATCAAATATAAAAAATCAGCCAAGAAAGATGGTGACATCAGAAAAATGCTGCAGATATCTGTGCTCATACATATGGAGTTCTATAACAGGCCTCACCATGAGCATGCTTGGCTAAGCTTAAAAATTATACTCATATAAGCAAGTTAGTTTTGGAAAAATAATTTTTATTGCTCAAATTTAGAAATAAGAAAGTTAAGCTCAGAAGACATTTAAAATAAGCAACTTTTTCCTACTTAAATTTTAAACATGTTCAAACATGTTTGGAAACTATAATAGACCTAATTTGACTATCCTAATAATAGCTAATTTGAATATAATAAATATGATAAAGCCTAACTATATGCCATCTATCGATAACCATCATAAATATTTTCCAAACTTGATTTCTTTCGCAATATATTTCAACACTGTTCCAGTCATTACATTCTATACCCCTGAAACAATATCGTCCTCGAGGCACTAAATCTTTTAAAAAATATACTATAACTGACAAATGATTTCCTCAAGAAGAAACTTTTTACCTTTTATTAAGCTTAGTAAAACAAGTTCTCATACTCATCAAGAAACTCTTTTGTCATTCTGACTGACATAGAGCACACAACGCATGATTTTATACTTGAAAAGTGTTGTAAGAGCACTTTGCTTAAGTTAGCTTTATCTATTTCCCGTAACTTAAGCCTTTGCCATAACATGATTGGCGTGAACAGGGGCGGACCCCAATTTTTTGAATTTTTTTTTTTTTAATTTTAAAATCTTATTTTTTGTATTTACCATTTTGTCCTCAAATGAATAAAAAACTTAAACCCTATCCAAGCATTTCCGTCCCGACTCCCGTTTCCTCTTCTCTTTCTGCGGTGCGACGATTCTTCTCTACCATTGGCATTAATTCTTCCAGTTACTACTGCTACAGTAAAGAGAGTATTTTTTGTAATGAATTACATCAAGAATCGATTGCGCAATCGAATGAATGATAAATGGTTAAATGATAGCTTGCTTATGTATATTGAGAATGATGTATTCGACAGGATTGATGATGATGTAGTTATAAGAAACGCTTCTAATAAAGTATGATTTTGCTAAATTAAAGATTAGTATTTTCTTTTATACGTTTCTTGATTTTTTTGTTAATAATGTACATTAATTTATGTTCATTTGTTTCCTTTTTCGATCACAAAGGACTCACTTTCCTCATTTTAACAGATAATGTTTCAAAAAAGAAAAAATTCTTGGGACCCCCCTACTTCGGCGGGCTGGCTCCGTCCCTGGGCGTGAAACAGGCTTCTAAAAGCAAACACTACTCATATTCGATCATCCATGCTACAAAGGACATGCTTCCATGACTCATGGTCAACCACAAAACAGCGAACAAACTATGTATCAGTTTGAAAAAAGCTAGACTAAATACCTCAAAGATTGGCATCAAGAATGTCTTGATGGATTTGCTCTTGTCTAGCACAGTCTCACTTCCAACTTCCAGACGACCAATTTGTTTTGGGTCTACCCCGTACTTCTCAAGAAGTGAAGTGACAGCTGTCATACTGAAGATCAAAGAGTTAACCAATGCTAGGATACATATTAAAAAAACACTGGTCTAAGGATCAAAGACATATGAATCAAAACTTCTTTTAAAACTTCTTTTAAAGAGTTGTCTAGGACTGCAGCCGTAAAAAATTAAAAAGGCAGAATTTTGCATTCAAGGAGCTCATGAAGCTTGCCAGTCCATTTCTGAAAACAGAACTCCATATCATGTGAAACACATTAATATTTCTTCACGCCTCTGTTTCAAAATCTTGTTTTGAAAGGATATTTCAATATAGCAATACTCGCAAAAACTGAAAAGCAGTCCATATATATGCACTGGTATGTAAAATGAAGATCATGTATAAAGTACAACAGATCATCAATCTGATATAAGACTGGTAGAAAAATCCAGGAAAAAAATTAAATCACCTTTTGTGATCCTTGTTTTTCTGAACTGTAAAAAGGCCTCAATTCATTTTTAAGTTGGCTCCTTTTAGAACAAGAAAATTTCGAATTGAATTTAACAGTCAACTTACACAATAAATTTCAGGCAGCAAAACTTAAAAATCCAACAATTATGTGATTTAAATGGTTAAATTCAAGTTATGGGATAAAGCCAAAAGATTCCTAAATTCACTTCAGATACTGCGAGATGTGTTACATAACAGACTTCACACCAAATGATGGGAAATTTCGCGACAGTTCAAATTTGTTATCCCATACTTCTAATAAGTTGTTTAATGAAAGCAAAAACCAGTCTACTATTATTAAAACTAGATGCCAAATTGAGAGCAAAATTATAATAATCTCATTTAGAATGATTACCTCATCGAAATGACATCTTCTACTTCATCACAAAATGCCATGCAGTCTTGCCCAAGCCCAATTGTGTATTTCCCTTTGCTTGCTCCATCATGAGCCTCCAACACTTCCTGTAGCACAGATTATTATTTAAAAAAAATAAAAAATAAAATCATCATACATATTTAAAGTACAAATGCAATAGTAATAATTTTATTAACAGGAATCTTAAGCATTACATATTCTTAATCAAAACCATATAAAGAAATGTTTTCAAATAAAACAGCTACCCATATCACCAATAAATCATTAAAGGGCAGCAAGATCTTTTTCCCCCCTTCTAAAACTAAATCAATAAATTGAAAAGAAAAAAAAAAAAAAAGAAGCTAAATGAAGCTAAAATATGAAACCTTGAAACTAAAATTGCACAAGATCCTGAAAATTATGTACACAGATTGAACAATTTTCCATAAATCGAAATATTAAATCAAAAATTTGCCCAAGACCCAGGAAAAAAAGAAAAAAAAAAAAAAAAATCGAGAATAGAAACTATATCTGGGTTGTGCATGCAAACACTTATATCAGTCGTGTAAAACAAGAATTTACCTGCTGGATGCAAGTGGGAGGGAAGTAAATTTCCATGGCGAGAATTCCAACATTTTTTGGCATTGAACCCATTACTCCTTTAGCCTTAGCAAAAACAAGAAAGAGATTCCTAGGAACAAAAACAAATGAGCAGATCGAAAAATAAAAAGGTTGTACAAAGGAAAAGAAATAATCAGTGTTTTTTGGGTTTGTGTGATTAAAACTAGTGAATAGAGTTAGAGCGAGAAAAGATGGGAGTGGAAAACAGGAAATTTGCAGGGAGGAATAAAGAGCATGCCAAAGAATGATGAATGGCTGTCACATGTTATTGCGTAATTTATAGGAAGCAATGCAAGATTTGAGATTCCATTTCAGCGACCATAGGAGATGACCAAGAAAATTAGCCACCCACCCCCCACGCACCCCCATGGCACCCCTAAGAAAAAAAAAATCCTTTTTCCATCAAACAAGAATATTAAGCCATCGTTTGATTAAAAAAAAAAAATAATGTTAAAAAGAGTTTTTTTTTTTAACGCATGACTAAAAAGTAGAGATAAGTTATAAAAACACGAGAAATGATTTTTTTTTTTTTTTAAATACATATATCGTTGAAAATGAGCATGCGAAAGAAGCGCTTATCAAATAATCAAAATTAAATAACGACTAATTGTATTTAATTTTAATTTTTCAATTTCGGCATGTTTAGTGTGTTATGGCAGACAGTCGATTAGGTACATTTCACAATCACTTATTGGGTGTGTACCACATGGAAACAATTAATGAATAACTAACTAGTGAAAGACGAAGAAAATGGGTCATTCGGTAAAGAAAAAAAAAAAGGCGCTACTCAATTTCACAAGTGACTTTATCGAGTTGTTATTCATCGTGTTTATTTGTGCTTAAATTTCGAGAATAGATTATGACAGTAAAATAATTCGTATTAGATTAATCGCTTATCGTTATTTCTTAATTTATCGAATCTTATTATCTATCAACTAAGCATTTTCAAAAACATTTAACTAGTTATAGTTATATGGTATCTAATTGGTCAGGATTAGGTGTGGGGCCCTTAATAGAATAAATAAAAAGTCAAGTTAGGAGGGGGAGTATAAAATTGACCTCCAATTTTGACTACAAAACTTTCAGCAATTTCAAGCCAACCTAATTTAAAAAAGCTATTTAATGTTATTAATAACAAAAAAGATACTTAAATAAATTAAAGAAAATTTTACCATTATGGCCATAATTTATATTGTAGATTTTGTCATTATGTCAAGCTGAAGAAGGTAATCAAAGTTGTTAATATCAATTTATTTTCACTTCAATAATACTTTGCTTTATGCGACAACTGTACTTTTACAAACTCGAGTTTAAATGTGTTTATAAGTAACTTTTTAATTACGAGACGAGACAAATTTATATACCCATTGCCTTCAAAAGCTCCAAACATATGGGTTATACTTATTTAGGGATGACAACGGAACGAATATGGAACGGGTCGGCTATTCACACCCCGTTCCGTCGAGTATTTTTGTTACCTACCCCATCCCAATACTAGGTTAAAGCGAGACGGGACAAAATGATGATAAATTTATTATTTTTGTTCAATAAAAAACTTAAATTTGAAATTAACTTTAAACAGAGTGAGTAGTGGGACGGGGACTATGTTTCCCGTCCCCACCCTGTACTCATTTTAGGGTAATGATCCTCGCTTCATCTCCGTCTTGTTTACCCGGCGGGTAATCCCCGCCCCATTCAACTAGGGGTTTCATGGATATCAGGTTGAACGAATTTTTTTGTTAATCCCTAAACTTATCATTTCATAGAAAGAATTAAAAAAAATTGTAATTTTATGATAAATATATAACTGTATAATACGAACACACATAATATTATTATTTGTTTATTAAGATTTCATATTCGTAAATCTCTATGTTTATTTTTATTTAATGAAATATTTTAAACGATTATTACGTCGTTTTCCATTTTTTGAGTAGTTGGAGATTCGTAATGAGTAATCCTTTTCGTTAAAACGTATTCCTTACAATTCTATCCTAATATTCTGCTAAATGGACAATTCTTATCTTACTACAAAATATATTCATAATTTGGAGTGAGACTCTACCAAACCCTTGTTTCCATTATTGAAAAGTTCAAACAGATTCTCATTCTCATATCTGTATCTATCTGTCTCAAAAAAATCATTCTATATTTTAACTTGTTCGTCTGGAGAAAAAAATAATTATAAACCCACCCCCACCCCACCCACCCACCCTCCCTCTTCTTTATTTATTTATTTTAATGAAAAGATTATGTTGACTTTATTAGGAAGGTGCAATTTGGACTTCTGTTCAACAGACGGCATAAGTTGACCGTTTTACGATCACCAATGGTTCAAAGTAATTTTTTGCACAGTAATTTTTTTTAATCTATCATGCATAGTGCGAGCGACAAATTTCTACCCTGCAAGGATTTGGTGATGGATGGATCGATATTTTGAGAAATCAATAGAAGCTCGTGCTCGACAAGATCGTTCATCATTAAGTATAAAGTAGAAGTGAAGTGATGGGATGTTTGCGATTTATGCATCCAACGTGCCTATTTTTATTAACGATTTTACTACTTATATATAAAAAATTATAATGGATTACATATGGTGGGGAGAGAAATGATTGGATGAAAAAGTTGATTGTATTTTAAACTGACAAATGGTACGGTGCATATATGAATTTTTCAACAAAAAATAAAATAAAATTATTTACTGCTTTAAAATGATTTCAATTTTAAAAATAATTAATTTTATGCATCAAATTTTTAATAATTTTTTGCTTTATGGGCGAAGACTGTAGACTCCATTAGTCAAAATGAGGGGGCCTAAGGGAAATTCAAGAGTAACGTATTCATAATAAATTCTAATTAATTTGCATCATATTTTGACTGTTATTTTGTTTCTTATAATTTATTTCAAAAGAGAAAACTATTAAAAAAAATCTTAATTATGCAATAAACTTCACTTTCTCGTAGCATTTGACAAAATTTAAATTTAATTCTAGTACATATTTGATTTTGGTCGGTTCAAGTTTTCCTGAACCATATGTTTAGGTGTGACACCGAATTATTTTACAACATATTCGGTCGGTCAACTTCGTTAAAAGAAAATCTACCGTAAGAATGTTAGTTCAAAGGGTTAAATCCACCGATGGACGCCCAAATTTATACTTAGTATCGCATTGACCACTCAATTTGATTTTGTTTCACCATTATTACCCAATTTCATACTTTGTGTGTCACATTAATCACCGAATTTGATATTAAATAAAGTTATCTGATGACTTGACTGAAACTAAGTATAAAATTTGGTAGCATGATGAAACAAAATCAAATTGGGTAGCAAATATTACATTAAGAATGAAATTGGGTGATCATATGATGAAACAAAATCAATTTGAACGATCAATGTGACATTGTGCATGAAGTTGAGTGGTCATTGATGAATTTAGAGTCTCAATCTGGTAATTCGATCAATATCCGAATCCAACAATTTATAAACTAAATAGAGCAAATATAAATAATATAATATATTTTTACATATTATCGTATAATTTATGATGAAGTTTGACCTGAGGTGATATTTTTTGTGTATTAATTTGATGCCATACTAATAGTTTCACCAACACTCTTAATATAATACTGGTTAAATGGTCGTATGAGGAAAAAAAAAAATATTTTTTAAATAATGCGATTAATTTTAAACTATTACCACTGTTGAATGTCATTTTCGACTAATTTAATAAATAAAAAGAAAAAAAAAAGTTCTCTATTATATTTGGTCAACTTAATATGAATGGCTGAAAATGTAGAAACCCTCGACCGTTTCCTACCAGTATTGAACTAAAAATTCAGCTAAATAGACAGTGCATGACATGATAAGGACCAAAAGTTTTAACAATAATTTCACTTGTACATAATTTTTTGACAAAACGTCACTGCCGGCCCCCCTTTTTGTCAAAAAATTTGTCAAGAAATTATGTACAAATAGCATGGTTCAAGTTTTTAAGTGATCCATTTTTCAATGTATAGTAAGTTAGATAACTATTGAATGTAGATAATTGTTAGACGGAAATGATCTAATGAGTATCGGTGCTCATTTTATGTTAATTATCGGTGACGTGTCATATAAATCTATTAATTAATAAATTTATGACGGGCCTCAAAATTTAAATTAAATTTAAAATTCACAAATAAATTTATATGATACGCGGTCATTGGTGCTTAATATAATATAAAATTATTTCTTGATTGCTTAGATATTTAATGGAGAACATGTTTTATTAAATGGTCAAAAAAGGAAAGCAGCGCAGATGTGAACTCATGCAGGCTACCTTTTACTTATTTTCGTATGACTTCGAAGTAAACTATGACGGCTGACTTGGTTACGTGTTACACATTTAAATGGGCAAATTAATTGTCAAGAATTAATTACGTTTAAAAATATCAAAAGTCCTTTTTGAGCGATTTAATTACAAGACGTTGAATAAAAACTTATAAATTAATAAGGTGAAGAATAATATGATTACTTGGTAAGATTGACAACGTAAGGCATAGGATTGGATTTTTTTTCTGTCCAATACCATTAGAACCGATCAAAACATGACTGAATTCATTTATCTTAAAATTATTTTGTAATATCTGAACTTCCTACTTGATATGAATAGCATTAAATTGGAACCTTAATTATAAATATGAAATATGAACTGAGTTCGATTAATTAACCTAGCTTCGTTGAGGTTTCAATACAACTTGTACAATTTTCTTTACATCTACTATTAAGACTTGAGTTTCCATCTTAAAATGTCAACCTTATTAAGAGAAGTAGTCCAAATTCTTATAAATTGATCTATATTTTTATCTTTATTCGATGTGAGATTTTATCTCATTACTGCATTACATGCCCCCGCAAGATGGTGGCTGGTTTGAGCAGACCAATCTTGAAAGCCGTGTGTTCATTTTTTGAGTCTTAATTTGATCAAATTGTTCGTTGGAGTTTAATGTGATCTGATACCATGTTAAGACCCCTAGTTCCATCTTAAAGGTCAACCTTATTAAAATGAGTAATCCAAACCCTTATAAATTGTTCTATATTTTCATCTTTATTCGATGCGGGATTCTATCCCTTAACATCTATCGACAAAAAAATAATTCAATTTGGCAAAAACTACCAAACCTACACAGATAGTGTTGCAAAAATTAACAACAAAAATCCCGACAATGGACCCCCAAAAAAAAACAAACAAACAAACTCGAACGATGCCTAATTTTCTTCAAGATTCAAGTTAATTGTTCCTTTGTTTCACTCATAGATTCATCGATAAAGGTCAGCCAAGCCAAGGTCCAAGTGCTAGGCTCCATTGCGAAAGCAAATGGTTACAAAGAGCACTAAAATGAGTTCTCTAGCAACTTGTAGTAATTCTTTCTGGGATTTTTGTTTTAATACTAAAATTATCCTGCAACGACCGATTGGTTGAATATTGCATTTTATACAACATACTTTTGTGTTGTTTCGTGCCTCGCCGGAGTTCAATTCCAACAAATATGTGAACCAACGTTGACCCTTTGTAAGAAAGTTCAATTCTTGTGATCACTTGTTCCATGCTAGGAGATCTCTACTTGCAATTACGAGGGAAAGAGAATTTGCAAAATCCGACCACTATAAAAAAGTGCAACTAGGTTAGACTTGGGGAATAATGTTGATACCACGAAAATTAATGTGAATCGCAATACCAACAATTGCTAAGATCTTGATAAAGAGATGGAAGCACCAATGACAAGTATGAGCATCGAGGCACAATGAGTCTCACATAACCATAGAAAGTTTCGTTCTTCTTAAAGATGCAATGGCAATCAATACAGAAAATGAAAACCGTAACTAGAACTCGGCCAACATCCTTCGTTGTGATGCATTATTAGAGATGCATGGAATTAGGCCAAGATCATTTCATCACACAAGATCCCCTTTATGGATTTATTAGCTAGCGACCGTAAGGTCTTTGAAGGTATAATCATGCTACTTGCTCCGTAAGACGAGTACTTGTGTTGTGTTTGGACTACTCCTCTTAATAAGGTTTATCTTTTAATATGGAACTCAATGCTAGGTCTACATCATTGCCATAACATGAGTATCCTCGAAGCAGAGACTTTCAACTGCCACTTGAATTTGGCATGTGCCAAATAGAGTTGAAATTGTTAGAGGGAACCAATACGAGGCATTGGAGCCTTGAGGATGGGACCTCAAATGAAGAAGGCATTATGCATCTTGATTGCAGAAGTCGGACTGAGCAAAGGCATAAAAAATAATTCAATCGACACCAGGTAAAGGAGCCTTGGCCAAAAGCTAGACTAGTGGAAGAATTGAACAATATCCAAGTCGATCCCCAGGTAGCAACTCGAATGCTCTAAGCCGATCAAAATCTGTTTGAAAGGCATCAACACGACCTTAAGATTTTTCAAAGGCTACATTGGATGTGTTTTCCTGGATATACAACAACATGGTTGGAATCAACCTAGAGTCATTAGTCATAGGTTCAACATTGATCAAGGCTTCTGACCTCATATATAAAAAAGAAGCTGCTAAAAGCATCCGTGTATGGAGCTCCAAAGTAAGAGGCAAATAAGTTGACAATATTTTCATCCTAAAATCCTATTGTTCGAGCTAGGTGGCAATTCACTATAGTGAAGAAGCAGCTTTAGTGTACTGAAAACATGCATACCTTAATGGTGAAAGACAACTATTATATGCCTACTATCTTGATATTGTTCCCTACACATATGCTTAAAAATTGGCTAATGAGATTGTAACTCTAGTTGAACTATGTAGCTTAAGAATTTTCAACACACCTACTTGTGTATAGATTGGGGGTGATGACGAGACTTGAATGCACAAGATTTGTGTACTCGAGTACTGTATTACACCATCTCTTCTAAAATTTATATAAATTTTGTCATCAAGTCACCACACAAGTAATATCAACAGCTTTAGAGGAAAACCGAAAAGCAGTCATCATGCCAACTTGATGCTCTCTTCCATCATTGATTAATTCTAAAAATGAAATTAGAAAACAAATAGAATCTGACAGTTTTTCTTGATAATTTATCAAATGTTCCTTCTAACGAACTTAGCTGCAATAGAGGTTACCAGAGAGGAATACCAACATGCATTATCAAGCTAAAGCAGTCATAGGGCAACTCTCCTTTGGCAGATAATGATAATTCAGTATACAAATGAGGTATTTACATACTGTAACATGTATACCATCACATGCCAAAGGAGAGAAGCCCTAGAACTGGTTTGCTTTCAACTCTCTTTCAGGAGTGGTTCCTGAAAAGAATAAGCCCCTGTCGTTAATTTGATTACCCGTGTCTTTCTACGTATCCTCTCGCCGTCGTAATTCACAGAGTTGGAACTTTGAACTCGAGTGACATTATAAAAGTATGGTATAGAATGAGATTTTATAGTCTCTTATCCATTGTTGGTTGTGGCTAGCTACGGAATAAGAAGTTGAAGAAATAGGATATGCCTTGGTGTTATACCAAAGATATCCTTTGATTCCTGCCTTTTACAAATTCCACGCATGGCTCCTTTTCTCAGGTAAAGCTCCTTTGTAATATGTTAGATTCCAGGTTGCATGATCTAGACTTTCCAATATTAAGTTGAAACACCTCGTCTAAAAGCTGATAAAGAGCGCGCGCGCGCACACACACCTACCCTCTTTTAAAAGAGAGGCTTTAGGATCATTATTCATTTTCCTTTTTCACTAACAGATTACTGTTCCATATGTTGACAAAAAATAAAAAATAAAAAAAACTGGCCGTCTATGTTGACTTAATTGATACCAGTATTTATATAAAAAAAAAAACTTGCAAACCAACTCGGTGAGAAGAAACCGTCAATTGCAGTAGATATTTTATAAATATCACGTACTAGAGAGGCAAACAAATTCCTGGTTATCTTTTAATTCATTCTTCCTCTAAAATCTTCTGACTTCTCACTATTTCTCTCTCGCCTTGAAGCTGTAAAACAACTTTCATCGGGTAAGGTTCATATTGTAATTGTAATGGTTTTATCATTTACGAGTGAGTATTTACACCAAAAATTGACATAAATAGTTTTTCGTTTGTATATTTGTTGAGCATGATTTGGTGATGAATCATTGTTTACATGATGACTTCCGATAACTCTGTTTAAACTATCCAGCATGTTGGATGAAACTTTTTTCAACCTACATTTTTTCTCCAGTATATAACGATTACCAACATCTTCAGAAGTCCCTAAATTCTTAGAAAACATGATGGTGGCTCATAAGACGCTTTTTTCAGCTTGATTTTCCTTCTTGGACTAAACCTTTAAACTTTACATTGTTTAGTTATTTGTTTTTTAATTTTATGTTCATTTCGAGTTTCGTTAATTGCATATTTTTTTCTAGCAGATAAAGAAATATATGGTTGTATAAACTTATTATTTGAATTTCAAGAATGATTAAAGAGTGCATTCTAAAAAAAAAAAAAAAAGAATATAAAAAAAATAACTGAAGAATGTAAAAAAAAAAAAACTTATGTGGAGCACATGCTTCGTATAATGCGGAGCATTGCTCCACAGTGCGGTGTGTCACTCCGCACTGTGTGCGGAGAACACTATATAATTCGGAGCTCTTGCTCTGGTGCGGAGACACGAGACACACCGTGTTTCCGCACAGCGCGGAGACATCATGTCTGATTTTTTTTGGCCAGGTATAACATAGCTATTGCGGTCTACATTTCACGCTAATCTCCATACGGAAACTCTCTCTCTAAATCTGAGATAACCTCTCTAACCGCGCTTGTTCTTGCACAAATCTAATTTGCAATTTATTTTTCTTTTTAGATTTCTTATGGGTTTAATTGCATTTAATATTCAGTTCGTATGGATTGAGATTGGCGATGGAAGGATTGACCTCGACTGGATTCTAGAGTTGGAATCTAGATTTTTGGTTTATGTTAATGTTTTTGTAGATTGTTAGTTTACAACATAATATATGAACAAAAATAATAAAACTACTTAGCATTAACTATTATCATAGGAAAAAAAACTAAATATTTTAAATGTATGTACAAGCCAAAAAATTAATCAATCTCAACTTCCACTATTAATCCTAACCTAAATCTTAACTCAACATAAATGGAAATAATAAATGAAATGGAAACATATTTAGAACACAATTGTATTTAAATAAATACTAAACATGAAAATCAATAAATAATGCTACAAATTTGTGAATATAATGCAACCAATATTGCACCAAGTACCGGGCTCAGTCACTATCAATCGACACCACAAGATGAAAACCCAAACCTAAACCCCTTACAAGAACCGGTTGCTTCAAATGTCAAAACCCACAAAGGAATTTTGGATGAAAGAATAGTATAGCCAACAATCAGTATCACTAAACTGAAACACAAGAGGGAGAAGAAAACACAGTAGCACACAAGCTACAAGAATGGCAGGGAAGCACAAAGCCAAAGACAAAGGTCACGCCACTTCTCTCACTCACGGCTAGTTTCTTTCTTTCACACACGGTTGTAATGCTTAGCTAACATATATATAGGTTAGGTATAAGACTTTAGGGTTTTGGTCCAACAAGAATAACCGGGCCCAATAGTAGACACTAGAGTGGGCTATCAACAACTAGAAGCCATCCAAGTCTCGATTGGGCCATGAGCAGCACTAACTAATTAGGCTGCTTCAAATGGCCCAACAGGGTTATGGGATTAGTTTACCAAATTGTGGCGTCGATTATATAATCAGTCAATTGGCCGATGCCGACTGAATCGAAGAATGTGACTTTCATCATTGCCCAGGGAGGTCGTTTGACAACAAATTGCCTAACAATTGTATTATCTTTGAAGGTGGCAAACATTAAATTTTAGTTGAATATACTTCTTGTCGGAAGTTGAAGCCATTGAAGTTTATATTTAGGGTGCATGGAGATGTATGTAATCTAGCCCTCGCCTCCGTAACTAAAATCAGATCTTATCACACCTGGCAGCTAATGGGCGTTCAAACATGTGAAAATTATTTAATGCTGCTTGAGTTTGAAATTCTCTTTCAGTTCAATCTGGAATCCCAATAAGAATTTTGTTTTTCAAGTTATGCTGATGGTCTCGATTTGTGTTAACATTCTTTTGATTTCACTTGGGAAAACTTGTTGGCACTTTCAGAAAGTGATGGTTACAATTAAAATGTCCCATGCACCTTGGCCATTGTTAGATTGCATTCCTGGTGGAATAACCTCAGAAGCTTTGATATATACTTAATTGGTGTTATGGGTTCCTCTTAGCTCTTCGTTGTTTTGGACGTACTTGAAGTTTACTTGTTTTTACCTTCCAGGAGTCGTGAACATAAAGGATGTTAGCATTTTTCATATTCATCTAGTAACGTTGTTATCTGTTGTTAATGATAAATATTCTGTTGCTGTTCAAACTTTCAAAGGACCCCGTGAAAGACTTGGACGAAAGATAGCTTGAGAAGATAACGTGCATTAGTTGACAGTGTGATGCTTCCATACGAAAGCCATGGTGGTAGCTGCCTGGCTGGTGAATTTATCTCTCACATTACTGTTATTGGAGATATCTGAAATTGCTATGGAATATATTGTCTAGCAGTTGGCAAGGTTACAAACTTGTCTTGGCAACTTGACTTTGCCTTGATAATTAGTTGGATTCCCAAAAATTTAATCAGCCCAATATTGAAGTTTAGGTGTGATATTTTCTTTCCAATGGTAAAGTTACCCGCACCCACAAATATTTTGAAAAATGGTGCGACTTTATTCTTATCATGCCTTAGAAAGTGATGACAAAGAGGAAAGTAATTATCATTATTTGCTACTGAATTATATTATCATGTAAATGATTCCTCCTCCACTTCAACTTCTACCTCCCACTGCCAGATTTCGTCTTGTCAAAAGCTTTTCCAGCATATAATACAGATATCAGTGATAAATGGACACTAAATTTGAGTATCAAATATGTCATAAAAGCACATTCTTGAACGAGTTAGTCTACATAATAATTTACTTTCATACCTCGACTTCGAGTGAAAATTTATAAATGGTAAAATATGAAGAAAAGAAAAGGAGAATTGTGTCAAATGTGAAGCCTCCTTATTCCCCATAGAGCTGTTTGGGGCAGTGGGGCATCTGCCCTTCTAAACTTCCACTTTGCGTATCGATTTTGTTCTGGGATCCAAATTTGCATTCTATACTCTGCCAAACATGCTTCTTCACTTCATAATCTGTGTAGGTCCAGAAAGTGTATCCATTGGGACCAAATTACCCCAAAGCAAGCCTGAATCTCTCCGATTTTCTCAACTGAAAAGACAAGTACCAGAACTGTGCCATCTTTCGGATATTTCACATCTTCCTTTGCATTTTAATAAAGGTTTGTTCAATGATCAACCATTTTACCCAGAAAGAGAGATGAAAATTAATAAACTGGTTCCTTTAATGGTCATCATATATCTTTATAGCAGCTAGGGCCATCAAATTCTGTAGCTAAATAATGAAGCCGATCCCCATCTCCAGCTAAGTCCAGCGTATACATTAATTGGCATTCCACATGCTCTCAACTCCACGAGTGCAAACTAGCTAAAAGTGTATATGCATGCACAGGTGCTACTTCTATTCAAACTTAAAAAAGTGAAGTTATAGCTTGGACTAGTAGTTCCAAGATAAACAAAAATGGATGATTTGGTGCATGTTTGGAAAAGCTTAATTTATTTTTATCAAAAAAGCTGATTATAAGTACATTTTATTTACATATTTGGTAAGATTTACAGCTTTATATTAACTTACTATCAACTTATAAGCATGACCAAACAAGTACTTAATTGTCACAGTAGATAAATTATTTTTCACGTCGACAGCTTGAACTCAGCATGACAAGACAATGGACATTACCTTAGTATTTTTGTGTAGCGTATTAAACATAACAACATAAGTCGTTCGATGAAGTTTATAATCCCATATAATAATGATGTAGATAATTGAAGTCATCACAAAAAGTTCTATTAGTTCACAAGAAAGATAGTTGATGTATTTAGGACTCGTTAAGCAGACTTTTGCATTTGTTTTGAGGAAGCTCCCCTATGACAATTTTCTCTAAGAGTTCTTATCAAACAAAATATTTTCAAAAAATTATACAAATATGTTTAAAATAGAAATGATCTCATACCCATGGTGGATACGAGTTATCTTGTCCACCACTAACGTGGCTACATTCAACGCTGAATTGTAAAAAAAATGTAAGTTTGACCGTTGGCATGGCAACGTCAAGTCAACGGTAGGCAAGATAACTCATATCCACTATGGGTAGGAGATCATTTATAGCTGCAGCTTTTAACTTTTCAAATGCTTTGTCAAACGGGCCCGTAAAAGACGAATTAAGGGAAAAGAAATATAGCCTGCATAGAGGTGAGAATATAGCACGGTTCACTTTTTTTTTTTAACAGAAGCAGTTCTAGAATCCCACTTGCAAATTTACGTGGTCCTTGTCTGCGTACATGCCCCTATTCTCCACGAACCTCCAATTATAAACTAGTGACTCACAAGGCTTAAAATTTTTTGACATGTTTAGCTATGCTGCTCGAACACTAAATGGTATTAAAAATAATATAGGATAGATCAATGATTGTCCTCTTACCAAACTAATCACCTCAGTTCTCATTCGGTGATTTGAACGATTAAAGCCATAATTTTTGCCTTTAGGGTTTTCCATAATGCTATTAATCCATAATTAAACTGAAGAAAATTCCACATGATGAGATGTTCATTACCCCAATCAAAAAAATAATAATAATAAAAAGAGAAAAAAAAATCGATGATGATGAGAGGTGGGTCTTTCACATATGCATGAAATCATGTTGAAGATGATGGAGGGTCCCACTCCTACATTTGGTTTTTTGATCATAAACATTGGAATCCCTTAGATTGAGGGGATATTGAAGTTGCAGGAGCAGCCTTGAATTGTGGGCTCCATTTTTTATTTTTTTTAAAATTTACAACCTCTTTTAATCTTTAAAGTTCATCATCCACAGTATAAAAAGAAGAGAACAGAAGGAGAAAGAAAAGAAGTGATATGCATGTGATCAAACAGCCTTTATGTTCCCCCCTTGTAATCACATTTCTATATTCTCTTCTTTTGACATTTAGTGACTAATCAACTTTTCCCTTTAATCATGTTTAGGTCATACGTTAATTCTTATGTAAAGTAAACTACGTACCGATTCATCTACTTTATTTTTCCCTTTGGTCATATTTGTATCACACAGTATTGGACAAAACTAACAGTATAACCTCTTCTAGTGTGTGTACATGTGCATATTCTACAAGGAAAGGAAAGAAAGAAGTTGAGAAAAAGGAGATAAAAGTGAAGGAAAGAAGGAAAAAAGATGGTGAAAGACAAGTCTTGTTGTTCTCTCCTTTTAATGTATGTCAAAATGGGCTTTCTTTAAAATTGATTAGATACAGTCAGCCATGCAAATCTTTACCTTTGGTGTGGAAAACTCCCTTTTGGACCTATAACTTTGGGTGTTATTGAAATTTTTCTCATGGAGGAAGTTGCTCTTTAGCCTTCTTTTAAAGGAACTTTTGCATGAAGACCATCTTTTTATGTATTATTTTAATTAGTCGTTGCTTTACCATCTAATCAATTGAATAAGGATTTTAATTTTAATTTCAAATTTCAAATTTTCTTTTCAATGTCCTTTATTGAATTTTGATACCCAAAAAGTGGATAATTTTTTCTAAACCCTAATCCCAAAGGGTTGACAAATTAAGGGAAAGGGACACAAATGAGGCTTCCTCGTAAAGGAACACACTGCTATTGGGTGAAGATGAATTTAATTAGGTCCAGCCCATATGGAAAACTAAACGAAATTTCGCTTTAATTATTGAGTTCAGGCTCTGGGTTCTAACAGGGTCGGATTTTCTGTGCGGGTCTCCCAAAGGGTCAAATACTGGACAAAGAGTGTATGCGACTCATTTTGCATCTAATGCAAGACTTTTACCCGAATGGAGCGGGAATTACCCATCAAATCGGGTAAATGGGGTTAGGACGGGAGAAGAGTCATTGCCCCGAAGCGGGTATGAGAAACATAGTCCCCGTCCCGCTCCGTTTAAAGTTAATTTCAAATTTAAATTTTTTATCAAACAAAAATAATAGATTTATCATCACTTTTAATGAGAACATAAGTTGTTTTTAACAGATTGGTAAAAAATTAATAATATTTAGGGTGGGTGTGATAGGTATTATTAAGAAAAGAATATATTTTAAATAATGATATGATGTGAAATATGTAGTTAAAAAGTAAGAAAAAATTATTGACGTGATAAAAAATATTATATTAAAAAATGTACGATTGAAAATGAATTTTAAAAGAATGTATGTCAAACATGAGCTTAATAACTAAAGATATAAAAAAAAAAGAAAAAAAAAAAGAAAAAGATAAGATAAATGGGGCAGGGGCCCTACCCCGCCCCGTCTCACTTTAACAGGGTATGTGGATGGGGTAAGGTAACAAAAATACCTGAAAAGACGGGTCAACTCGTCTCATACTCGTCCTGTTGACATCCCTAATTTTTTCAATAGAAAAATGGTATATATTATACCAAGCACTTAATACAGAGAAGAAACGAACTCGCTTGTTTTCAATTTCAACAAGCTCCATTTAGTGCACCAAGTATTTCAATATTTATGTTTTTTTTTTTTTTTTTTTTTTTTTTCAATTTCCAACCACAAGAAGGTAGAATACAATATTTATTCGTACTGAAAATAAAAGGAAACATAAGTTTAGGAAGGGGACATTGGACCAAACCTCCGGTCAATGGAGATACGATATGGGAAATAACAAGTTTAAGGAGAAACTAAGATCCAAAGAATAAAAATAAATAAATGTTAAATTTCATGTGCTTTAGTCAAACTTATCATCATGTAACGTGTGTAATATGTAATTGGCTCATGATCGCTTCACTCTCACTATCATTGTCGGAGTTCATTATCAATTTGTGCACATAACCCTATTTATGACAAATCTATGCCACTGTCAATATCATTATGTATGTATTCAAAAGCATTACCTGCATAATACAAGCCTTGAGACGTAGGAATAAATAAACAATCATGCTATATGACAGTTTATCATTGGACAATTTAAAACATAATCAACTTTTTCATCCAATCATTTACTGCCACATACACATCTGTCAACTTTTCTGTTGTTTTCCTTCTGACAAAGTAGATTAATCCATATAAGCTATCAGCTTCTTCTTTGTAAATAGCCGAGGCAACAATGATTACCGTGCAATTTTCTAATGCAATGTTGCTTATGTTTTGACAATTGCAATCGATTCAAGGGATAGTAACATCGAGCTGATTTTGAAGATGTTGACTTGCTAGACCATGAAACTGAAAGTACTCGGTACACTAGTTTTTCCACTGCAAATTTCAATTTTCAAGTTAATAATTCAATGAGTAATAGTTACTACTCGGAAGTTTCCCGATCTTGTATTGAGTATGTGTTAGAAAAGAAAAAGAAAAGAAAAGAAAAGGAGATGAATACAAAAATGTGAAAAGGAGTGGCCCGGAACTAGGTAGGTAGGGGACAGGATGAGGCCAAAACAAGAATTAAATTTTAGAGTGGACTAAAATTAAAATTTGAGATAGACGTGGACTAAATATTATTTTTACCAATGTTAAAAAGTTAAAAGAAATTTTTGGACCAATTTTACCATTTAAAAAAAATGACCCAGTTCTATCTGGCATGTTTGTCCAATTTAGCTTCACAAAAGGGTGTGACGGTAGTAGGAGGAAGATGATGTTACTCTAAAAGCTATTTTAATAAGGTTAAGTTGAAAATTAGATCCAAACAAAACCTACTTAAGAGTTATAAAAGAAACTAAAAATTAAGATTTTTCAACTTAGCCATCATAATTATAGCATTATTATTGGTCAACCATCATATTTTTCCACCCGAAAATAGAAAAATTAATTAAAATAAATACAAAAATGAAATATTGATTTATTCATTAATGCAACTGGCGACCTGAAATAGAAGACAGTCCACAAAGATGTCTCTAGTAGCAGATAGAGGACAAATCAGCAGTACTCGTGGATGGCTGGCTGAGCCTGAGTGGCATTATACGCTCTACAGAGACAAAACAAAACGAGTACCCTTTGTCCTCTCCATTAATTTCAGATTGCCACTTCCTCGTGTCCCCTATTACAACCCCCCCCCCCCCCCCCCCCACCACACTAATCCAATTTATACAGATCCATGCATACTTCAGAAGAGTCTTTGATTTGAAGACCATCTTTGACCATATTCTTATAGAGAGAAACAAAAAAATGTATGTATATATACATTTTACAGAAATCTTCTCCTACCCACGTTGAGAAGTTTTATCTTACACATCTTACTTACGGCTCCTGACACATTAGCAAGTGGACATGTCTTATCGTGCCCATTGGACAAGGGAACAATTTCGTACACATTTATGGTTGAAAATGAGTAAATGTATTTGAATTTGAACATGTAGGTTTGATTTTGGTTCTATTGGTGCAGATAGGGCCAAGTAGAACGGACAAAAGAGAGTGTGAAAAGAGACATAGCAAAGCTTCTTCCTTTCGTCTTTACTAGTTTGGATAGACAGACATTAAAATATATATTTGTACACTAAGACACACATACTACAGTGTGTACATCAGTCAGTACATCATGTGTGTTAATCTAGGTTTAAGAAAGTGGGTTTTAATTATAAGAAGTATTTGGGTGTGTGTTTTAAGCTGTCTCTCCTAGGAATTCTCATTATGTCAGCATGATTATTAATTTTTGAAAGGGTCATGTGAGAGCTGGTGGGGCTCATTTCCACTGCCTTCTTAGATATTATAGAATAGAATCTTCTTGTCTTCTCTCTAACTTAAATATTTTTCACACTTTTGTTCATGGATTGGTATACATAGATAGATACACATCCTTGTTAGAGCTGCTGACAATTTGCTCCGGACCCTCCAATTTATCCTTCCTACTTAGGAAAAAACGAACAAATTTCTCAAAAAAGAGACGAGTTTAAAACAAATTTAAATACGTACGTAATAAGTTTTTACTGTTAATGAGGTTAAAAATGATTCTTAAAAAGTAAAGAAATCAAGGTTAAAAAAAAATAATAAAAGAGCATATGAGGTACCTCTAGATCGATGCAATTACATGTGACTTATTCCCATAGTGTGCTTGTAACATGAATAAGTGAATAGGAAAAATCCAAAATAAGTATCACGAGAATGGCAGCATATCAAAAATAAAAAGGAATGCCTGTCACCATGTCAGCCGCTGAAACTCTACAGAAGAAAAATGCAGAACTGTGCATGTGTGTGTGTGTGTGAAAACTGGCTAGAAAGAAAACATTTTAGAAGTCGTAGTCTTCTTCTTCTTCTTCTCCCTCAGAGTTTAACAAATCATTTTTTATTTTTGAATATCGGGACTTGAAGCTGACACTGTTTCTTCATTTTCATTTTTGCTTAATTTGATAGAATATTAATTAATACATTTTACTGTACAATATTCTGGTATATGGCTCTCTAATATCTCATAATTTTAGCATTTAGGTCTAAGATTGATGAATATGGAGAACAGCCAAACTCTTTTTTCGAAAAAGATAAAAACACTCATAGTCATAGGCACTTTTTCCTCCAATAATGAGTGTTATCAAAGCTAAATGATCAAAATAATCAGTTGTGTATCTTTGTTAAATAATTACTCATCATTTTCCTTTTAATCATCAAAGCCATATTATCAAAAATGAATCAATGCCTTTGTTTTATCTTTTTTTTTTTTTAATTTCCAAATTCTGGCGCGTGTTAATGTTCATGCAGATGAACTTGAGCCAAGCCATTTGAAAATATATACACTTACAGAGAGAGAGAAGAAGAAGAAGAAATTGGGTCGTCACTGAACAGGCTTTAAATCCCATCACGTAATTCGATGTATGGCTTTACCTTGTATAATCTGCAAAGAAGCAGAAGCAGTAGGAGTAGAAAATGATGGGGTTTCGCCATTTGTGCGTGAGAGAGAAACACAGCCAGTGTGTGTATGTGTGTTGGTGCCATTAAACAACAAAGAGAAAACTATAAAAGGAAACAACAACACACCCGTTTGACGTGAACCTTCTTAATCTTCCATTTCTATTTCTTTTTTCCATTCATCCAACCAGAGAAATCTTGTTTTCAATTACCAAACTGCCCTCGTATTCCTTCCACCTAAAATTACAAGAAAATAATTTTCTTGGATAAGATTTCAAAATAAATATGTTCTTTACCTTCATGTTGATTCACTTTTTCATAGAAAATATAGATGTTATTGGGTCTCATTCGTCTAATGAAAATTAACAATAACGACTAATTTTTCAATTTTAATCTGATTTTAATCTCTACTGAACACACCCTCAAATGAAAATGTTGATTGTGTTTTTAAACTAACAAATGATACAACGTTACGTGACATTACGTAATCCCTTTAAATAAATCATAATATACATGTATAAAGATTGACACTAGTATATAGTAAATTGTAAAAAAGACATTGAAATGAAAGAGAGAGGAGAGGGGTGGCACCGTAAATTCTCTTACCCCCGCCCACTAATGCAGTGCCTCCATTGTGCGTGAGTGTGTGCGCGCGAACAGAGAGAGAGAGAGCGTGTCACGGGTTTGTCTTGAAAAGCCCTTATTTCACAGTACACAGACAGACACATATTCCTCTCTCTCTCTCTCCCTCTCTCACTACTACAAACCCGAGGTGAGGTTAATATAAAAATTCACCCACACACATAATAATCAACTAATCCTCTATACGTTTCTCTGATCAGAACCATCGTTTTGGTCTTCAATGGCTTTGATGCTAGATAACTGTGAAGGGATTTTATTATCTTTAGATTCGAACAAATCAGTTCCAGCGCCGTTTTTGACAAAAACTTATCAGCTTGTTGATGATCCGAACACAGACCACATTGTTTCTTGGGGTGAAGATGATACAACCTTTGTTGTTTGGCGTCCACCGGAGTTTGCTAGGGACCTTCTTCCCAACTATTTTAAGCACAATAATTTCTCTAGTTTTGTTCGCCAGCTCAACACCTATGTAAGTAATTCTTTATTTACAGATAGATGCATCAAATTATTATCTCTTTATCATTTTTTATTTTTATTTTTTTTGTTGATGTTTGGGTGGTGATGAATCTAGGGTTTCAGAAAAATTGTACCAGACAGATGGGAGTTTGCAAATGAGTTCTTCAAGAAAGGGGAGAAACACTTGCTGTGTGAGATCCACCGGAGAAAAACAGCTCAGCCGCAAGTGACCTTAAACCACCACCACCCTCTCAATCAACCGATGAGCGGAGCGAGTTTCTTTCCGTATCCTAGCCGAGTCAGCATCTCGCCACCTGACTCGGACGAGCAGCAACCAAACAACCACTGGTGTGACTCACCGCCACCGCTATCTTCCCCCACCAGTTGTGGTGCCAACTATGCTTATAACTCAGTCACAGCACTTTCTGAAGACAACCAAAGGCTTAGGAGAAGCAACAATATGCTTGTTTCTGAACTATCCCACATGAGGAAACTATACAATGATATAATTTATTTCGTTCAGAACCATGTGAAACCAGTGGCACCTAGCAACTCTTATCCTTCATCTTTATTCTCTACTAATACTGCAGCTACACCCATCAGTGGCTCTTCAATTGTTCAAAGGCCAATAAACCAGCTTACTGGGTACCATCAGATGGCATCAAACCCTAAACAAGGTAATGCTTTTCTGGGCTCATTCAACAACACTGCTAATCCTAGCAAGACTTCACAGAGCAGTGTGACAATTGTAGAAGATCCTGCAAATAGTGAACCCTGCAGAACTAAGCTCTTTGGTGTGCCACTTTCGTCCAAGAAAAGATCACATCCAGATTATTCTTCTTCCGTGGAGATAAACAAGACAAGATTGGTCTTGGAAAAAGATGATTTAGTGTTGAACCTCATGCCTCCTTCTCCATGTTAGCTTTTAAGATGCCCTTATCAAGATTTTGCCAAAAGAGCAAAAAAAAAAAACACTACTGTTTATCTCCAGCTCTTATTTTCATTAATTTTCTGTTTCTTTCAATCTTGGAGTTTTTAAAGTCCTCTAGTAGAAGTATATTTTTAGCAGGATGTTCCACTGCGTGTGAGAATTTGTGACTTGTTGTGTGTAAATATAACCGTAGTGACGGTGTGACCTTGCTCCCCCGGCCATGAATGCAGGTGGGTTTTGGTTAGAGTGTAACAAAAGATCAAATCAAGTTCAAATCCCCAAAGGTAATATCTTTTTAGTTCTATGACTATCTTCTTTGCATTCCACTCCCCTCCACGATTGGTTATCTACTCCTCTCCTCCTTCTTTTTCCTCTCTTTCTGGTTTTGTTATCTGAATATTTCAGCTAGATTAATAAATGCACACTGAGACAGAAAAGAATAGAGAGAGAGTATGTGAGGGAGAGATGACCCTGGACCTGAACAATTTCCCTTTTCAGTTCTACTTGGGAGAAAACTCAGAAAGATTGCAGCCTGACTGACTCAATGGCAAATTTTCTTGTTTTTTGCTTCTCTGATCAATGCATTTAATGAATCATACGTACAAATATGACCATATCTCCAAGAAACTATTACACGTCTTCCTCAATTTGGATTAGCTTTTTTCCAACCAATAACTTAGGAATTCACTAATTAGTGTAAATTTAACAGCATCATTATTGTATTAATTATCAGTATTATTGTCATTATTACCGAGAAGAAAGACTCCCCGCCCACCCCACTATGCTTTTACGAAAAGAAGGCCATGATGGCTTGTGATTAAGGTTAGGATCTCCCAATATTTCTCTTTTATCTGAAACTGTACAATCATGTGTACCCAAACAAAAATGAAAAAGTGAGAAACACATGCACATAGAAGATAACAAAATGTTAGTATATTTATAATTAATATTTAGAAAAAGACAGGGCGTATTATTCTATGAAAGCGAAATGAAGGAAGAAAATGAGTAACAATATGTTTTTGATACGTTTCTATCAAGGCTTCTATACTTCTGATACCCAGAAAACCTTTGCCTTTTCCTACTTAAAGCATCTGATCTATCTCTTGATTCTCTTTAACACCTTACATAAATTCTCCCCCTCCCCCTTTCCTTTCTTCCACCCCTCTACTCTCCATCCCACCCCCAATAAAATGCCTTCTCCATTGCACAAAAATCCAAACAGTGACAGATACTTCTTGACTGTTTGGTAATTAGATGCATCTATAAGTGTATAATTTGGGTATATAATTCATTTAATCCACTGCTTTGTCCAACAACCAAATACGGTAAAGTTTCTGCATAAAGTTTGACTAAGTATTTTCTTCTTAACTTTTGCTTTATTGACTAAGAGTAGTGATTCCATACATACATATTGCAGACAAAAGAAATACTTTTTGGAAACTCAAAAACAGGAGAATTATTCATTAAGAACTAATTAGAAAGAAGAAATGGGTTGTTTTGAGTTTTCAATTCAAATCTAGTCCAGAGAAAATCTTGGTCGGGTAAAGATTTGGCCCCATGTACGCTATAAAAAACCCTAAGGTTGTCTCTTTTTGTAGCGAGAGTGTGGCACGTGACTGCGAACTTGCACGTGCTACGTAGAAGGGTAGAAGATAAAGAATGTAAAAATCAGAAAAAAAAAAAAGTTACTAAACTTATCATCAGGTAAAGATGCTTTAAGAAGAGTGATTGTATGTTGCTTAACAGCCCAGTTTTGAAAGTTGGGAAAGCGAAGGGAAAGAAATTTGTGTAGAGATTTTAAAAAAGGACTTTATTTTTGCTCCATTTTAGTGCACTTTATTGACATTATTTTTGGTACGACACTTTATTGACAATTTAAACATTGATTTAATACACGTACACTTTACACCCGTAGACGTGAAGTTTCCGAAAGACAATACTTGCTTTATTGGAAGGTCTATAGCTTTTCTATTTTCTAATTTTCAAAAAAAATCATGCAATCATTTACCGTTTGAACTTAGTAGAAACGTAATGATCTAATGTTCCTAATTATAACATAAAACAGTTGAGGACAAGTTAATTGTGTCAAGATGTGTCGATAATTTTAAAATATTAAGATTGAAATTAGACTATAGTACTGTCCACTTAACCTCCAGTCAATCTTAAAAGTCTTACGAGTTGAATTTCATTTCGACGGTCTTTCAAAAAATTTAACCAATGACTTGCTTTCCATGCTACAAAAAAAAAATGTAGGTCAATTATCTTGGTTCAACTTCAAACTTGTTATTTGGTTTCGGCTTTCCAAACCTCACTTGTGTAAAGGGGTGGAAAGTTTGTTCTCGTTGAACCTGCTCAATCAAAGCATAAAAATCCTTTCTCAATATGATGGATCATCATCCGTCTATAAAATCATAGATCTTGTGCTTATATATTCCATATCTCAACCATCGATTTACTCTCACCCTTGTAACTGTTAATTGGAACTCGACTTTTACCTTTAATTTTAATTTAGCTTTTTTACTTTATTTAAAGAGTAGTTAGCGATGGACTCTTAACGTACTGATGAGTCAATCACAATGCGACACGCCGACCGACTCAACAAATAAGTTGGGCGCAATAAAATATAAAGGATCCAATAAATCCTCTGCAGCCACTGATCTACCATCCATTGCATGCAGCCTTCTATGACCATATTATAGAGAGCATGTTTGGGTAAAGCCTAAAATGAAGCAAGGTTTTTTTTGAAAAAAAATAAATATTAAATTGGCCGTGTTAAGTGGTACGTTTAGAAAAAACAAGACAGTGCTTAAATCGTTGCTTGATGCAGATGGTATTGATACAGTATCCAATCCTATGACATGTCCAAAAGCGTCCACTGCATAATCGTATCTCCAACCGTGCTGTGCGTACATAATCACTTACCGAATTTTTTACCGAATTGATAAGTGGCGACCTCCTATTGGGGGTGTCTATTGGCCCAAGCGCCCCCTAATAGAGGACTGTCACTTGTCAATTTGGTAAATGATTATATACGAATAGAATTAATCATCGTATCTCAAGTAAAATTGAGTAACGTTTGTTTGGAATTCGTGACTCTTGGCCCTTTCAATAGGTTGGATGTTGATGGGGGGGTTCGCTTCCTCATTTACCATACAATCTCCAAGCCATGGGTTTTGGGTTAGGAGGGGGTAGTTAGGGAAGAGTGTATATATATATATAATCATTTTAGTTATATTAGCAGGTCAAAGACGTTTTGGATAATCCAACCATTTACCATGAGTGAGTAGAATATTGGCCAATTTTATGCAATTCCTACGCCGTGAGTAGAATACTGCCATGAGTAGTATAATAGTAAATTAAACAAGTTAAATTTTAACTAAGCATATGTTAAATTGTATATAATGGTCAAATCATTTTTCATTTTTACATTACCTATAAATATTATTAAATTATTTATCACTCATAATTATAAGTTAAACGGTTTACAAACACTTCCTGAAAAAGATTTATGTTAAATTGTCTCGCACATCTCTCTTTCATTATTCTCATATTTCTCAACCATCTTGACCGTTTAGGTACAGTTGCTCATCATAACCCCCCTCTAATACGGCACAAATTTGGACTTAGAAATCGAGGGAACGAAGTACACGGATATATAAATTCATTCCTCTATTCTTTTAAGCAAATTTACTCTAGAATGAAATCTAAAGAGTACAGAGAGCATATATGGCTAGGCCTAAAATAAAGTTAAAAAAAAAAAGTTATTTGGAGTAATTTTTTGCCCTCAATCAAGTGTTTAGATAACTAGTAGTAAGCACGTGCGTTGCACATCTTACGTATCAGATGAGTGATATGTGTAACATTTCTGAAGTATCAATATTGTTTATACACCAAAATTTTGAACAGATGCACTAAAATGTTTAAATTTACTCAAAGAACCAACCATCCTTATGGACGATGAATCTTTGCCCACTAAAACAAAATAATTAATATAGTAAAAGGTTAAAAAAAAATCCAAATCTGCAATTACTTGGATTTTAAATTGTACTAACTAATTAGTTTTGCATTGTGCTTGTTTACACTCCTAAATCCCAATTCAGTTTGAACTTCCAGCTGAAAGAAAGAAGATCCAAAATAACTCTGTTAAAAAGTTCACATTTGTTTTGGTGGCTTCTATTATTCATCATCTTGGTATGGTTTCTGATATTTAAAGGGAGATAAGGAAAGAAGAACGTTGCACAGAAACATGAAAAATTCCTTAACCTTTGGTTTGGGCTTATTAGCACAAAATGTCCTTGTTTCGCGGGTTTTGTCGCTAACAATTAAAAAAGTGATCTGACGATTTTGTAAGAAACAGACCTCTTGAGACAAAGTTCCAAAAAGGGGTGTTTTATTGGTGAAAATTTACAATTTGGGACAAATAAAATGTCTTCAAAGGACGCAAGCACATGAGTACTAAAAGAAGAATTTTAAAGTTACACTAAGAAATTGAAATTACATATTCTCTGTTGAGAGTTTTTTGATTCGGGCCTTTCTTCTATGTCTTCACTTTCTTTTTACATTTCCTTGGTAACTTCTAGGTGATAAAACCGCTCGGAACTGCTCAATTACTCTGTAACTATCCACTTTCTTCATGATGACCGACTTGTTGGGGAGAGGTTATCTCATAACTGTTGTCATTACTTTTGCATTTTAATTGCCCATCTTTTGAATCGTGGGGTATGTCGAATTTGTCTAATAACCGTTTCCATAACTACTGTATTAGATAACCATAATGTCTTAGATTCGTCTAACTCCTAGATGATTTGACGGTTTGCGCGATGATAGGACTATCGCTCTGGGCGATCATAGGCACCTCGTTCACTCAGCCTCTGGGCGTCTTGCAAGTTTGGGCGATGATGCTTCTTGGTTCCTGGGCTTCTATTAGATCCATCAACAGTTCTATCTAGACCTTTATCCTGGACTTCCGAATTGGGCTTCACACCTTGGGCCTTTAATCTTAGGCTGCGCTTTTAGTGTGTCAACAGTCCCTATGTTTGGTCTTTAGTGTGCAAAACATTAAACATCCCTACAGTTCAAATTATTGCATTTTTTACCCTTATTTTCACGTTTTATTGTGGAAAACATCATTTTCATTGATGTTTATTCAATTTCTCAATAAAAATATATGAAATGACGAATATACATTTCTATTTTGTTGACCTATGGTTGATGTTTCGTTTTGATTATTACAAACAAATCATATTTATTTCTATCAAATTGACTTCGAATGTTTATAGTGATTATTGCACAAGAATAAAATCGAAGACACGAATTTTGAGGCCAAGTAATTTGCATACAACGCTCGACGTGAAAACAAAATTGATCAAACGAGGCTATGAAGAATCATATTGAATAAACTCGCAAAAAGATGTCTAACTCGCAAAAATTGATCAAACGATCACGCGTGCATGTGAAGATATTCAAAACAAAGTATGTAGACTTTTATATGTAAAGGTAAAAAACATTTTAATATTTGGCAATGATTCGTGATAAGCTTAAAAATCATTTTGTGCACGAAAAAAATTTTTCGCTACCACTTGTATAAAATGTTTTGATCAAAAGTAAAATTAAATTTTCAAAATGATGTTTGGACTTATATCATATTTTCATTCAAATATTTTGTGGGAAAAAAGTCAACGGTCAAAGTCAATGGTTGACCGTACCGGACGTCCTGTAAAATCGATTTTTGGCCACAACGGTCAAATTTCAATGGTCTTATTTTCTGACAAAAAATAACAGCTAAAATGACCGTTGAGTTTTTACCGGACGTCCAGTAAGAGTCGTCCGATACGGCAGAAACTTGACAGATTTTCATCTATAAATACACACTCTCCTTGCATTCAATTTGTACAATTTTAGAGAGAAAATTGAGAGAGTTATTTATTGAAAACCTTTGAACTTAATTGATTTTTATATTCAATCTCATTTACAAATAATTTCTTGATTGATCCAAACTAATTTTATTCATTTCATCAAGAATTCAATCTTATAAAGAAACTTTTCAATTTCATCTATTTTCAAACTCTTGATAAAAGTTTTCTTTGCCAATACTTATATTGAAGTGTAAATTTCTCATCATACTTAACTTGTATTATTTTGTTAAGAGAGATCATTGGTTGAAAACTTTGATAACAATACAAACTATTTCATCATTTATCTTTTATCAAAGTTTACAATATCAACACTTGAGTTTATTGATTTGATATCTATTAAAGTGTTTGTCTCTTCTATTCTTACACTCAACTTTGATTTTATCATTCGATAAGAAGAGAAGATTTGAATTGTAAAATTCATTTAAATTGTGGGTCGGCTGTAGTCCCTTAAAGATCAACATTGTATAAAGTTTGGTGCGTCTTGTTGTAAGTCACCGTGTGGGTCATATCGAGGTCCCGTAAAGCTCGATAGTGTGGGTCATGTTGAGGTTCCAAAAAGCTCAACATTATAAAATTGTCGGTACTCCTTGTTTGTAAGTTACCATTTACTTTAGTACATTTGGCATTACTCGTGACGGAGAGCTTGATAACGGGGACGTAGATCATTGTATTGGATCGAATCCCATTAAATTGGTTTGCTATCTTTATATTATTGCACTTTACTTTAAATTGCTATTTACATTGTGCTATATCATACTTGAATTAAATTATCATATTTGCATATTTACTTGTTGTATTACACTTAGTTTTTGTATCTTGTGTGTTGAATAGTTTTGAGACTAAGAGTCGAAAAAGTTTCAAATAACCAATTCACCCACCTCTTGGTTAATTAATATTTAGCTAATATATTTAAATAAAACAAAAAGAAAAACAAATTGTAACCATACTCCCAAATATTTTTAAACCGTGCAAATGAATCTTAAATAAATTATTAAAAAGTTTTAAAAAAAAATCTCTCTCTCTCTCTCCTCCGTCCAACACCATTGGAGACTCAATGGAGCCGCTTCCTTCAACCAACTCAAACTCCACCCTACCGTCGCCTAGACTTTCAGACACCGCCACAATCGGATACAACTCCATCTCGCCATCACATCTCGCCCACTTGTCTGGCCACACACCACCTCAAACGACCCCCATCACTACCCAAAACCCCCAACTCATGGACCAAAACCAAGGCAACAACACTCTTTTTCGGCAACACCCATGCCATTAGCCACAAATCGGTAACATCTACTCCTCAAGGCACTCCCATTAATGATCCTATAACATCAAAATAGGTTCTCAATCAAAATTTGATGCCTCGAAAATTAAGCCCTAACTCTCCAAAATTGACAATCCAAATTTTGAAAAGATGAATCTAATGAACCGAGCTTCAATGAAATCTATTCGTCTGATTCAAATGGCACAACAAAACAATTGTTTTGCGTCAACCAACCGGAGTTCGTCTCAATTTTTTTCCACCGAAACTGATGAGGCAAGCGAAGGTCAGAGACAAGATCCATTTCTTCAAACCCCATCTTCGGGTTTGGTTTATGGGAGACTAAGTGGCGTCACAAAGAAGTTAGGGTACATTGAAACTCTAATGTCAGATATTTTTCCGAACTTCAGTTTTTTGAAAATTGTTTATTGTTTTGGAGTATATTGTAGGATTCATGGTCAAATTGTTGGGGTGTCGATTTGAAGTATATTGTTGGAAATTGTTTATTGTTCGTGGTGGTGGTGGTGGAGAGAGAAGAAAAATTATTTTGAATTTCTTAATAATTTATTTGGTATTTATTTGCATTTTTTTTAAAATGGTTAGAGAGTATGGCTGCAATTAGTTTTTTTTTCTCTTTTTTTTATATAAATAGGATGGTACATTCGTCATTTCATATATTTTTATTGAGAAATTAGATAGAAATTGATGAAAACGATGTTTTCCACAATAAAACGTAAAAATAAGGGTGAAAATGCAAAAATTTGAAACGTATGAAAGTTTTGCATACTAAAGACCAAACGTATGGACGTTTTGTGCTAATAAGCTTTTGATTTATAAAAGCATGTTTCCGTGGGTATAAATTAGGAAGATGGAAGGGTTGGAAAATTATTATATACTAATAAGATAATATAAACCAAATAAACTAAAATTAGGAAGATGGGTCGAATTAGTTTATAAATCTTATTAATGTATGAATTAATGTCCTTGAAAGAAATTAGGGTATTGTGATTAGGATTAAAAGAAATTAAGGGTATTGTGATTATGATTAAACTCCTTTACCATGGCCATGGTGATGAAGCAAGGTTATTGAGATTATCTAATAATGATATAGGCTAAATCAATAAAAATTAGGAGAATGGATCAAAAGCTTATCCAATTATTGAATTCAAACCCTCCAAAGTCTACGCTTCAACGTCTTTAAATATTATTATGTATTTAAGTTACATATCAAATGAATGTAAATATTGGTTTTAATGAAAAAAATGAAGAGTCTTTTAAACGTATGGTGAATTAATGGTAGTGTTTTTAAAAAATATGAAAGAACTAAAATTTCGTGTGAACGTATGAACTCAAAGGTTCCATATGGTATTATAATCAAGAAAAGAACTTAGGAAATAAATATAGTATTTATTTTAAATTTAGTATTTAATATCTTAGTGTCAAGAAGGGGCGAATCCAGCACTGTAGTTCAGCTAGGGCGGAGATCGTTGACTGTTGATCGGTAATTGTTGACCGTTGACAATCAACAATTGTAATAGTCGAAAATATAATTCAATACATATGTAAATGTACTAAAGCGTATATTTTACTTATTCATTAATTTTTTTCACTAATCCCTAATTTCCTAAAAACCTAATTTTCCAAACCACAGCTCGCATTTCACAATTCACAAATCAAAATTATAACTTATAAACTCATAGCCTCAGACAATAATACAACATAAATTCTCATTTCTCACAATTCATAAATCACAAATTCACAAATATTAAAAAAAAAAAGATATTGAAAGTACAAACCGAATGGAAGCCGCTCATCATTCATCAAGTTAGGCGACGCGTCCACCATCCACCAAACCACTACCGTCGATCGGTGACGTCACATACAGCAGGTCCGCAGCGGCGCAATGTATAAGTCCTCACTTGTCTCCCAGACACAGTCTCCCTCCCCTCTTCTTCCGGTTTTCAATTTTGGAAATTGGTTGTGACTATTGGCTAATGGGTTTTGCTTGCCGATGGAGTATCAAGTGTGGACCAATTACCATAGGTCCATGGTCCACTGACATCTCCAGTTGAGCCCATTCATTGGTCATTACTTTAAAAAAAAACACACACACAGGCCCAATTGTTTGTATGTATATAAAAACAAATATTATACACATATGCACACCCGCATGTGTATATATTTTTTATCCTTCATATTTTCTCGCTCTCTACTTTCAAGTATGTGTTTCATGGGTTACCTTTTCTTAGCACATAAAGGAACACCGTGCGACAGTAGTCTGCTCCGCTAGACTACCTTCCGCCTTCTCTCGATGTTGCATCTGTTCCATTTGACCAAGTACTTTTGAAAATATTTCATAGAAGCTCGAGTAGTTTGGTAGCCGAGAATCTTTTCAGCAATCTTCTTCTCTGATCTTTTCACATTAAACACTGGTCGCTTCAGATCTGTAGATTTTTTGTACTATTTCTGATCGGGATCTGCAGTATGGAAGAGTAATGGCTACTGACCAGAAGTAATTTTAAAATGACTCTTATTGGGAAAAGAGCTCTTTTGAGCATTGAAATACATCTGAGCTATATCTGCAAGTTTCACCCAAATTTCATGCGCAGCAGATGTAAAATGCCGAAAATAGTCTTCTGGCATGGAATTGAAGTGGTCCGTCTGATCGTGGGTGAAAACTAGAATTCATGCTCAAAGTTGAACCAAGAAGTTTGAACAACTTGGTCCAAAGTATGCCAGTAAATCGAGAATTCCGATTACTGATGGTGTCTTTAGGAAATTCCCAGTATTTGACAATATGTTCGAAGAAGAGTTTAGCTGTCTCTTCGGCTTATACATACTTGGACGCTGATGATAGTGCCAAAATCTCCAACTTTTGGCCATTTCCTAATGTAGTCCATCGATCCACTCTTGCCTGGTCTATTTGGAACGAAAAGGGGCTCCAGTAAGCCTGTCTTTTCTGATGATCTGTCATATCTTGCTGACGAATAAGACAAGTTTTCACATAACTTGCAATGTCATCCCGCCTTTGAGGCCAGTAGTATGCACATTGTAGTAGTGCAAAAGTGTGCTCTACGATAGTCTCACTTCTCAACACTTTTCCCACTTGTTTTCGAAGCTCTTCAAGCTCCGACTGAGCCATACGGTATAGTGCCTTGATGGGAGGTTTGGCAACCGGAACAAGTCTAATCCCACGATCGATTGCCTTCCTTGTTGGCAATTTTCTTGGTAACTCATCCGGTATGATGTCTTCGAATTCCTTAAACCTTGTGATAGGTTTTGGAATAGAGCCTATTGTCTCTTTGATCTCCCTACTCGAATAGTGCACAGAAATGAGGGTTCATTCCTCTGGAAATCCTTACTAAATTGCATGACCAAGATACCATTCTCGCCTATTTTCCCAACTTGTGTGGGGATAATGCATGGTTTACTACCCATCATTATTAACGAGTCACAATGCGAAACAATGATGTCCTTGTATCCCGAAGATATTCCAATCCCAGAATGAGCTTGAAGGGACCTACTTTGATCGACAAAGATTTTGCTATTCCTGCTATTGGTTGAGCAACGGAGTTGATTGTTTTGACCTTTCCCTTACCTCTTTTTAGAACAAGTCCGAGCCGCTCTACTTCGAAACTTATGAGATAGTTGTGGGTAGCTCCAGTATCTATCATAGCCCTAATTGGCATTCCATTGATCCTTACATCAATATACATTAGAAACACCGTGCGGTAGTAGTCTGCTCTGCTAGACTACCTTCCGCATTCTCTCGATCGTTTCGGGACGAAAGTAAATTTGATCACAATTTAAAGAAATCTTACCACATGAGATTGAAATAAACTTGATTATTGATTGCTTGAAAGCTGAACATTACAATAAACGAAAGCAAGAAATTACAATGACTAGTTCAGGGGGCGAACACTAGAAAGCTTGAAAATGTTTGAAAGACTAATACCCCCTATAATAAATTTTGGAACAAAAACTCACCTGAAGGGAGTAGACGTCTTTATGCCGAAGAATTATACTAAAATTTTCTAATTTCTATCTATTTAAATAAATTATTTACAATGTGCGGTCGAAGTTGGGCAAACTACGACTGCGATAGGATCACGGGGCCTAGGCAAAGTTGTGGCCCGTGACACCATGTCCTGTCATTTACTGTAAAAAATTCATACAGAAGCGTACGCAATAGATATATAGAGATAGTGTGAGGAGATGTTGGATCTGAATATTGAGGCAACAATATCAGGTGATTCCAGCACCTAGGAGAATGAAACTGATTTCTACCGGAAATAGGCATAACTCCGGTCACCACCGTCGTAGATGGCGATTCATTAACTTCCACCACCATCTTCGCAACCAACAATGCTGTCGCCGCCGATGAACAAGGCACCAACAGCTCCACCCACAGAAACTCCCTTTCAACACTCAATTTTTCCATCCTTAAAGCAAACATCATAGAAATTTCTGATGATCAGAGTAATAATGATAATAATAGCAGTAACGAGTTACAGCTCTTTCCGAAGAGCGCGACTGATATAGTTTCACCATCGGCTGCTTCTAGGGCCAAATTCTGGTTGAATTTAGCCCAAACAAATAAACAATAACAAAGGAAAAAAAAACCTTTCTGAGCTTCTTCTTCATTTTTCGGCGAACGGCGGCAACGACTACTGAACTGAAACTCTCGGCGGATCCAGCACGAGCTACCGCGGGGGCGGCCAGGTGCAGACACACCTCTGGTGTCTAGGTAAACATATTAATGCAACATTTCCATTTTTTTCTTTTTATAAACCAAATGAGGATATACTGAGCATGTAACTAAATATGTAAAGGTAAAATTGGTACTTAAGAGTTTCTCTTCAATCCTCTATTTTATTATATATTTTTAAGCACTCTCAATCAGAGTGTATGGTTATTCCTAAAATAAACTTGAAAAAAAAAAGAGAGAAAAAAGGATATTTAGAGTAATTTTTGTCAATAATGTTTAGATAATTAGCTCTTGAGTGAATGAAATCTAAAGAATACCTAAAATTATTTAGCATAGGTTTGACAACTATTACCTCAGAAGAAAAAAAAAGTGTTAAATAGTGATTTTTAAGAGAATGGGTGGTTAAAAAATAAAGAAAAATTTTGAATTTACGTGTAGAATATATTTTATTGTATGAATGTGTGGTTGAAAATAAGTATTTTTTTAAAAAGGATTTTTAAATAATAGTTGTCAAATATGGGCGTAAGAGTAATTTTATGTCCTCATGTTTACATAACTTACTTTTCAATTAAAAGTAATTGTCTTAAATGAGTGATAACTTTTTCAATCTTAGCCAAACACTAGTTTCAAGGGTTAAATTAGTGTCACCATTGCTATTCAATTTGATTTGTTTCACAATGAGAACCCAATTTTATATTCAGTGTCACCATAGTCACCCCATTTGATTTTATTTTATCATAGTCACTCAATTTCATATAACGTTTTATCATGACAATCTAATTTCATATAACATTTCATCATGATCACCTAATTTAATTTTATCATAGCCACTCAATTTCATATAACGTTTTATCATGACCACCTAATTTTATATAACATTTCATCATAATCACCTAATTTCTTTTCACTATTTTCACTAATTTTAAAATAGGTAAAACATTAAATTTGTATTATATATAAAATAAATTTAGGGTGTGTTTTAGTCACATTATTTTGGAAAAATGTATTCTGAAATAATAGATTGATGGATAATATGTGGTTAAAAAAGAAAAAAAAATTATTGATGTGATGGAAAATATTATTTTATTGAAAAATTTGTGGTTGAAAATGAATAGAAGAATAAAAATGAAATTTTTAATGTGTACCAAACAGGGGGTTTAAAAAAAAGAAAAATATATTTTTTTAAATTTTAAAAAACATTTATTTTAAAATAAGTTTTTATTTTATTTTAATTTTTTAAAACAAGTTTTTATTTTACTTTTTTAAAGAATGTCTTTTTAAAAATAACTTTTTTTTTTCTAAGTAACTCTTTTTAAATAAGTTTTTATTTTATTTTTCTAGGTAACTTTTGTTAATAAGTATTTACTTTATTTTACTTTTTTAAGTAACCTTTTTTTAAAATAAGTCTTTATTTTATTTTATATTTTAAGTAATATTTTTTAAAATAAGTTATCATTTTATTTTTTTATTATTTTATATATATAATGTAAAGTTACCATTTTATTTCTTTTATAATTAATGAAAATGGTGAAAATAATTTGTATGGTCGTGATGAAATGTTATATGAAATTGGATGAAATAAAATAAAATCAGATGATCATGATGATATTAAATATAAAGGGCTTGTTCGCTCTAACTTAAAATGTAATTAAAATTGAAAATATAGTCGTTATGGGTCCCACCCGTCTAATAAAAGTCAATAATAACGACTAGTATTTCAATTTTAATCTCTACCGAACACACCCAAAGTTAGATGGTTACGGGGAAATAAAATTGATGCCACGAGGAGTACAAAGTTGGGTTGGGTAGCATTAACCCCTAGGGAAAAATTCATAAGTGAGGGATTATCTTTCACCAAATCAAAAATCAGGTCCCATGGTTTAAATTTACAAAACTCAGGTTTTTCTAGGGGTGGGCGTGGGTCGGTTCGGTTCTAGAAATTTTCGGGTATTTAGTAAATGGAATCGTCGGTTCCAGATATAATTTTGGAACTGTTCGGGTTCGGTTCCGTTCCGTTCGGTTCCTACTATAATTAATTTTTTTAACATTTATAATAACACTATATAAATACGTTTAGAAAATTTTGTCAGTGCGTTTTGAATAATTAATCCATAACATATTAGAAAGTTTTCACAAAATGCTAACACTTTAGTACTAGACAATATATATCACAATTTTTTTTGCTGCTTCCCTCAAACAATTACTGCTCCACTGCTTACCCACCAAAAGGTAACATATAAAAACATATAACTATGTTCTCCATTTTGAGAAGTGATACCAAAATCATTCATGTTTTCTGAAAACATTGTGAGAAGTGAGGTAATCCCAACGTGCTCAGTACTTTCACCGAGTGAATCTGTGTGTGAATATTGACCAGGTTCAATCATAACTTTTACAAATGAACGTAATATTTTAAAGTATTAAAAATACTTACCAACTATGTAATGTAATCATCGATTGCTTGACTTGCCATGTACCATTAAAATGTTAACAATTTCTTGAGTACATGTAAAGAAAAAGAATCCAGTAACTAGAGCTGAAAATCTCTGTGTAAAGCTCTGGAAGACTTAAAAAACTTGTCATTGTAAACACGATAAAAGAACGAAAGCACTGTCAGCGTTAAGAGGGTAAAATCTCAAGTCTCTTAAATATGAAAAGAATAAATACCAGAGCACTCCAGCTTAGTGTGGGAACTAGAAAGAGGATGACTTCTTCAAGCTGAGAGAAAATGACTCATGACTCGACGAAAAACATGTTGTGTGGCGGGAATGGACTGGAGAGAGAAGAAGAAGAGAATATCGAAAATTCTAGGGCTCTTTCCCTTTTATATTTAGTGGTTTTTTTTTGCAATTTTTATTCATGTTGATCGGTTTTAAGAAGACCGAAAATTCTAAGGCTCTATCCCTTTTATATTTAGTGGTTTTTTTCAATTTTTTTATATTGGTCGGTTTTGGTTATATTCAATATACTTGAAGCCCAAATGCTCAATTGTAAAAAAAAAAAAAATCGGTTCTTATTCGGTTCTTGGTCTAGAACTGAGAACCGAACCAAACCCGTCGGTTCTCGATTCGGATACCCGTTCGGATTTTTAATTTAAGAAAACCCGTTCAGTTCGGTTCGGACATTTTGCCCAGCCCTACGTTTTTCCATGAATTAAATAATTATATTTTACAATTAATCTATTAAATTAAATATTTAACTGTAATATAATATAATTGACCCCCACCCCACCCCACCCCACCCCACACCCACCCCCACCTCCACCTCCCCGGTGACTACTCCGACGATCGGCAACTACTCCGGAGACTGTTCTCCGGCCACACTTAATTCCGACGACTATTTTTCGACGATTATTTTTCGGTGACCGTTGCTCCGATTCCAAGGTCACAGATATCTTATTAAGTAGTTAAAATTTTAATTTCGATCACAACTTATCAAATTATTCAGTCACAGATTATTTTGAAGTCACAAATGAAAAAAAAATTATAGGTCACAGATTTTTAATTAGTCACAAATTAAGAAAATTTGTTGGTTACAGATTATTTTATTGGTCACAGTTCAATAACTAAGTCACAGACACACAAAAAAAATCAATACATTTCAATAGCTAGATCACAGACACAAAAAACCCACCACAGCCCAATATCTTGGTCACAGACAAAAAAAAACCACCACAGTTTAAAAACTAAGTCACAGACATAAAAAAAAAAAACCACCATAGTTCAATAGCTTGATCACGGACACTAAAAAAATCACCACAGTTCAATAACTAGGTCACAGACACTAAAAAAAACCACCACAGTTTAATAGCTTGGTCACAGACAAAAAAATAAAAAAAACTACCATCGCCGTTGACCCTGCCACAACAATAACAAAGAACAACGACCACCACACGTATCACCATCCCGACTGTCACCCACAGATCCACCATTCAAAACACACCACCACATATCCACCACCTCCACAACCACACATCCCTAGATCTACGACCTTCGCTAGCACGCACAGACACCAAAAAACCCACTACCATCCCCACGCACAGATCTGCGTCCACACCACCGCCACACCCATCCACCCATGGAAGCTGCTAAAGAGCAGCGTTGACGCTGCCAGTGCTTCAGGCAGCTGCACGCCGCCATAGCCACATAGCTTCGCTACGCTGCACATCCACAACAACGTGAGACGCTGCTGAACGGGCGAGACTTCACAAAGGGAGGAGGAGGAGGGAAGGGGGGGCTGAGAAGGAGAAAGTGACGAAGGGGAGGAGTAGAGTTTGGGAGGGGAGAGAGAAGGGGAGGAGGAGGCGGCACACGGTGGTGAGGTTGTGAAGAGAGGCGGTAGAGTGAAGAGAGGGGAGAGATGAATTCGAATTCTTAGGATTTGGATATATTTGGTAGTGGGGGATGGGTATATAAATTAATTTATTTTAAAATATTATTATTAATATTAATTGTGAAAATACCTGATTTTTGATTAAATAAAGTATACACCTGATTTTTAAAAGGGAAATGCTATTTGTATTCCCATAATTGTTGACATAATGGACAAGTGGTTTCCACACTTGTCCATTATGTCTACTCTTTTTAAAAAGACAAAACTAAACGCATGGTTTTTTTTGTAATTTTCCCTAACCCCTAGTTTCGAAGTTGCGCCATAAACCCACAAGCCGTTAACGCAAAACCCTCTTGTACAATGGAAACCGAATTGGTGATAGCCTCATCGCCGACGGACGCCGGCATCAGCTGCTGGAATCTCCACACGGGCGCCGAGCACTTGCGCTTCAAGACGTGCTCCTCCCCTCCTCACGGTCTCGCCTCTGTCGCTGGTCGCTTCCTGGCCTCCTCCCAAATCCGGGACCCAAAGTCCTCTTCCGGCTCTATTCTCTACTGGTCCTGGAACAAAGTAAGCTCATCTAACCTCATGTACTAAAGAGTATTACTTTAAGAATGTAAATGAATGAAGCCAAGTTGTTAAGATATTAAAGAAAATTAAGCGCGCGTAGCGGCTGCGGGTCTACTTGTCTGCGGGTTTCTGCGGCAACAAATATATATATATTGCTTAAAATACTTATCATTGTTTGAAAATTTTAGTGAAGTTGGGATTTGTCAAAATATAACAGTCTTTTTGGTTGAATTTTGTGAACTTGAGTAGACATCAAGAGCTCTTTTAGCGACGCCCTAAGTCTGCTTAACTATTCCCCAAACTCTAATTGAATTATTTTTTATTTTTGATGAATATACTAACGGGAACCCTATAACATTTTAAGTAGCAACTTTTTATGTGAACTTTAAGGTCATGTTGGCATTGCTTCAGGAAAAGGCGGAAATTCACTATTAGAAGAGAAGATTTTCAGTTTGAAATGTAATGATTGAAACTAATTCAACAATTGATTTTTCTTACTTTGAACTCACAGCCTCAGGTTGAAGTCAAGAGCTTCCCCGCTGAACCTGTAAAGCCACTTCTCTCGAACAGCGAAGGAACTTATATTGTGGGAGGAGGTATTTCAGGCGATATATACTTATGGGAGGTAAATTGAATATATTACTTTTCAATTGATGGTTCCTTACTATCGTAGTAGTGATTGTAATAACTGATGCTTTTGCTGCAAATATGTTTCAATATATGTAGGTTGCTACTGGGAATTTGCTTAAAAAATGGCATGCACATTACAGGGGAGTTACTTGCATGGTATTTAATGATGATCAGTCCCTTTTGATTTCAGGGTCAGAGGATGGATGTGTTCGAGTTTGGTCGCTTTTCATGTATGTGATAATTCTAGTTTTTTTTTTTTTTTTTTGGCTGGCATATAACTCATTTGCTGGATACTTAGTGAAATTTATTATGTTATTTTAGGATCTTTGGTGGTGCAAATAGGGAGGAAGCAAAGAATCCCTATGAGTATAGTTTCCACGAGCATACTTTGAAAGTGACAGACATTAAAATTGGGTGTGGTGGATGTAATGCAATTATTGTGTCTGCTTCTGAGGATCGTACTTGCAAGGTGTGGCATACTATTTATTCTGCTGGTTGATACCATATTTAAAGTATTTTACTTTCCAAAATTTGTTAAGCTATTTTTAATGAAGGACTCGTTCTTTTGAAGACTATTAGTATATATGTAACTATGTATGTTGCTAATTCCACTTTTCTGTTGTTTGCAAACTACTACTCTTCAAAATTGCCAATTTTTCATCTTTATTTAATATAAACTGACGCCTTTGTACCAGAGATGTTTGTATGCACATGATCATCTGCTAAGAGCACGAGATTATTTCATGTACTATGGTCTTCTGAATGAATAGATTTACCATCTTATGATGCTTAATTCAGGCTCTCACGTTATCACTTTTAACAATTTATGGAGTTATCCTAGGTATGGAGTTTATCTACAGGACAACTTTTAAGAAATATTGTCTTCCCCTCAATAATTGATGCAATTGCATTGGACCCCTGGGAGCATGTCTTTTATGCTGGTGGTAGAGATGGTAAGATATACATTGCTGCATTAAATGCTCCAGGAACCTCCAACAGCAGTTACGGGTTACATATCATTGGTTCATTATCTGAGCACAGGTTTGCCAGATTTCTAACATATTCATGCTTCAGCTTTTGAACAATGTGAAAAGTGAAAATATGTAGTTTTAATCTGTTTTCTTGGGTTCTTACCTACTTCAAATGGTTTCCTACATTTTTTATTTCGCTATTTTGGCTGCTTAACTCCATACGGTCATTTTTTGCTTACAAGGTAGTGCTCAGAGAGATTATTGATGATTTGATTATCAATTATTTGATAGGACTCAATATACATTTGCCCTTAATATTTTTGTGCATTTAGCCAATGCCCTTTCAAAATTTTCATAAAAGCATATCATTTGAAAAGCAAAAGCATTTTACAGACAACATCTTTAAAGTTTAACTTTTGTCTGATTTGAAGGAGTTTTATGTTTGCCCTTTCTGCCTTTTGTTTCCATTTTAGCTCTTGTCCTGAATGAATTTCCTATCTTTGTAACAGTAAGGCTATTACCTGCTTAGCTTCTAGTGCTGTTGGATCTCTATTGGTTTCTGGTTCTGAGGATGGCATGATTCGAGTTTGGGACACTAAACGACGCAACATTACTCGTGTCTTTAGACATGCCAAAGGTACATAAATTACAGCTACTACTTTTAGGTCATTCACTGCACCGTCATGCAAATTGCCTCATTATTCAGCTCATTTTTACCCTGTTATTGGCATGCCATTTAATTTTCACACCTTTTTATGTTATGATTTTTCAGAAGATTTGCTTATCGTCAAAGAGATGTAATTATGCTGATAAATGTGGTTTATATATATATATATATATTCAATTTTCCGAGGGCAGTTTTATTTGTACATCCCTTTCGGCTTCACTTTTAATGCAATGTAGTAAATTTTGCGTTCTGTACACTGGAGCATGATCTCAAGTCGTCTATTGTTGCCAATAGTAGGGAAATGTTACTCTTGATGGTTTGTATGCACATGATCATCTAATGCTCATAGAAAGCCCAAGTCAGTGGTTCATTAACATGCATATGGGCTGTTTGAATAAGGAACTTGGACGGAGATAAAGCACATGACATCTATATATTAAACTATCAAACTGCAACTATCCATGTAGCAGTGTTCTTCCTCCTTGAGAAACAGGTTATAACTGAGTTGAGAAAAGTGGGCAAATCAATTAGGATCTCAGTTTCTGTGTTACCATGCATATCCTTGAGGAGAAATTCATAAAACCCTCAGCAGTTAGACCTACATATGATTGCTTGCCATGGCTAAACAGAAGATTTAAAATGTCCTGCTTCCAAGTTTGACTAGGTGTGCAAGTTCTATAATTGCTCTCTGGTAACCACCGTAATGACAGCTGAGTTTTATCTTATGACAATTTTGAAATTGGTTCCTATATTTAATTTGGACAACTGTCATTAAATGACAACTCTTGTGCCTCTAGCAGTTTCCTTATGCATTTTGCTATAACCTTGTATAAAAGAATTCATAAAATCCAAGAAAAGATTAGAACATGTGCAACCTTGGCAGCTCTACTGTTGAATAGGTTTGCAGTCTGCTTCATTACCATCAATATTGTTTATCAACAATTGCAATCTATAATGCAATTCTGGTTAAGGTATCTCCTTATTAATTTCAAAGCATTATCTAAAGGCGCAATGAAGTCAATTGGCCTGATTATAACTCCTCAGAATTAGGTCAATCTTAGGATTATAATGTAAGGAGAGAGGAAGGACTGAAACCTTTTAATGTGACAGTTAAGTAGATAAAGCCACGTGGATTTCAAATAGGTGGGGTGCATGTGATGAGTTGGTGATCCTATTTTTATTTATCCGAGCTTTATGTAGCAGTTTTTTAATTAGAATTTTTTTTGCACCACGAGTGCTGTGATTCTTTTTCGGTCATCTGCTGCTGATTTCCACTAAAATATTTGATCAGTGTGAGTGCATCTGATCATCTTAATTATTGCATCATTATTTATTGAGAAATGAATTTTTTTAACTAATTATATATTCGTTCACATTTTGCAGGTCCTGTCAACAATGTACTTGTTGTTAGACTGCCACAGCATTTAAATCCTGGAAAATCTACAAATACCCAAGCTTCCTCATTAAGGGCATATGGTTGGCCATTGCCACCACCACTGCAAAAATATGACAATTCAGTAGATGAGAATGCCTATATTAAAGCATTCCTCGGTCCTCAGACTGCTTCAAACAGACTCTTAGATGATTCATACATCAGTGTCCAAACGATGGAGAAGCTAATTAAAGAACAGCAGGTACATATTTTTTCTAGATGAGAATCAATTTGTCCTCAGAAATCCTTGTTTGAACCCATTGTGTATTCTTGTGAGTATGTTTTGAGTTCATCTCTCTCTAAGTAAGCAATAGCTGCATCCTATGACTTATGACAGCTTGATTCATAATCGTAATGCTTAATTCATAACACCTGCATCCAAGCCTGCTTGAAAGAGAAAACCGACAATGGTATATGTGCATTGCTCCTCATTGCTAATTGCTTTACCGGGGGCTGGTTTTCATACTAAATTTCTGATACAGATATCAAATGACACCATATTGAAACTTCTTGTACATTATTAAAATTGGGGACATCCCCTACGAAATAGCATTATGACTTGAGGTGAAAAGAAACAGATAAAAGCCTGTCATAAAATTCGTCGATGGTGATGCCCCATGAAACTCTAATATACACCGGCACTCTCAATGGAAGATGCAGTGACTAAAGTTGCAGCTCTTGCAAGTTAACTCTGTTCTTATTATTGTTTTTGTTGATGATGTTATTCCTGTCTTCTTCTCCTTCCACAGAGTTTGCACGACTAACAGTGGGACAACTCAATCTATTTCTAAATGATAATCCTAGAGTTTGGTTAACTTAATCCAATGTAAGTAGGCAGAAAGTGACTGAATAGATTAAAAACAAAGGATTTTTCTAGTATACTATCAATATACTGTAGGTTAGTAAGCCAATACAGGTTTTAGTTGTCATATAACATACTAGAGAATATTATCAACTAGATGTCAGCCTATGCCTATGATGTTCAAACATGAGATCAGACAGGCCACAATTGAAAATGATTGAAAGTATATGAGCAGATAGCCACACAGGTTCTTTAAGTGCCTGCAACTCAAAGATTTTAATTATATTAAACACAATTTTGTATCCTTTATATGCATTTAACTTGCAACAGGTGAAAGATGAAACAATGAGTTTGGCGGGATAACTTTTATTTAATTTCCTTAAAGCAAGAGAGAACACACTTCTATCCTCGTACAATACCCTGAAAATTCTTTTCACTGCTGATTTCTTTTTCCTGACAACTGTTCAAGAGTCTATCTCAATCTTCTTCAAGGATGTTTATTGGAATTGGCATCATAGTAGGGAAGTATTTTAATTTTGAAAGTCGTTTCCCCATGATTAAGATAACCCATCTTTTGTGGATAGTGACAAGAATCGATGCTTGAAAAAGATATGCATGTCAGATATATGGGAGACATCAGACATGCTCTATAATGAGTGTTTTAATAAGTTTCTACTGTACACTAGGGGTTCTTGGGCGCTTACCAGCATGTAATTGGCAGTCTAGAGGTGTCAAAGTGAAGAGCCCTTGAGAAACCATATCTGAAATTCTAAGATAAGAATAATTAGTAAGCAATATGTAAATTGGAGGGCGCTGGAAGAGCTCCGTAGACTATGAAATCTCTATTTTCAATGGTTAATTCTCCAAATACTAGATTGCTGTTGATTTTGTAACTAATTCCTGTTCATGATAAATCTTATTGACATAGTCCTACTCCTGGAATTTCCATTTTACGTTTGCTTTGCATGTGTAAATTGTTTCTAAGATCTGCAATCACCTTGATGCTCATTGAATTATAAAAAAAACTAGTATTTTTTTCATCCTTACCAAAGATAATGTTACTTTCCTACATTTGTATTTTTCATCTTGTTCTGGTGTGGATAAAATTGCTCTAAAATTCATATTGCTGTATAGTTTTGTTAAGGAACTGTGGAGTTGAAACTCACGCTCAAGTTCTTTACTTTTCTGCTTCACCCTCCGCAGAAACAAGGTTCTTCTGCAGCTGCTGAACTGGATGTTGAGAGGCTAAAAGTTGAACAGCAAAGATCTGTGCAAACGATCCAGCAGTGGAAGAAAATATATGAAAATCTGCATCAGTTCTGTGTGAGTGAGCTTTTAGATGGTAATCATGTTGACAGTACCAATGGTTGACATTTGTGTGGAGGACGACGAGTTCTGAAGATTTTAGGTATATTATGTGATCCAATAGTTAATCTTTTATGAATTATCTCTATTGAGTCCATTATGAGTTTATATTTCTTGATCGTTTATGTGCACCTAACTTTTAAAACATGAGCACCGCTGCCCCAAAAGAAAAAGGTGGAAAAATAAGGGAAAAAGATGATTGGAAAACCGAAATATTTCTGAGGGAGAACTGGTCATTTGTTGAGTGAACTTGATACATTTCCAACTAAAATCTACACTCTCGTCCTTTCCTTTCTTGTCAACCTTGTGATAAATCCCGTTAAGTTTTTGGACCAATTTGAGTAGTGTTCTGCAGAAAATTTTCGTGTATTGACAGATTAAAATGGTATCAGCACAACGCTTAGTGAAAAAGGTTATAGGAGTAATGTGATGTGACTTGATGTAGCATCTAATGGGTACCGGGTTTAAATTATAGTGTTGGTTTTGTATGTGAGGCTTAGCGGAAGTTTGGTTTAGATTAAAAAAAATATATATATAGATTTTAATAAAAGTTAAATGGAATTTTTGGTTGAAAATTTGTTGGTCCCATGAAATGTGTGGCTAAAATTAATTATTAATATCGACTTAGATTTTAATCCAAATTTTTTAGCGGAATCAAACGTGCTATTATGTGAAGAAAGCAGCCTTCCTCGCAGGGGCGGACCCAGCTTAGGCCCAGTGCAGGCATCTGCCTACACTGGGCTTTGGGCTACCCCTGATTTTTTGCACTAGCCCACTACTAAAAAAAAAAAAAAAAAAAGTCGGGCCAATTATTTGGCCCATTCCAGAATCCTAGCCCCCATGAATAAACCATAGACAGAGCCCTTCTTCTTGCGGTGCTGAGCCCTTTCTTCCGGTTGTAGCCAATAGCCATCGATTTCTTGCAATCAACCGCCGACCCCTTTCTTCCAGTTGTAGCCAATAGCCATCGATTTCTTGCAATCAACCGCCGACCCCTTTCTTCCACGACCACGAGAACTTGCTGCTGTGCTGGTGCTGCATCCGGCAACCGCCACCGACATCCCTGCCGCAAGCAAGTGCACCGTCGCTGGGGGAACTGCGGGCTGCGGCAACTACCTTTCCGGACTCGCGCCGTCGCTGCTCGCACACGACGCTCCGGACGGCTACCAAGTCGGTAGGTGAGTAAGTTTTCCTAGTTTTCTATTGCTTATTGATTGTTATGGGTATTCAATTTCATTGTTTCAATATTCAAAATTTCTGGAATGGTAGTATGCTGTAGACTGTTATGGTGAATTGGTGATTGCCGAATTGGAATTTAGAATTTGGAATTTTGTAGAGTGGTTATCGAATTGCTCAGTTTTTCTGTTAGGGGTAAGGGGGGAAGAGACTAGGCCTCTCGATTAGCCTTGGAACTTACTGTTAATTCATCATTCAGTTTCAATATAAGTTCCACTGTAGAGTGTAGACTGACTGCTATAGAGATTGTCGAATTGGATATTTGAATGCTACAGAGATTGCCTTTTGGAATTTGAAATTTGGAATGCTGTAGATTGCTATAGAGTTTGGCTGCTAATCTATCTACTGCTACTGCCCGCACTGGACAAATATCCTGGGTCCGCCCCTGCTTCCTCGTCAGCTGACATGATTGTTGGGGGAATTTACACAAATAGCTCTATAATGGGGCTAAATAAGATTTTGGGGTCTTTTTTATTTTTTATGTTTTCTAAGGACTCCCTATTCATAAGACATCCGTTCCAAAGGACATTCCATTCACTTTATCTTTGTTCTGTTAAACCTAAAATATTTAGAATTCAAAAGTATTGAAAAAAAATGTAGTGATAATGATATTTTCACATAAGCAAAAATTGGAACCATTCAGTGATTTTATTTTGTAACCTCTTCGGACAATTCATAGTTCATTAAATTGAAAGGGGAAATATAAACACTAGCGTTTTCTTTCGATAGGGTTGATGCGCCAAATCGAATAAAAATATTGATAAACTTTATAACATTTTTTAGAATTTATTTTAGTTTGGGCTCTCTATTAAAATTAGCTTTTAAGGGAAAATTTGTATTTTGGAATAGTGATTTTTTTAGAGAATGCGATTAAAAAAAGGAGAAGTTTTAGATTTTACGTATAATATTAAGTCTCTGTTTGGTACACATTAAAATTTTCTTTGTCATTCTTCTATTCATTTTCAACTACACATTCTTCAATAAAATAATATTTTTCATTACATCAATAATTTTTTTTTTTTTTTTTCAACTACACATTCTCCATCAATTTACTATTTCAAAATACATTCTTCCAAAATAATTAGCTCAAACATACCCTAAATGCGTGATTGAAAAGAAGAAAAAGAAACCTGCATTAAAATTACGATAGAGCCCAACAAGGTCTTTATTTTGTGGATAGAAGCCTAGTGCAAAAAATGTTGGGGGTAAGGAGGAGAAGGTAGACAAATATGTGGTCAGTGTCTCTAAATGAATCTTATGTCACATGTTTGGTAAAATGGGCTAAATAATACTGAATTATATTAAGATTGTAGTCTTGAAACGTACATAATTTGGACAGTGGTCCTAAACTAGTGCTTTATGTCGTGTTGAGTTGGGTGAATTGGATAACAATGAAGTATATTGAGAACATTCCCGTTGAGTAGTGATATCAAAGATGCCCACGAAGCTTTATTTTATACTCATCCGGGATTGGAAGAAACTCTATTCTCGAACCAATTTCATTTCCAAGAAAAGTTAGGAAAGGCAATGAGAGCTCAAGGTTGAAACGAAACAAATATTCAGTCTGCATTTTGAGCATTTGACTGTTTCATATGGGCAATTCCATAAAAGTTGAAGCAATGAAAATCATGTGAAAAGAGACAAAGGGACCACTTCTGATTCAATCACTACTATAATTTTCCGATGAGGAAGGGAAGGTGAGGACCGTGGAGAGTTAGTGAAAGGTTTTTTTTTTCTTATTTTATTATGTGAGAGAAAAATCAGAAATATATAGATAAAATATTTCTAATAATACAATAATAGATGTAGGTATTTAAAAAAAAAAAAAAAAAAAAAAGAGAGAATGTGGGGGAGAGAAGATAAGGTGATAATGCTTTAGTAAAAAAAACCCCACCCAACAGCAAAATCTATCTCTTCTGGATTCTTTTATCCAAACGAACCTCTTCTTGCAGAGAACATGTCTCTTTATTCATGTCTTCTTGATAAATAATACAAAATAAAATATTATTTCTTTATAAATTCTAATGCTTGATATTGGTGATACCAATTTGGAAACTGCTTTGAAATCAGGGTGCTGAGAAGTTTCTTGTGCTTTGGATTGGTGAAAGCAGTAAAGAAGGCAGCCAGCCAACCACCCCTACCAACCCTCCCCCCCCCCACCAAATATAGAAAAACAAATGATTCATTTATTTGCATTTTTCTCTTGCTATCCTTTTCTCCCATCTCTTCTGCAAAAATACAACTGTCTGTCATCTTGATGACTTAGAAAAAATAAAAATAATGCTATCAGCTGAGGGTGGGTGAGGAAGAAATTAATCCATACATGATTCAAACTATTTGGAATAGTTGGGCCTAATCAATGTATTTATTTCAAAATTCAAATATCTAAAAATATAATGAAGATTGCAATCCATGCAAGGATATTAGATGATGATTTATTTATTTTGACTTTTTTTAAAACAATTTTTTTTAGTGTTTTTCCAAACCTTGTTCATAGCTGTGCACTGTTGTAATTATATACCAAACATTTCTTAATATATTGTTAATACCACTGAGATTTTATGCAATCATCGCGACCTCTTACTCCTTATAAGGTCTGCTAGCTCAGCTGCTTGCCCTGATTGACGATTGTCAAGCATAGGTTGTGCACTTTAGTGCCATCCATTTGTGTACTAGTTACATTTGATGGGAGTTATTACGTGTACAATGGTTAATAAAGGTTGAACCCCAACCTTGAGGGGCCCTCCACCGCCCCGTCCCTAGAGCATCGTGGATGAGGTAAATCTCGAGATGTGTCTCAACAAACCAGGGTACAAGAGATACCATATTAGTGCCCACTAAGAATCCAATTCCAAACATTGGTTAGAGGCAGGAATCGAATCCTCACACCGTGGCTGCCAGCTCAGTTGAGACTACCTCACTCTTTTCCTTTGCACCACTGAGCTATGTCCCGGGGGTCAATGTACAATGGTTAATAGATTTTAACTTTGATGGTCACAGTTGTGTGTTCATAGAGTAATGATGTAGGGAGATTCAATAGGTTCATTGAAAAGATGCAATCAACATCTTTTACCACTTTAAAGGGTTGGGAATCACCCCAAGCGTTATTGTTTAGCCCTATTTGATGGAGATTAAAATCAATTTTTTAATAGATTTTGATAGAAGTTTATGAAATAAATGGTTAAAAAGTTGTGGGACTCACAAAATACGTGGTTGAAATGAATTGTTGACTTTGACTTAGATTAAAATCTAGATTTTAATCAGAACCAAACATGTGCTTAGTCTTCTTACTTCGAAAATTCTTCATAGATAGCTCAGCCTTCTTTAGGGGACTTTAATATGAGACTTCTAGATTTGATACCAATCAGAGCCGATTAATTTAAAATGTTCTTGCAAAACAGTTGAAGGAATAAATCACATTGAATAAATATCAAAGTATTAACCAACATATAAGAACTGGATAACTCTTAACTAAGTTGACCTTTAAGATGAAGTTTTAATATGGTATTAGAACCGTATTATACTTTGACAAGCAATTCAATCCGATTCACTTAATGTGCAAACAACCGATTCACCTTCATGTTCAAGTGATGTTCCATTCAATATCATCTAAGAATGCATAGCTATGCTATTCATATTCGGGTTAATTCTTGATCTAAGTTTCATATGCAAGTCTTGCACCCATAGTGATGGAACATTAATTTCCAGATACCTCTCTTATACTTTGTTCATTTCACATAGATGGAGCTCGAATCAAAAGAGTTGGTGGTCAGACAATTGATATTAATGATGTTTGTCTTTTACCATTATCAAACTTTGTCGTTTATTCAAAGATCTTCCTTATGTTATTAGCACTATGAATTATACCCGTTATATGTCTTTGTCAATGCCTTTCCTTCATTTAAAATATGTTCCAATGGGTTGCAGGCCAATCCCAACATAGCCTATGGGATTTTGTTTCTTCCGTTTCTTGTATTTATGGTTGATGTGGGTAGACTTGTTATCCTCACAATCTACCCTTATTAGCTAATCTAGTTGTCTACATTATCCATGAAGCCACACTCTACATTAAAGGGTAAAAATTTCACGTTTGATAAGTATGAATACAAACTAACATATAAGAATTTGAAGTATTTCTCTTATAAATATTGAAGTTTTAAGATGAGCATTAAATTTTAATATGGCAACCAAGCCCATCAAACTCAAAATGAACAATTCGATTCGTCTAAAACACAAAGAGTATTTGGTTTCCAAGATTGTTGTACTCAAAATGGGTCATCATTTTGCGAGGTATGTTAAAGAATAAAAATATTATCAGCATATAAGGATTTGGACTACTCGTGTTTACAATGTTGAAAACATGAGTTCCACAAATGAAGGATTTATGATATGGATGCTATAAAATTAACAATTATGCTACAAGTACATAAAATTTTGACGGACAACACGTGATGGAAATTGATTGGAAGATGGAAAGAGAGAAAAAAAAAATTGTTCAATCATTTGCTGTCACATCAACTTCGGTAAGAATACGGTCAAGAATTCCACATACTTGACTTTTTCCAAAAATCAATCCATCTTTCTTTCTGTAAGTATTATGCCCTAGGTCCAATCAACTTTGGACATAAGCACTTTTAATGTATATATAACCGATGCATATTTATGGCAAGATTTATTATTGAATTAATATTCTAATTAATTAAATAATAGAATCCGTAGATTCAAGTTTTGGTGATTTGTTAATCACAAAGAGTTGTGATTGTGAGATACAAATTACATATGATTGAATTTTAAATCGTCCGTGGTCGTATGTAATAACGAGATACGGATATCGTTATTATGGATAGACCATCACGTGTGTCATTTCTTACTTATGAAGTAAGTAGTTGATCTTACAAGTTAAAGTGTAGAGACACTTGAATGAACACGTAAATGTTTTGTTATAGAACAAAATATTGGAGACCCGCTGAGAGATTCCATATGGAAAACTATCTGAGTGTCAGTGGTTAATATCTAACGTTCGGTAGTGGAATTGGTCATTTGACTTGAGGTCATCATAGTGCCTTATGTGAGGACAGTCATGCTTTGGTGATGTCGGATGTTGCTCTGTCAAGGGTCGCTAATACGACATCGTTCTGGTATGTCAAGAATCATATGAGGGTTGTGAATGATCAATAGAGGATTCGTCACTCTTGGATAGTAAGAGATTATGATCTACATTTCATCCAGTTAAGTTGATAATGAAATCATTGGCCAAGGTGAACTCATAAGTCGGAAAAGAGTTTTCGACTTACATTGACTTAACAGTATGATAAAAGATATGATCGATAATTGAGATTGACACACGTCCATATCTCGTAATTGATCGGATCATATTGACGAAGGAATTATAGTTTCACGGTAAACGAACAAGTTTGGTTTTGTCATGTCACGTGACATTTCCCGTCACATGTATTGCCCTGACACATTGCTAGATGTCAATCTGGGACAACGAATGTAAATTGATGATAAATTAAAATGAGTATTTTAATTTATCAGTTTTGATTAGATCAAAATAATAATTCACGTCGTTAGACATCGTGATCGGAAACCTAATGGGTCACACACAAAAGAGAATCAGAAGAATGAGATTTACCAATTAATTAATTAACAAATGTTGGATAATTAATTAATTGAGTTGCTTATTAATAGACCCAAATTAATTAATTGGATTAATTAATTCATGGACCGGATTTAATTAATTTGATTAATTAAATGTTAGACCGGGTTAAGTTAAGAGATATACCAGCCCGTTTGGACTCATATTAATAGGCTGCTAGGGTTTGAAAAACACCATAGAATTTTCATTATTCTTGCTAGCACGAGAAAAGAAAACCCTAGCCGTCATTCTTATTCTCTGTGTGGATCACCATTGGAGGCTGGACAATTGGACAGCTTGGATTTTAGATCGTGATTATTGGAGTTCGTGAATCAGCAAAAGAGTTTGCAGAATTCATCAAAGGTATTATTTCTATCACAGTTTCTATCTAAACACAATGTAGATCCTGTTTGGGATTCGAAAATAATTTTATTCCGCTGTGCATGCTTAAGTAGAATCCTAACACTTTCTTCACTTTTTCTCAAAAGCAAATTGGATCGATTGCAACATAGATAAGTGAACTAATCATCTTTGATGCATTAGTCATTGTTTGGTGCACATTAAGATTATTTGAAAGAACTAAATTATATAACTGGAAATACTTCAAAGTTCCTTAGCCTTGACTAAGGTTATAAAATCCAGCTTATATACGAAAAATTTCACTTTCTATATTTTTATATAATATAAAAAATATGCTGAAGATAAGATGTAAATAAATACTTTATCATCTTTGACGAGTCAAACTTATAAACAAACAAAATGGTGTAAGTAAAATACCTTCCACTGTGTGGTAAATTATTCCAGTAATTAGCCCATGTTTGGCAACTATTAAAATACAAATCTTTTTTTTTTCAAACCCATTTTCAGCAACAAATTCTCACAATTAAATATTTTGCACGTATATTCCAAAAAATTTCATATTTTTTAACTATACATTCTCCAAAAAAAAATATTGTTCTAAAATTCATTTTAAAAATGGTTAAATAGGGGCTAAAAGGTAACAGCTACTATATACATAAGCTAGTTCACCGCTGGTAAAGTTGGTTACCTTCACCAGCACATGAAACAGTTTTTTGCAGTCATAACTTGATCCACCTCGAAAAGTGTGCCATGCCCAATTTGCTTCAAGCTGTAATTTCCAGAATAGTTGGTCCCTCATATTATAGACTAGAACCTTATTCATGTGTGTGTGTATGTATATATTTTATATTTTTATCGCATACGTACAATGTACATTATACGTACATCTTGATGATTTAAAAACTCCGGCACCGGATTTTTCTGACGTCCGATTGACCCATAGGCTGCTCAGTGACTCTTCTTTATGTTGGGCTGTTGGAGACCTCTTAACTTCTGTCATGTGACTGTGGGGTTTTTTGGGGGTTCTTAAACAATATTTATTTAAGTTAAAGTTAGACTCACTAAAGTTTTTCGATTTTTTAGGGTTCTTTAGTTTTGTAAGTACTGTTCAGCGTACAACATAAGTCTATATACGATACTTTCATTCATGCACCACCTAAAGCACTTATGTCAACCCTGGAACAGTTGGTAGGCCAAATTCTGCATGATAATACACTTAACATCTTGCTCCATGGACAAGACTGGTAAAAGAAATTTACCTAAATTTTGCAACTTGTAATTTTGATAGCTCGATCAAGTTGTTCTAGTTCATTTATTTTGAATACAACTCGACAAGACTTGTTGAAACCCTATCTCGCAAATAACACATGAATCAAATGTGTAGGTAAAATATTTTGGGGATATATCAAGAAACTTATTTCTTGGGTGGGTGGGATCTGATCTCATCTGATCTGATCATCAAAGAGATAGCCCATTATTCGAAGGGTCCTGATTTGATGTAGGCAGTGAATATGCTCGATGATGCTTTTCTTGCCAGCAATAATTATTCAAGAATTTCTTGGGTAAAGAAAGAAGATTGTTTTTTATAAAAAAATGGAATGATTTTGGCGAAAAAAAAATAAAAATGGTTCGCCAATTTTGTGATAAAATATTGAACAACTTGTATGTGTGTGTATACATACATATATATATATATATATATATATATATATATATATACCTTGCCACAGGCACAAGCGTCTGTTCCCAATATCACTATCTTATTCCCTTTAGCCTTCATCTCTTCTTCCCTGCAGTTTCTTTTCTTTACTGCACCTTCTGATAAAACTCTCAGTCTACACACTCTTTTCACCTTACCCATCCCTCTATACCCTGAAATTGCAACATTTTTTCTTTCCCGAAACCCTTATTTTCATTTCTTTTTTGAGGACCCTATAAATATAAAAGGGAACCAAACAAGCCATGGATATTGACTTCATCAAGTCTGCTCCAGATGATGATCAGATGGAAATGATGCTGATGCAGATGGACAAACTTTCCGAATTCTCCGGCGCCTATGCCGATATCAATGATATTTCGTTGATGGAATACGGGGCTCATAATGGAACTAACATTGATTCCATCCCACAAGTTGTTGGCGATAATTCAGGTTCATCATTCATGAACCTTCCTGGTAATATATCGTTTTCAGGCTCGGGCTTCCCGACAATTCATCAAGATCCATCGGCGATGCCATTCTTACCTAATTCAAGTGGCGGGAGGTGGAAAACTGTGGGTGATGAATTTGCAGGAAGTGCAGTTCAGAAGCGAAATTCAATGGCTGCAATGAGGGAGATGATTTTTCGAATTGCGGCAATGCAGCCAATCCACATTGACCCTGACTCAGTGAAACCACCAAAGAGAAGAAATGTTAAGATATCAACAGATCCTCAAAGCGTAGCTGCGCGCCATCGAAGAGAAAGGATAAGTGAAAGAATAAGAATACTTCAGAGACTTGTTCCTGGTGGAAGCAAAATGGACACTGCTTCCATGTTAGATGAAGCAATTCACTATGTCAAATTCTTGAAAAACCAGGTGCAGTCCCTCGAACGAGCCGCTGCTAATAGGCCAACCGGGATAGGGTTCCCAGTACCCATGTCTAGTGGGAGCTATTTCCCTGTGGCATCAAAAAGTTACCAATCTCCATCTCAAAATCTCCAGCATTTTGCAGATGCTTGATGATAAGTTGACAAAAAAAAAAAAAAAAAAAAGGAAGAAGAAGCTAGTTTTTAGTGTAAAAGCATGTATTTCGTGTATTCTTCCTTGACTATGGTGTTGTAAAGAGAGGGCTCTTTCATTAATTATCATTGCCAAATTATGTCATGCATGTGTATTAGCCGAAGAATAATACAATCTTGGCTTATAGAACCCAATTACTATAAATTCCAATTTCAATGTTCAATCAAGAATCTCTTTCTGCATTGGGAAATGATTATATTAATAATTTAATTAATCATTTTCACATTAAACTAACAAATCTTGTACTTCAAATATTATGCAGCTAATTAAGTTAATTAATTAGCTAGTATCATTTACAGTGCAAAAACTATCTTCCCAGGCCCAGCTAGCATTATTTCCGGAAAATCTTGATAGGGAGAGGGAAGAAAGAGGGGCTGATGCTGATAGGGGTCGTGCGATAAAGTGATTGAAGTTGGGACCATTGTCATTTGTGTTGAATTTGGTTGGGGGCATGAGGGTCAAGTAGCAAACACTTGCTCCTTGAACCAGGAACTTGTAGGTCCAGTTAACAATTCACTTACAACTCCTCTTAGGACCAACCAAACCAAACATCATTTCATCATAAGACTATGGAGCAAACAATTGGCTTCAAAATTCTTAACTTGTGCACCAATGATAGACAGGAAAAGCCTCAATTTTCTTGTCTTCGTCTTTCATTGTAGTCATATTTTTTCACAATAATTAATGTTTTTCCTGCACATTTTATTTTAGGGTACTCTAGAAAACAAATCCAATGGAAACGGAGATGGGGATTATTGCTCAAAAGATTAGGTTTGACTCAATATTGTCTTACAAATAGTAGACTTGATAAATACTATTACAACTGAAAGATTATGTAGGCAATCGACTATTGGTTCTACATAGAACGAAGTACCTTGTTCCATGATACAAAACCCATAGGCTGCCAAAGATCGACGTATAGTGCATACGGATGTGAGTATGTTCTTAAAGTCTTTACTCGTATTCATGGAGTCATTACATGATTAAACTTGCAGAAATCCAAGAATGAAAAATTGAAGTGAGATCAAATGATTCAGAAAACAAGTTCTATAGTTTTCACTCAATAAATACAACTTAAACTACAATAAGAAGCATATGGCAAGAATTATATTTCATATCAATAAGGGTTAATATCCTAAATGGTCACTGAACTTTTCTCAAACTTTTCAGGTGATCATTGATTTTAAAAACTGTCCAGGAAAGTCATTTAACTTTAAAAATTGGTACCCCTGCGTAAACAACGCTTACAAAATTGAAAGATTTTGATGACGTAAGCATGAGTCTACATGTATGCGATCCTTTTTTATTCACAAATTGTCCAATGCATGTTTTTATAATTTTTTAAATGACTATTGAATACGTGATTTTGTCCAAATGTGAAGCTTTTTGAAATCTGAATTTCACAAACTTTACGAGCTGGATTATTATAGTTTTTAACTAAATAGAGCATGATTTATGTAAAAATCTAATTTATAGTTTTCCAAATGCACGCCACGTAAATCATACCATTAGACATGCCATCAAATCTTTTCAATTTTACGAACATCATTTATATAGTGATGGATCCAATTTTCAAAGTTCAGTAATTAACAAGGACAATTTTTAGGTTCAACAACCCCGTGAAAACTTTAATAAAAGGAGTGACCATTTAGGGAATTAACTCCAATAAGAATTATAATAATTTGGACAAAGACCTACATGCACGATCAATTTCCACTTGGCATTCTCTCATTTGTTATTAATAATCGAGAAAACTATGGCGATAATGATGTCTTAAATTTGGGTCCTAAAACCAATTTCATGGGAATAGGATGGAGCCCTCAATCTTTCCTTGAGATACCAAATGGTATTCAAATAGTATAAGCAAAGCAAATGCACTGAGGGAGGCATAAAGCACGAGAAATCCACGTGAAGAACTGACAATTTGCGGTGGTCTCTTTTACAATTCAGCACTCGTCCCCTTGACATGTGAATTCAATCTACGTGTTCACCTACTCCTATCCTAGTCACGTTTATCAATTTATCTTCTCCTTTAATTGCTAATTTTCTTTGAAAATCATGACTAACAAGTCACAATAATATATTTTCCCCCTCATGAATCTTCGGCCATTATGGGTTTACTCAGTCCATCACCTAAACAAGCCAACCCAGGCTGTATCAAGGACATGCTGGTCATGTGTCACGCAGTGAGAATGTTTCTCCTCCCATTTGGCACGGCAAAAACACTTTTACCAATAGTGCACTAATGATAAATGTTATTCTCAATTACATATATTCTTTATATTCAAAATAGTAAATTGTACAATTGGATATGAATTTTACAGTCTAGAAATAGAAGCTTGAATGGTTTAGATAACTTTCAGAATAAGAAATGCAAATTGTTATCTTGGTTTGGAAAAATCGATATTGTTGCAAAAGGTGAAATCGCATCAACAAATCCAAGTGATATAGTGCATCATGTACCCCTTGGTAATGAATGTTGGAGAGTTTGGGTTAATGAAGTGATCGAATAATGTTAGCTTCTTGGTAATGAATGTTGGAGAGTTTGGGTTAATGAAGTGATCGATAATGTTAGCTTATATCGTCCTATACGTGAGCTTTTTCTTCTTGAAGATGCATTAGAAAGTACAATTGCAAGGCCGATTATGTACATTGAAGTGGATTCATTGTAATTACAACAAATGTATACTTAATTTCTTTTGTTATTTTTCTTCTATTTATTTGTTATGTAATTCATATATGGACTTCACACGTGCCATGATGGAGTTTTTGCAATGTGTTATCTTTATGTGTGGATGTTTTATGGCTTTATATGTTAGTATTAATCTAACATAATCATTAATTTTTTTTGTGAAAGTATGGTGTTTATAGATGCATTTTTGTTAGAACTCGTATGCTAATCACAATCTCTTGAAAGTTTTACTAACAATATACTCAAGTAATTATTGTCATATATACTACGTTGATTAGATAAAATTTAGAGTTTGTTTGACATCCATTCTTTTGAAGAATGAGTTTTTGAATAGTGATTGATGTAAAGAATGTGTGGTTAAAAAGTAAGAAGAATTTTTGGATTTATGTGTAATATTATTTTATTTGGAAAATGTGTGGTTAGAAATGAGTACTGTAGAAAAATGAGATTGAGATAAAAAATGGGTGTCAAACGGGGGCTTAATATGTTTATTGATATACTTCTGATTTACATGTCCACTCTAAATTTATTAATCATATCCTTATTGTTTCTATGGTGTGTAGGGGGAGTTACTATTTTGTGGGAAACATAAATTGTCGCTCAAAAAAGTTAACTTTGATATGGTCCAATCATTTTTTTTGAAGTAGTTGTTTTTTTGAAAATTGTTGAGATGAACTTTACATTGACATACTGTATTGAACCGTATTCAATATTTTTATTTATCGAAACAATGGAAATCTTGATTATTTATTAATTAAATTTGTTTCATTATTATTATAGATTTGCCGATAACCAAAAAAATTAAATTGATATTTACGGCGTGCATAAACATGCCGTAAATTCCAAAATATTTTACGATGTGCTTAAAGCATGCCGTAAATTGCAACATTTACGGCATACATTTTAACATACCGTAAAAAGCGAGATACTTTTTACGGCGTGCACCTACGCGCCGTAAAACTGATTTACGGTATGCATTGTAACATGCCGTAAAATGTGGTGTACTTTTTAATTTACGGCGTTCTATAGACGACGTATTTTGCATACCGTAAAAGGTACACCACTTTTACGGCATGACTTTATATGGCATGCAGCCACATGTTGTAAAGAGGTTTTTATACATTTTGTTGTAGTACTTACATTCTATTCATAGCGTGCGTGTATGTCAATTGTTCGTACTTGTTGGCCTAAGAATGAGGGAAAGGCGGCTTTGAGGCGTTGAACCTCGGGAACCAAACCTGCGATCAGTGAAAGTTGGTATCAGAGCAGGACCGCTCGAGCATGCGGTGTTGTTATTAGACAATATCGTGTGTTCTTGCGGAGAAAAGATTTTGGGCCACAAATCGTGTCAACAAGCTGGCGGAACACGACGAAGGAAACTGTGGGCAAGAAGGATGCAAATGGCAGCATTGTACAATTGCCCAGGTGCCTTTCAAGGGGTTTTTGAGGAGCGCACTTTGCAGAGCATAATTCAACATGCGTTGAGGCGTTGCGGTTTGGAGGCAGTCCACCTGAGGAACCAATGCTCAGAGGGGCAGAGGGTGAAAGTTGGTGTCGAATGTGATAAGTACAAGGCACTGCATGTTTGTGATTATCTGTCCATATGGAGTGATGCCGTTATTATCCTTGCAATGAGACGATGGCGTGTTGATGCGAAACTCACTTCTCGCTACGAGGACGTAAACGAATTCGAATGGGAGAGAATGTCACGCAGTGAGAATACTTATCCCCCATTCGACACGGGAAAGACGATAACAGCTAGGCACGATGCCTATTTTACCAATAGTGCACTAATAATATATGATCATATGTAGGTATTCTTCCTTACATCATATTCATAGCGTGCGTGTATGCCAGTTGTTTGGGTTTGCCGACCTAAGAATGAGGGGAGGGCGGTTTTAAGGCGTTGAACCTCGGAAGTCAAACTTGTGATCCGTGAAACCACGACTAGTTAGAAGAAGGGTTGGCTCGGCTTATTTGACACGTCTATGTATTACTACTCAAATGTCTTTACATGCACGTTTAAAGGTATATTTTTTTAAAAGAAATATTTTTCTGTAGTTAATAAATAAATTAAACTTATCTATATGATAATATACACGAGATGCTCGAAGCTCTGTTATTATTTTATATCATGAACAATGTACGTCAAAAAAAAAAAAAAAAAAAAATATTAACTGCTGCTTCTTCAAACAATGCTCAGCTGATGTAAATGCAATTCATAAGGTCAAGAATTTGTCTTGTTGTGAGACGTGATCTATCTTACAATAAAGAAACTCTAACAAATTTGTATGAAGAGAATGATCCAAGCATAGCTAAAGGATAATTTAATAAATGAGAGTAAACAAAAATATTAAAAAATAAAATAAAATCCTCATCACTCTATCAGGACAACATGATCTGAATAAGGGTGACGATATAAATGTTTAAGCGAATTTGTTCAAAGAATAATTCAATAAACCTAATCACAAAGGCATTAACTACAATATTTGATGGATTATTATGTAATATTGGATCCTGAGAGGCACATCCTGCGATTTACCTCATCCACAATGGCTCAGGGCAGGGTCGGTGGGGGACCCTCAAGGTTGGAGTTCAACCTTTTTTTTTATTATGTAATATTGGAATTCATCAGTCTAGATATCTCAAGGATGTTATCGAAGTTTGCAATACAACGATCACAATTGTAAGCACTACATTGTCACACAGTCACATCCCAACAAATCTGACACTACGTGCATGACGTGGTTCGATGTTTCGAGCTCAATACACATCGATCAATGATCCCATGCGAACACAAGTCTAGAAACATTGGACTGTGTGGCAAGCATAATTAGCTACGAATGACCTCGTTACTGGTGGAAAATTTTGAACTGACTCCTCGAAAATAATTCGCAAGGCATATGCGACAAGCATTTTCGTCTTGAAAATCAGACAAGTGAAATTAAGAAGAAAAAAATATATTAAAATAAATAATCTTTAATTTAGTTAATATGGTGTAGGTTGGTGCTTCCTGAGGTGGGATCGTGCTTGAAAGTGAAGGATCATGCTGGTATTTATTCTTGTCATTCAAATCTCAATCCAATCAAATCTAGAAACATTGGACTATAAGCCCCTGTTTGGTACACATTAAAATTTTCATTTTCATTCTTCTACTCATTTTCAACCACATATTTTTCAATAAAATTATATTTTTCATCATATCAATAACTTTTTTTTTTTCAATAACACATTTTCCATCAATCTACTATTCCAGAATACATTTTTCCAAAATAATGTAGCCCAAACACAATATTTAAATAAAATCAGAAGTGGTCAAACCAAAACCCATGTGAGAAATCAAATAAAGCCCCAACATTTTATTCTATATATTCAAGGTGATAGGGATACTGTCCTGTCCTTTTGTATGTAAATATGGCATGTACCCTTCTTTTCTTAGTACATTGAATCCTTCCAAGTTACCTGCTTTACTTATCCATCATCCCTTTGGATAAATCTTTTTTTTTTTTCCTTCTTGTTTTATGATATATATTGAATAATATTTTGATGAAAATATGCATTTGATATTGAATTATGGATCATCATAGCTATGCATAGTATCCTATCTAATAAAAGAAACAAGAATGATTGCTTGTGATGTATGATTAAGTTGAAAAAAAACACCTAATACTTGTAGTTGTGACACAATGTCGGGTTTAAGTTCTTGGTTATTGAGAAAATGTGTACAAATTGTACACCGGTTAGATATAAATTAGATTATATAGGTGTATTTGAGCCACATTATTTTGGAAAAATGTATTCTGAAATAGTAGATTGATAGAGAATGTGTGGTTGAAAATGAGTAGAAAAATAATAATAAAATTTTTAATATGTACCGAACAAAGGTTATAACTAAAAGGAGCTACTCCTAATAATGATAATCTTTTAAACGAAAATTGAACTACATACTCGTGGTACCAAAGCTAAGCCCCAAAAAGGGAATCCCAAGTTATAGTTAAGCAAAAAGAGTGGATCCCAATTAATTGCAATGGTCGGAATTATATGTGGTTTGTTCTCAAAGGTGACATAGTGAAAGAGTTACGAGTTGATGAAGCGTGTAATCCTTCATAATTTACGTGGTACTTTATTCGTTATGAGATCGTTGAAAAAGGGAACAAAGAAATCAATAATGAACTTATAAAGGAATTGTACCGCTTCTAGTAATAGAATAATCATTTTAGCATGAACCCCAATTCATACAATTTAGTCCCTTATGCTAGGTGGATTGAATTCAATTCGTAACCAAATATAAAATTGTAATGGAAACCTTGTCCACATGCTGTTTCTGGAAGCATCAGGATTATGTATTCAGTGGTTGTGGGTGGGGCCCGCATTCATAAACGAAATGTCCTAATTCAATTGGCCTACCAACCTTACTTTTGTAAAATTCAGAGTCAACTCGCATCGCATTCATTTCGTTTCAGATCTTCTCTATATATTTTAATTAGGAAAATACTATCCGTGCATTACAGGTATATATTAAGGTTGACATTGTATGAAATCTAAAAATTCGTATCATGAATTATTTTAAGTGTTATTGACAGGGCTGAACAAAAGTTTTGAATCGAATCGAATCAAGAGATTCTTCATAAGTTAAATACCCCGAACGGGTACTCGAATTGAGAACCGATGTGTTTGGGTCGGTTATCAATTCTAGACCAAGAACCGAAAAATCGAATAAGACCTGAATCTAAATAATTTTTTTTATTGAATTAATTATATTATTATAATTTTTTAAAAATAAATTAACAAATTAATCTAGCCAAATTAATTTGTTATAACTTTGTTAGCCCAACATTTGTACATTATTATTAAATCTTTTTAGTTGAACAATTTTTAGTTTATTTGTGTTTTTTCAATTATGCTTGTAGAGTTTCTTACTATGACAAGTCAAACAATTGATAATTAAATCAAATAGTTGGTAAGTATTACCAATACTTTAAAAATATTTTATTTTAATAACTTTTAATTTATATTTCGTTTTCTTTATGCAATATGCTTGAAGTAAATGAATTATTGATATGGATCATCGATGTTTTAATATTAGTATTTACTTTTTGGTATTTGTTTTAATTGAATTAATTTTAAAGGACGACTTATTATTTATGTGTTTTTAAAATGTGTTACGTTAATTTGTAAAAGTTACGAATGAATATGTCATTTGTTGTATTTAGGGTTAATTACCTCAATAGTCATTGAACTTTATCGAAAATTTCCACCAAGTCACTGAACTTTCGAAAAATCACCACATTGGTCACTGAACTTTAAAAATCACATCATTGGTCACTAAACTTTGCAAAACGTTTCTCAAATGATCACTGAACTCAGTGACTATCTGGGAAACTTTTTGCAAAGTTCAGTGACCAATGAGGTGATTTTTAAAGTTCAGTGACCAATTGGGTGATTTTTCGAAAGTTCAGTGACTAACCACGTAGTTTTTAAAGTTCAGTGACCTTGTGGAAACTTTGGCCAAAGTTCAGTGACTATTGGGGTAATTAACCCGTTGTATTTATATAGTGTCGTTGTAAATGTTAAAAAAATTAATTATGGTATGAAATCGAACCGAACCAATTGAACCCGAACGGTTTTATAATTATATTTGGACCCGACGGTTCCATTTATTAAATACCCGAAAATTTTGGATTGGTACGGTTCTCTTCAAAATCGAACCGAACCGAACCGAACCAACCCATGTCCAGCCCTAGTTATTGGTATCAAGGGTAAAAAAAGCATGTCATCTAACACAATTAACTTAATGTCTCTGTAGCGGGATTGTTTTAATTAGTGGGTAAATTTCATCGGCTCAAATGATAACAAAATATTTATACTTCAGTTTTATTTAATCGAGCAACTACATTTTAATAGGAGTTTGTTGTCATCTATCTTGTCAAGTGACAATATCTAACTTTAATTCGCATGACATTGTTGTGCTTGAAGATGTTTGATTGGATTTTGAGTTTGGTCAATCAGGTCATTATTTTACCTAGGACGTAGCATATCATAATTACCTACCATCTATGCAATCATTATCATTATCATTATTATTATTATTATTATTATTATTATTATTGTTATTGTTGTTGTTGTTGTTATTGGTGGTGGAAGGTGTGACACACCTCAGAAGTGACACTTGTCTTTTGTTCATTAGTGTGTTACAAAGGCGTTTATGTCACTAAGAGATATCTTTTTAATTTGGTCTTAATATACTTCTTTCTGGTTACAGTGGCCTCATGGTCGAGCTCAATGGATGGGCCATTGGTCTGACCTCTTGTTGTGACCTGGGGGTTTTCCAAGTGATGCTACCAAAATTTGTACCTATGCAAACCCGAACCGAATGGAAGAACTCCGCATGATTCGATCTTCAATATTTAAAACAAAGGCGTCGAGGTGTGTTCTCGTCGTCCCTCCGATGTTTAAGTCAGATAGGTGCTCAAGAAAAACTTATACTGATTGCTATGAAAGAATGTACCTGAGTCATGTGGCTGGGTTGTGTATTTATAAATGGTGGAGGTGGAATCTTAAAAGGACTCAACTTCCCTTATTGAATGTGTTTTTACTGTGCTATGATTATGTTATTTGAGTTAATGTGAAACTTAAGGTAACTGGGGAGTTAGTGTTTGAATTGAACTAGTATTCTAGGGGCACGTGCAATGAGGGAGAGGGCACGTGAGTTTAGGGGACGAGGCTACTTTCATTGACAGGTCCCGACCTTAAAGACCCGACCTGAAGATGGGCCCAAAAATAGTGGGATAAGGTCGGGCCCAACAAGGTCGAGCTCGAGCTCGACCTTAGATCCAATGAAAGTGGACTGAGGTCAGGTCCAACAAGGTTGAGTAAGCTGAGGTCGAGTCTAACAAGGTCTACATTTATACGCATCACAGGCCCCCGTGCATCTAGGTCGTAGCTGAAAACCTCACGTTCGAGCTGCGAGATAAGATGCACTGAGGTGAACGTATCGAGCTCGAGCGTTGTGTGAAGGTATTGCTTATGCTTATTAAATACGTGGTCCGAGCTTGTTGGCCAATAAGCTTGAGTTTTGTATGAAAAAAGGTAGCTCGAGCTTATTACTTGACCATTTTTTTGCTAGTGAGCTCAAGTTTTGTATCAAATAAGTAGCTCAAGCTTGTTACTTAGCCAATTTTTGGCCACTAAGCTCGAGTTTTGTATCAAATAGATAGCTTCAGCATGTTACTTGGTCAATTTTTGGCCAATAAGCTTAAGTTTTGTATGAAATAAGTAGCTCGAGCTCGTTAATTGGCCAATAAGCTCAAATTTCGCATCAAATAGGTAGCTCGAACTCGTTATTTGGCCAATTCTTGGCCAATAAGCTCGAGTTTCGCATCAAATAGGTAACTCTAGCTTGTTACTTGGGCAATTTTTGGTCACTGAGCTCGAGTTTTGTATGAAATACGTTGCTTGAGCTCGTTACTTGGCCGATTTTTTGCCAATAAGCTTGAGTTTTGTATGAAATAGGTAGCTCAAGCTCGTTACTTAGCCGATTTATGGCCAATAAGCTCGAGTTTCGCATCGAATAGGTAGCTCAAGCTTGTTACTTGAGCAATTTTTGGCCACTAAGCTCGAGTTTTGTATGAAACAGGTAGCTCGAGCTCGTTACTTGAACAATTTTTTACCAATAAGCTCGAGCTCGTTACTTCGCCAGTTTATGGCCAATAAGTTCGAGCTTCGCATCAAATAAGTAACTCGAGCCCGTTATTTGGCCAATTCTCGGCCAATAAGCTCGAGTTTTGTATGAAATAGGTACCTTGAGCTCGTTACTTGGACAATTTTTGGCCAATAAGCTCAAGTTTCACATCGAATAGGTAGCTCGAGCTTGTTACTTGGACAATTTTTGGCCACTAAGCTCGAGTTTTGTATGAAATAGGTAGCTCGAGCTCGTTACTTGGCCAATAAGCTCGAGTTTCCCATCAAATAGATAGCTCGAGCTTGTTATTTGGGCAATTCTTGGCCACTAAGCTAGAGTTTTGTATGAAATAGGTAGCTCGAGCTCGTTACTTCGGCGAATTTATGGCCAATAAGCTCGACTTTCCCATCAAATAGGTAGCTCAAGCTTGTTACTTGGGCAATTTTTGGCCACTAAGCTCGAGTTTTGTATGAAATACGTAGTTTGAGCTCGTTACTTTGCCGATTTTTGGCCAATAAGCTCGAGTTTTGTATGAAATAGGTAGCTCGAGCTCGTTACTTGGACAATTTTTGGCCAATAAGCTTGAGTTTTGTATAAAATAGGTAGCTCGAGCTCGTTACTTGGCCAATTTTTTGCCAATAAGCTAGAATTTTGTATGAAATAGGTAGCTCGAGCTCGTTACTTGGTCAATCAAGTTTTGTATGAAATACGTAGCTCGAGCTCATTACTTGGCCATTTTATGGCCAATGAGCTCGAGTTTCGCATTAAATAGGTAGCTCGAGCTTGTTAGGCAATTTTTGGCCACTAAGTTACTTGGCGAATTTATGGCCAATAAGCTCAAGTTTCCCATCAAATAGGTAGCTTGAGCTTGTTACTTGGGCAATTTTTGGCCACTAAGCTCGAGTTTTGTATGAAATACGTAGCTCGAGCTCGTTTCTTGGCCGATTTTTGGCAAGTAAGCTCGAGTTTTGCATGAAATAGGTAGCTCGAGCTCGTTACTTGGACAATTTTTGGCCAATAAGCTCGAGTTTTGTATGAAATAGGTAGCTCGATCTTGTTACTTGGCGAATTTATGGCCAATAAGCTCGAGTTTCCCATCAAATAGGTAGCTCGAGCTTGTTACTTGGGCAATTTTTGGCCACTAAGCTCGAGTTTTGTATGAAATACGTAGCTCGAGCTCGTTACTTGGCCAATAAGCTCGGGTTTTGTATGAAATAGGTAGCTCGAGCTCGAGCTCGTTACTTGGCCAACTTATGGTCAATAAGCTCGAGTTTTGCATCAAATAGGTAGCTCGAGCTTGTTACTTGGGCAATGTTTGGCCACTAAGCTCGAGTTTTGTATGAAATACGTAGCTCGAGCTCGTTACTTGGCCGATTTTTGGCCAATAAGCTCGAGTTTTGTATGAAATAGGTAGCTCGAGCTCGTTACTTGGCCGATTTTTGGCCAATAAGCTTGAGTTTCCCCCTTTTTCTTCTTTAGGGACCGCGAGGTCTTGCGTGGATAGTGAGTACTATACCTGACCTTGACCTCTACTTGCTTTTGTTATGAGGGATTTCGAGTAGTCTAGGTCAGTGTAATATGGTCGAGTGTGATTTTAGAGTACAAGCAGCATGCGCAGAGCAAGACCTTAAGCTAATTTAATGTGTTAGTTGCATGCGCGATGCACGACCTTACGCTAATTTAATATGTTAGTTGCATGTGCGGAGCACGACTTTACGCTAATTTAATGTACTAGCTACATGCACGAAGCACGACCTTACACTAATTTAATGTACTAGCTGCATGCGCGGAGCACGACCTTATGCTAATTTAATGTAAGCTCTAAATAGAGGCGCTCGATGTCAGTTTTTAAATGTCTTATAACATAACGTAAAGTTACATGGGCGAGTAGGCCTTGAAAGGAAAACAACTTAGGGGCATGCAAGCCCGAGCTAAAAACTGTCAAAAGAATTTAATCCTAACATAATGCAAATTGAAAAAATAAAAAGAAAAGACAAAAAACTAAGTAACCTATATACCTAAGGGCGTAGCTGACTATTTTTCAGTCGTGGTTGTAGCATCAAGATCTTGACCGATGGTAACTTTTCCACCATGCTCGAGCTCGACCTCATCCATCTCCTCTATTAGAGCAAGCCTTCCACGATGCTCGAGGTCAGGCTCGACCTCTGAAAGTTGCATGATGTCAGCCTTGATCTCCTGGACGCTGGTAACATAACATTGCCTAGCCACTGCTTGGCTTCCTCGAACTACCCCGATCCCATTATTTGTAGGAAATTTCACCCTCAGTTGATATGTTGAGTGTTGCGTTTTTTATATCGCAAGTGTACGATATCGTAACAAGTAATATAGTGGACCTAAGAGTCCGGATTATCATTTCCACGAGAACTATACTTTAGACTTAATCTACTTTTTCTAACTCATATTTGATAAAAGACAAACAAATAAAGGATTGTGATAGTTGTGAATATTAAAATGAACTAACTGCCTAAAACAAAGGAAATTATGATGAAATACAAACACAAATGGATCAAAGATTCATGTATGTAAGATATATTAGGGCAAAACAATTTCATCTAATAATCACCTTAGTTCCCAACTCAAGATTCTAGTCTAATGTAGTGTTCGGTTGAATTCTCCTACGGTATTCAATTTACCCATCTCGAGTTCTCATTGAGCCTATTTAACTAATTCAATTTTATATCTCTATGCGAATTACCCTTAGTTAAACGAGTTATGGCACTAGAAATTCATATAATGACTGCAGTACTAGGTATAAGTATCTCTACACGTTATACTTCGTTACCGAATTTTATTACACATTCTAAGTTTCAAACTCACCTCTCGATTCGTAAGAAACTCAATGGATCATCAAATTATTGATCAAGTAATTCAATGCATTGCAATCATAATAAAATCAACACGTGGAAGAATAAAACACAAAATTATTGAATTAAAGAACTAAATGTCTCAATAAATTACATTGTTTGCCCTAATAAAGAGTTTTAGCTACTCATAATGTAAGAAGAAAAACAAATAAATAAATTTGAATACATCACCGGATTATTGGAATAAAGATATGGAAAAGAATAAACTCTTGCACCAAGGTCTTCTTCTTCTTCTTCCAATCTTTGCTTTGATCTTGAATCCCTTGATGTTTTCCTCATTTTAATTGTGCTCTTAATGTGGAACCCTCTTTTCAATATGTGGGAACCCCATTTTCAATGCATCCTTAGATCTATTTATACTTCCCTACACGTTCTTGGCCAATTTGGAGTCTTTTCGTGGAGTTTTCGCAGCCCAAACAATAAAAACCTAAAATTTGGTGCGGCACGCGGCGCTTGAGCGCTACAGGACAGCGCTTGAGCGTTGGAAATCTGTTGAAAATTGTGTTTTCTCGGCTAGTGCAGCGCCTGAGCGCTGAGTTTGTAGCGCCTGGATGCCGAGTTTCTGTCTACTTTGCGTCTGCTTCAATATATTTGTCATAACTTTTCCTTCCGATATCCGATTGAGGTGATTCAAGATTCGTTGGAAAGATAACTTGAATGGCTACAACTTTACTGGAAATAGCTCTTCTTCAATTCGAACGTTTAATAGGCCAAACATGGGTCTCAATCTCCAACTAAAACTTTGGACATCATTGTGCTGTTGAAAATTGATTTGTTTTCACTCCTTTTGATTTTTAGTTGCATCAATTTGACCTCTAGCATTCTCGAATCTTCATCGTGAGCTTCGACACAATTTTTAAATATTTTTAATTTAGCCCACAAGCTTTGGATCTTGCCATTTTTCGCCATTTTCTTTGAATTCCACTTCCATTCATTGAGTTTCACCTAATAACACATTATATAATAAATTAGGCTATAATTTCATTATAAAAAAATTACGAAATGTCCATATTTTAGAGTCCAAATAAGTGTATAAAATACACTTATCATCGAGACAATGGCCTTGATCCCATTCAGTAAGGGCCTTCCAAGTATGATGTTACAGGCCGTAGGAGCACGAACTACTTGAAAAGTCATAATATGCATTACCCACTTCCCTTTTGATCCCAAGGTACGAGGCATCCCTACAATGCCTTCTGAAATAACAATACTGCCTCCGAACCCCTGAAGGGGGGTTTTGAGCGGCTTGAGCTGCACAGCTGAAATGCCCATCTAGACGAAAGCCTCATGTGGCAGCCCGTTAGTCGCGCTTCCATTATCCACCAGAATTATCCTCACCTCAAAATTAGCAATGACCGTCGATATAACCAAGGCATCATCATGAGGAAAAGACACGTCTTCTAAGTCATTTGATCCGAAAGTGATGTCTTCTACACTACTGAGATCCATGTTTGAGATCAAGGGGTATTGCCTGGCGTACTGTTTATGCCCGCTGCTAGAGTATCCTCTCGAGGCCGTCCCTCCAACAATGATATTGATAGTACCTGCAGTTGGTTGCTTATCTTCCCTATCCTTAGGAGCCTTACCCTTACTTTGGTTGTTCCGCTAATGCTTGTCCTGACTGACGTAGGCGCCCAAGAAACCTCTCCTGATGAGAACCTCAATTTCCCGCTTCAGGGCGAAGCACCCTTTAGTTGTGTGTCCATGATCTTGATGAAAATCGCAATACTTGCTTTTGTCATGGGCTTCGGGAGGAGCTTGTAGCCTAGGAGGCCACTTCAGCTCTTTAAAGTCTTTGATCTCCATCAAAATGTTAGACCTCGTGGTGTTCAAATGAGTAAATGAGGTCAGATGGGGGTCTTGCCTCGACTTGCTTTGAAAAGAATCCTGACTTTGGTTAATCTCGTGGGGCCTCTTGAGGTTAGATTTCATCGATGGCGGGGTATCTCTCTTTGGGAACATGGTTTCTTCCATGTTAATGTATTTCTCAGCTCTGGTAAATAGGTCGGTAATTGACTTTGGAGGGGTCTTTGACAAGGACATCTTGAACACTTCACATCTTACGACATACGCTAGAGTAGAGACTGCAACTGTGATATGTAGGTCAGGGATCAAAAGTCTTTCCTTATTAAACTTTGTCATGAAACTGCGAAGTGTCTCATTGGGTCCTTGACGCGTCTGCATGAGTGATGCAGCTGTCTTCCTGATGCGCTTGCTACTTGTAAAGAATGCGGAGAACCTGTTAGCCAAGTCTGAAAAGGAGGATATATAGTTGGGCTCCAACGTAGAGAACCAATCCCTGGCTGCGTTAGTAAGTGTCTGAGGAAAGGCTTTGCACATTACAGCATCGGGTGTGACCTGTAGGTTTATGATGTCGGTGTATATATTGAGATGGTTGATGGGGTCAGTTGTTCCATCATACTCTTTCACCCGAGGGTATTTGAATCGGTCCGGTAGGGGATATGACAGAACTTCGGGAGTGAATGTGGTGTTAGGGGTGAATCGTGTTACTGCTTGGGACTTCTGAAGCATTCCGGCTGTGATTCCCTCCTGGATAATCCTTGCAATATCACTAGAGTCCATTGTAACCGCTCGCGAACCTAGGGGTGTGTGAGGTACAACCGAGGTTCCAATATCATCGTGGTTGGGGCCTGGAGCCCAATCACATGCCTTAAGGTCACTCTGTGGAAATGGGACTGAGGGTGTACTTCTATGATGCAACGGCTGTGTTATCACAGCTACTTGTTGACGGAGTTCCTCGAATGTTGTAGGGGTGATCACTGTTGAGGGATGTGGCGGTTTCCCGAATGATACCTCATGGGAAGCCGAGGGATCTCCAATAGAGGATTGGTTCGGAGCGGATGAACTTGCTGGAAGATGTCCTGGATGTGTATTAACCACGACTTCTAGTAGCGTTTCTCACATACGGGGCCAATGATGCTACCAAAATTCGTACATATGCAAACCTGAACCGAATGGAAGAACTCCGCGTGATTCGATCTTCAATACCTGAAACAAAGGCGTCGAGGTGTGTCTTCGTCGCCCCTCCGATGCTTAAGTCAGATAGATGCTCAAGAGAAACTTATACTGATTACTATGAAAGAACGTACATGAATCATGGGCCTAGGTTGTGTATTTATAGATGGTGGAGGTGAAATCCTAAAATGACTCAACTTCCCTTATTGAATGTGTTGTTGATGTGCTAGGATTGTGTTATTTGAGTTAATGTGAAACTTAAGGCAACTGGAGAGTTAGTGTTTGAATTGAAATAGCATTCTAGGGGCACGTGCGACAAGGGAGAGGGTACATGAGTTTAGGGGACGAGGCTACGTCCATTGTCGAGGCCTGACCTTAAAGACCCGACCTGAAAACTGGCCCGAAAATAGTGGGATGAGGTCGGGCCTAACAAGGTCGACATCGACCTTGGATCCAATGAAAGTGGATTGAGGTCGGGTCCAACAAGGTCGACATTTATACGCATCAACAAGTAAGCTTCTTTTAATCAATTCTTTGTAGTGCGCCCAAGGTGCCCATAAGTTCGAACATCAATATATAATAATAACATAAATGTACAAAAGAACAGTACAAAAATATACTAAAACTTACAAAATTGTATGGAAGTTTACTAATGAAGTAAATTATATTCACGGGAAACAATACTTTCGCTCAAAGGTTAATCAGGTAATTATACTTCAATTCGTTTCAATCAGATAACTCCACATAATTTAATCTCAATTAAGGTAACTATGACCATTCCTTTGCTCAGATACACAGAAATCATTGATATAGATGTCAATTAAAGACGAAATTGGACAAAATTATATTACTTGAGATCAAACTAAAGCGTAGGTATCCAATGTAACAAAAATTTAGTATAAACATATGACTCTACCTCCATTTGATAGAAATTGAAATGTATAATGAGGTCAATTTATTTTCACCAAAACAAGAAAGAATGTCACATTTACAATATTCAACGAATACATGCACATAAAATAAAATATAAGTCACAAGAAAACTATGTTACTATATAATCTAAATATGTAAATAAATTGTGACTTAATTTATAGGCTATGTTAAGGAGTATAGGCTTCACAATCTCTTTTGGCCCATCAAAATAATAATAGGCGTGAATGCTACCAACTTATGAAATTGTCAAAGATAAGCACTAACTGGAGATAAGGAATCAATGGTAGCACTTCGTTGTAAACTTTCAGTTTTGTAATACCAACGTTGTCTACCAGAACAAAAATAAGGTTTCTTACCAAGAATCCTAAATATGAAACATTTAGTCCTGCACAAACAATGTGTTCACATACCATACCATCGTCAACATTATTATGGATCTTATAAGGAAAATAGCATTGGAATAACATAACAAATCACTTGACACCAGCCCCGATTCATAAATACATTTCCTTTCTGAAGAGGAAAGGCGATGAGGTAGATTAACTAGCTGGATAATCCAGGGATGATACAAGTAAAGGTCTTTTTTCTCCGAATGAAAGTCGATGCAATAAACATACTTACATGGATACAACATCACTACCCAAAGCATCAAGAACAGAGGATTCCAATAGTTATGCTACCTAAATCTCACAAAATACTGAAGATTATCACACTGGCTTATCAATATGGCATTGCACACCTGTCACACTTTCTTCTGATCCTTGCCTCATTTCTGCCTGGATGGATAAAGAAACCAATACCGGTAAAGCATAAACTTGTGCTAGTGTATTGAACAAACAGCCTTTTTAGAGACATTACTGCCATACTCGCTTAACAAACAGCATGTATCACTGCTCCGGTGAAATTTCCTGTCGTAGAAAACATTGATTGAAATGGAATTTGATGAATCAGCATTACCCCCAACTTTTACCAAATCACTCTTTATCTTTTGTTTTCATCTTTCACAATGTGATAATACAATCTGACGTAGTGAAATATCTCATTTTTGGGTTGTGGGGATGGGATACATTGCAGGTCAAAAGATACCTGACATTTGAAGCTTGTTTTAGTCAAAGCATAGATTGCTGCACACTGCGCTAAAATGCATGACAGGTAAAGCAACCACTCAATGAACCTATGGGACGAGTTCTTCGGAAGGATATGGCTTTACTGGAGGTTGATGCAACCGGGTGGGCCTGGTTGGCTAATGCTGAGCTTCTCATCTCTTGGGCCTTCTTTTGTGCTGATCTCAGTTTGTTCATAATTTTGTCCATAGAGGATGATCTCTTCTTTTCCAATTTCATCTGAATCAGATGTTTTAAATGAATGAATCAAATCATTACATTATTTTCTTATAGTGCACCAAGCAGAAAAACAATCAATCTTAGAAAAAGAACTTATATCTTTATATAGCCCCAAGCAGAATGATCAAACCATTACATTCTTCCCTTATTTCCTAGCCCTTGCTTGCTTAGCTATATCCTCTTTGGTAGTTCATAGACTTCACTAGAATTTATATTAGAATGAGTAGTGAGAATAGAAAATCTGCATGGTTTCTATTTCCTAAAAGCCGAAAAAAGGGAGTCAGGGAGTACCTCTAGCTTCCTTATTGCAGCCTCAGCTTTTGCTTTCTGCAGGTTCTCCCAGGCAGTAATTTTAGCTTCCTCCCGCTTAATACTGAAATGAATGGTAATCCCACTAAATGACCAGAGATAAACACTATGCATTTTGTCTACTTCCATATAATGGATGCAGTTGTCAGAGGATTGATTTGTGTGGATTGACAAATTACGATTTCTCATAATACAAAAAAATATGAAAATTACAACCATCACAGTTAGGAAATGTAAAACAAATGAACTTGCATTAGGATAAGTAAATAGCTGCATGACCCACACACCTGATAATTTAAGATAGTAGGAATAAGCCGTTATTAGCTTTGTTGATAAAAGAAATCCGCGCTTTGGGTGGTATGAAATAAGAAATTTAAAAAATAAAAAGATAGTACGATCTCATCGACCTTAGAAAACTCATATTTAAGAAAAAAAGGTGGTATGAAAGAAATCCGCGCTTTGGGTGGTATGAAATAAGAAATTTAAAAAATAAAAAGATAGTACGATCTCGTCAACCTTAGAAAACTCATATTTAAGAAAAAAAGGTGACTTAAGTCATCCTATGAAGTTCAGATAAGAATGTACTGCTGATACAATTAAAGATAGCAAATTTATTGGCTGGTAGACTGAAGGGGTGACTTTTTGAGTAGATAATTCATTAGGGAAATAATTAGTCATTAATTAAGATTGCATGCTCTAGAATCTGCATTAATTATAATAAGATCATTATTTTTTGTCCTTCTTTTGTCATGAATACCTTCGCTTTATAAGTTTAAAGTTCCCTCCAATTCCAAAACTGCCAGCTATTTGCTTCTACTTCGTGTAAACATTGAAGATAAGCTCAGGAGAAAAAGATATTGGTAGAAAAAATTACTTGGAAATACTCTTGGACAAATCTGAAACTTCCCAACTAGCTGTACGAATCTCAACAGCCTTCCTTTTCCAGTCATCTGCATTTCCACTGCCCCTCCCAGGAATTCGACTCTTATGCTTCTTGGACCACCTTGTCACAGTGACTCGTTCATCAATTGGCACGTCCCTGATTTCTGGTTTAGATGGTTGAAAGGTCTGTAACTCTAAAATGGGCTGGATAGATGGGGCTGCTAAAGAGAATGATGACTTTCTCCCAGGTGAGTGGGTATCACTCTCAGGACTCATCTGAGTTGCCATATCCCTCCTTGAAACAACACGAGATATGCTGTCTGCAGTATCGCCTGTACCATCATATTTCTCGCCTGCACATTAAACTCGAATGAGAACTTGAAATAATCAAACAAACATTTTTGTAATCGACTGGGATGTTCTATCAATTATAACACCAGTCCTTCAAAACGGATATAAGGATGAAAGAAAGGAGCATGACTAATTACAGACAATACCGAATTGTACGCAAGCCACACTTTTCTTAAATTGTCAATCTTATAATAAATTAAACAATACAGTTGTCATTCATGCAATTTCAATAGTTTTGTTCTTAAAAGGCAGCATAGGACACGATGACACCAACAAGAGGTTAGGATACGTACATAAAAGAAATGATACCGAGTCATATCAATATTAACATTAATTTTTGGAGAGCAATAACAGAGAAGAAGTGAACTTGTACCTTGGTGGCTAGGCAAGGTTGATTGGCTCAGCATTTCAGAGCATCCATGTATGCTAATTGACCTCGCCATGCAAGGCTCTGTACCTATGGGGAAGTTTCCACTGCCTCCATATTGAATTGATAAACCATCTGCAGCCATGATTCCAGCCGAGAACGGAGAATTAGCAACTAATTTCCCAGCATTCCCTCCTTCAATCGTGGGTGCAGTGGGAGAAAATAATTGATAGTAAGCAACCCCAGGAGGCCCAAGTGGCCCGCTTTTTGATTTGGGACGCCTCTGTGGCTGCTGGACTGATGGTTTCCCAGCAACATCTCCAGTCATTGGACTAAAAATCCACCTTTCTGCATCTTCCCATTTTGAAGGTAATGTTCTACCACTATTGTAAGGCAACAACGCTGTATTCGCATGCCTCTTATTAGCATTTGTATGCAATGGAACACGTTCAGAACTCCAACCCTTCTGCATCCCAACACTCACGTGTCGATAATTAGGCGTTCCAGGGCTCGGAAATGTACCAGTCCTGCTATTCGTGACAGATGCTTTCTTCATGACTCCATATCGCGGTGAAGAGGAATTTGCAACATTTATCATAGAATTGTTCAGATCTAAAGAAGCAGGTCTCCGCCTGTCTGCTTTCTTCAATAATGCTTCAGATCTTGACCTCCGGTCTTGACACTCTAATTAAATAATCCAACAAGAAAATCACATAATAATCAAATAAAACCGAGTCCTCTTGATATGGGCAATGGCATTAAAAATGGTACCTTTAAGTGCTAGAGAGAATGAATTTCTTGCAGAATCTATGGTTAGATTTTCATCCTCTGTCGTCTCAGCTTCACTGCTATCTAATTTGTGAACTAAGTACAAATCAAAATTGAGGGATAACAGTAAGTCACATGAATCAAAATTTCAAACAGTCCAAAACTTTAATAGTGAGTGACCAGTACCTTTAGCTTTTGGCATTCTGCTGAGGTTATCATTATTTTTTAGCACAAGTGTAAATTTGTTTGGATCTGGATCTGGACCACTAGATGACTCAGAAAAATCATGCCCTGCCAAATGCTGTTTCAAATCAAAGATTTCAACTTTACAACTCCATCGAACTAGACATTTTTTAAGTTTTAAACAACTGCATTTCACTACAATCTACATCACCAGAATTTATTCTATGCTAGAGTCAAACTTATCAGAATATAGACAAAAACAGACATAAATGTATACCAAGAAAATGCGTTTGCAGAGAAAGAATAGGAAGTAAATTGTATTACTTGAGAAAATTCAGAAGCAAGAGAATCTTGATCGTGTACATCAGAGGCAAAAGAGCAGCGCTCCACACTAGCAGAAGCAGAGGAGAAGATGCTGAAGTTTGATTCACCAGTGAAAATTACAGAATCCGGGCTCATATGATGGGTCCTGAAGCTCGATCTCAAATCTTGAAAGCCCAGCTCAGGCATTATCAAGAGGAGGTGGAGGAAGCAGAGAGCTCCCTGAAATGTGTCATATAATAATCTGTGTCAATACTAAGAGTACAAAAATGGTGTCTTTTTCACATGCTTTTTGTGTGGATTTACGTTTTAAAAAAAGTGGTATTGGAGTTTGAGGGTGTTGAAGGAAGCCCAGAAGAGGTCTTAATCATGATGTCAAGCAAAATGGGGATCTGCCTTTCTTTGTCTTGCCTGCAAATTTGACCGGACTGTGAAACGTAATGCCATGTTTGGTTGATCATAGCCTCCTCTGTTTAGAAAGAATTTACAAAACGGTTTAATTGATAAATAAATAAAAATGTGTGATAAATAAATTTATGATACTTGTAAGTCTATTAGGAAGTGTAGTCGAAAGTTATAATGAACAGTGATATTATGGTGAATTCAGACGACAATATTTTTAATAAAATTCATTCGAACAACTTTTTTCCAAATCTAACACAACTCTTAAAAGGCGTGTTTGATTGAAGACACTAACTTGCATGAAGAGCAAATGAGTTCTAGATTGCATGAAATTTGCCAAATAAACGTGTTTTAATTTTCAACCTACAAAATATTGTACTTTTCCATAAAGTTGAGTTTTTGAAAAATGTGAATTGTCTAGAAAATAAAAACCTACCACCCATAAAGAAAATATTTTCCTTATTTTTCGGAAAAGACTCCGCATTTGTCATGTAATTAACTAGGTTGTAGAAGACGACTAACACCATCGAGTTCCGTCGACAAAGTTGATTATCCGACTTCCGAGACGAAGTAATTTCATTATATACCATATAATTTTTGCAATTACTCATGGATCTTTCAAATTGATTTAACTGATTGGGATTTGGTGTAGAAAAATTAAATTCTGATTTTGACCTAGTGGGGTTATGAAAGGTTTCTTTATTTCACGCTGGGGACCCTTTATATGTCGGTCGACTAAAAAATTGACATGATACTGGCCAAGGACATTTAACATATATATATGCACAAATCGATAAAATATTCTTTACCGTAAATTAAGCGATATTTGTTGACTTATTTTTTTCTAGTAAAGTATATTATAACGTAACCCTGAGGGGTAGCTCAATTGGTCAGATTTTGAATTTGCTCCCCAATGGTCACCGGTTCGAGTCCCCTCAAGGTCACTGAGGTGAGAAACGACGGTAAACTGCATGGCCACGTGGAATTAGTTGAGGTGCACGGAAGTTGGCCCGGACATCCACAGTTGTCAAAAAAAAAAGTATATTATATCGTGGAGGAAAAGTAGTAGTTTAAGGAGTGTTTGGGTTCCATTATAATTTCTTTATTAGGAGATTATAATGAAATTTAATTTTGATTAGAAATTATACGTTAAGTCATGTCTATTTGTCTCGTCTTTTCCTCATTCATGTTTACTTTTGCTTTTTAAGCTTCATTAATTTCTCTCAATTGACTTGCCGTGGAGGGAAAATTAAATAAAAAGGTCGTCCTCCTCGTGACACGAGCTGGGCTCACATTAATTATTTTGCCCAACCAGGCTGGTTTGGTGCCAGTCAAACCGCGTCACCAGGTAAAAATAATAGTGTCGTGCAGGGCTGAGTTTGATGACCAACCACCAATCTTTTAACATCCTCCTATTATTAGGACGGATTTAAAATTGGACTACAAAATGACGAGTGTTCCACCCTCATGATATTTATGTCATTTAATTCATTATTTTGTTATTCTTGAGAGAGTTTTATGACGTTTTAATGTGTGTTTTGATGTTGTCATATATATTGATAAAATTAAAAGAAATAAGTAAAAGTTGGCAAATCAGATAAACATGCTAAATTGTAAGAGATCCAAAGTTTCGGGGACTAAAATGAAAATACTCTCGGACCTCACAATGAAGATTCGATAGTGTTAGGAGTCAATTGGATGAAAAAAGTATTGTCGGAAATTCGACTAACGCATCGAAAGAACGAATAAAAATAACAGAAAATAAAAGTAGAAGATGAAGCGAGGTATGCTAAAGTAAATCTCCTTAAGACAGATTTCGCCCCCAAACAAAGTGCAAACGGGATTATGGACGTCTGTCTCCCAAGATACAACGCTTCTTCCAAAGTCGATACTGCACACTACCAACCTTGTCGGTCGAACCAAAGAATGAATGTACTCGAACGGAATAACGACGAATATTTTAGAGAGTTTTGGAAACAGAATATGAAGAAAAAAGAATTTAGAAATCAATGGAATTATATTTGATTTGGTGTATCCAAAACGAATTTGGAGGCCTCTATATATAGAGATTAAAGTGTCTCCTTGAATGGATGTGTGACATTTCCTAAACTAGTGCACCACTTGATCTGTTTTGTCTTGGTCATTGGATCACACTATTTCATAATCTGACGACCCAGATTAAACCTTGAAGTGTAGTGTCTATTCATCATGTCTATTTACCAATTTCGAACAGTCACCAGCCATGCAAATGCCACGCGTACGTCCAACTGTACCAACTACCACGCGGGATGAAGTGACGCAACCTGACATGTGTGTACCACCTAAGATGCCAACTCATCGAGCCTCCTGTTGCCATGTCATCGAACCATGAATCCATTTCTGAAAACTATAAGGCTCCCCAGCTCCTCGCGACGATGCGTACGTGCGAAGTGCGCCTCTAAAGCGCCCAATGCGTACTTTGCGATGTGCGTGGGCCGGGTCCGGGACCGGGACACGGCGCGGCTCGAGTGGTAGCTAGTTTGCTAGCCTTTGGCTAGCTAAATGTAGTCAAGTTGTAGGTCACTTATTAAATTATAAATTATACACACATCCCACGATATAAACAAATATTTTTTCTTGTAAACTTTCGATATGGGATTCCTTACCATATATAAGACACTTAAAATGGGCTTATCAACTTATGGGCCTATATTGGAGACTTTTCCAATTCACCCAAATTAATTGTAATGACTCATTCATTAAATACACATTTAATGAAACTCAATCAATCAATTAATTCCAACAAAAAGAAGTCAAGCGAATGAAATATAAACAAAATATGATCACACATAAATTTTCAATAGAAAAAGTTATGATCCAGATTTTCAGTCTCATATTGAGACTCATCTTTGACATAGTAAACGTTCGATTTGAAAAATAATATTTGAATCAAAGTTGTAGCCCTTAGAGTTATATTTCCAACGCATTTTGAATCGCTTGAATCAAACAACAGGAGAAAAAGTTATGATAAAAATACTTAAGGACGCGCAATGCTGAATTTTCATCCTTTTTGAATTTTTTGAACTCTTTTCTTGGTCCAACACGACTCAAACCCTTCCAAAATTTCAAAATACTATAAATATAACATTTAAGACCTAATTCTATGGAAGAAAAACGGTTCAAGAGGCTAGGGAGAATTCAACACAATTCTTCAATAAGACAATGATGACAAATATCAAGAGATTCAAGAACAAGACAAAGAAGAACAAGATAAGAAATTGAAGATTTACATCCTAATTTTTCTATTCCCTTCCCTATATCTTTTTATATGAAATTTAGTATTTTCATAGATTACATTATGAGCTAAATTCATTACTTAGGGTTTGATTGTAACAAAGAACTTGAGAATATGGATTTATTAATTTTAGTTATTTCTATTAGATTTTCCACATATGTTTGTGTGTGAAGATTTTAATGTTCAATTAATTGATCACTAATTTAATGATTTGATACTAGTAAATTTCGGGGCTCGAGAGGGGAGTTTATTTGTAATCATAAGAATAACACAATATAGGAAAGTACATGTTTCTCTCGAGTGTTATTCTTTTGAAACATGTTCCATTTAAGAACTACAAATTTGATAGAATTGAAATAGAGGAATAATTTTTACTCAGCACTCGAGAGAGAGAGAGAGAGGGAGACTATTATTATGTTACAAAATTAGACACCGTACACTTGCGACAAATCACGATATAGAAAACCCGTGACACAGATTTGAACTAGTATGTTTAGCGTATTTTTTTTTACACTAAAAAATGAAGTGAGTTAGGAACTACTGTCCGAACATAAACTTAAGTTTTAAAACTCAACTTAATGTCATAAAGACAATTTTATAAAAAATTATATTTAAGGTGTATTTACAATTTGCATAGAGGTTGGTTTGTCAGAGATTTTTGAAAATCATTTTCCACCAAAACCATTTTTATTCACGAGAGAGCGGCAATTCTTTACGACTTTTTAGCCATATAGTCTAAAATAAGATGAAAAATAAATAAATAAAATATAGAACACAACACAAAAACAACGATGAACATGTAATAATTAATAGATTCCACACTAAACAACCATACAAGGAAGTTGACTCGTGTGTTTGAGCTACATTATTTTGAAAAGATATATTCTGAAATAGCAGATTGATAGAAAATATTTTGTTATTGAAGTGATGAAAAATATTATTTTATTGAAGAATGTGATTGAAAATGAGCAAAAAAATAATAATAAAAATTTTAATGCATACCCATAAGAGGCTTGAGGATCTTGTAGTCTTATAGTGACAAGTCGTCAATCACTCTACCAACATTTAACTAAGCTGATTAATTAAGATAAGCATGGAGTATCCTCTTAGGCCGCCCCATTTTAGACAGACTATATTCATCAGATGGAGAAAACTACCCCATAATGCGTGAAACAACGTACTGTTTTGACACTAGATAATACAGCTCTAAAGGCATTAAGCCTTGGACTTAACAATCAAGTAAAATGAAACAAGTACTAATTCACTTTATTGGATGAAAGTTTGGCTCTACCACTCTACTTACATATTGCGCACACAAGCGAAAAACAATCAAAAAGTTCTACAAAACGACGAATAGTTATACAGCAAACACTACTCGTCTCGTTTTTTCAATCTACAGCAGAATCTTTCATAAATATTTACAATCACCTCTATATATATCCATGATGATATACATTCACCATGGCCCCGTTTGTGTACGTCTCAAGCATCGTTGATTTGCTCCATTCTGCTGATTCGTCTCCTCCAGAACCTGCCGACACCAAATGTAAGTTATGAGAATGCTTATGTGGATGTACAATGATACAAGACATAATCAATACCAGCATTATCACACACACATAAATTCACGACCACATTCGCATGTTCAGTGGGTGATCAATAGATACCACACACAAACATAAACTCCTGCTTCATATTAAATACTGTGTATCGAGCAATCAGTGAATAACTTGTCATCAAGTTCGAGTGTGCAAGTGCCGAAATACAACCAACAACATGAGCAACCGAAACACCAGCTCATAATTAGCATCTTGTGTGATGATCAGTTGATATTGCATGCTTAATTTGGTACAGAGGTGTGGTTGTGGTTCGGGTCGTTGAGGATTCTAGGGAGCGATTCTTTTGTGCCTCTAAACCAAAAGACAGCTTACTAAAAAATAAATAAATTGGTGTCATCTGATGAACTCGTATCTTCAACGATCAAAAGTGACTTGTTAACCCCCACTCTCCACCCCAAAAGAAGGAAAAAGAGTCGACCAATATAGGCCATAAAAACATAAAATTTTACTTTATTTGGGTAGAGGGACATTTTGATTAACGATAATGCCTATCATGTCACATTGAACAACTTAACGGAAAAGATTCAGACAGCATGCTGCTTCGCATAAGTTCTTAATAACACTGGCAGTACCTAGAGTCAAAGGGAAGACAAAAACGTAGTAGCTCCTTCCAAGATCATAGGAGCAGTAAAATAATTTTCGTTATGGCAACCAGAAAAGGACAATCCTAATTGGAGGATTCAGTAAAAATATAATTTCATGAATTTGATGAATAATACAAGTTTGTAAATAGATCCAGTTTATTGGCAAACCCAATGAAAATCCGAACATGAGGTACCCTCAATATGATTTAACAAAACCTCAAAATGAAAAATATTTTCCCGGCAGGTTTTTCTCTTGCCTATTATCTTTTATTTATTCTATTAGGCATGTGCCAATTCATTGATAATGCAAGAATCCTTAACTGTGGACCGTGTTTAAATATATATTACCCATAAGAGATAATTCATTATGGAATCTTGGACAATACGATCAAGGAAAAGAAATAAATGATGATGCAACAATGAAAGCATTGAAAGGGAATGATTTTAAGAAAATAAGTTTGAAGCAGTGACAGCTAAAATATTCTTTCATGTCCGTTTTTAACTTTTTATTAATGCCAGAAGTAAGAGGAGACGGATGGCAAGTTTTCAGTAAGCCATTGTTTGATCCCCATTTTGAGAGAGATGCATTTTTGAATAGTAATTTTTGGAGAATGTGTAGTTAAAAAATAAGATTTTTTTTTTTCGATTTACGTGTAATGTTATTTTATTTGAAAATGAGTTTTAAAAAATGAATTTAAAAAAAAATGGGGCTCAAACAACCCCTAAATATGAAATTTCCTATGAGCTGGGAAACTAATGCATCAGTTAATGGACTGCTACAATGTCAGCAAAGATGGCAAGAAAAAGATTCCACGGGTTATTTGAGATTAAAAAAAAAAAAATGACTTAGAATGCAATGTGACGGTTAACCCTAAATAATTGTAGAGACGTGTTAGATCATAGCTTCTCACTCTTTACTATCATCTCTGCCTCTCTCCTCCCTCTGTGTGATGGACAAACGAACATCAGAAGAGAGCTTTAAATGAGCACATGTTTAACCTCATAAAGAGACCATAGCTATTCATGATTTTTCAAGATCAAGAAGATATCAAGAAAAGGTAGTCCATTCCCTTCTCTATGAAAATTCTACGCATCATTATAAAAGGAAGATTAGTGAATGTGACACACTGACCTAGGATAGAAAACAACAGAGATGTGTTGCTAGTTTAAAAAGGGTAAGAATGCTTAAAAGGTACCATGCAATTATTTTTAAGGTGATATACAGGTAAGAATAAATGAGATACCTGATTCTTCTGCATCTCAATTATTTCTGCCTGCAAAAAAAATCCAGAAAAAGGTGTCAAAATTAAAAATTAAATGTTTCAAGGGGATAATGAAATGGAGATGGAGAAAAGTATATTGTCAATTACCTGTTTGTTCTGCATACCTTGATTTTCCTCCTTCAGTTTTGCAATTTCTGCTTCTAACTCCATTGTGTATGCCTGGAAAAGCCACACAAATAAATAAATAAATAAATAAAATAACAATGAAAGTTGATGCATGATCTAAACATAAACATACTTGGACAAAACAAAACTACAGATTATTAGGGATGGAGATTATTGTATTTGTGTCATTATTCGAGGCGTAATACAAATTTCTGTGATTGTTAATTTAAGCATGGACAACTGATTGCGTTACCTTGTAGCAAATGAGACCTTTAAACTTCTCATGAAGTACCACTTGTCATACTGTTTCATCTTTGGTCACATTACACCCTATCACATTACATTCTGCTGCATAAGATATCTAGTCTTCAGTAATGTTTGGGGAAGATGATAAAAGCAGGATGCTAGTGACCATAATGCAAAAAGTGACTAGAAGATGAAACCTATCATTCTTCTGCTTATCCATCTATTATTTTAAAGTACAGTGTTTGCAGTAATACTCGTCACTCTCTGCCTCTATTGTCTTTCAATATATATATCCCCAAACAAATTCTATGTTTTTTCTTTCCTAAAAGACTAGAGGTCATATAAGGGCTAATTACTAGTTTTCTTTTAGTACTAGACGACGTCAGCTATATAAAGATGAGACGTCTTTCACTTTTAATGTCTTAAGGTTTATTCAAATGACAGTTTCCTTGCATACGAGCAGCCAAATAAAGTGACACTAATACAAATAACTACGTGGATGTAGAAACAGACAAATTTGAAATCAGTATATCTGGAAATATTCACAAAAAACCAGAACTTCAACTTTTCACACTTATTTCTCTTCGTTTCCTGAGACTATTGATTGATGTATCAATGCCAAATGGTTCCATGCAAATAATAGGCACTAATCAAAGGTTTCCCACATATATTAGGGTGTGAAGAAATGTCTTTATATAGTGCTCATAATAAACTAATTCAATTGGAGAAGTAAAATTTCACTTAGCTGTGAAAGAACAAGGCATCTCAATCAATGTGATAAATAAAAAGGGCAATATAAGTAATAAAAAAAATAACCCCCACACAAGTTACATGTAAATAGGTCCTCAAGGCAGTACATTATGCCTCATGCAGAGTTTCTTGAAAAGAGTAACAAGAAGTCTACTAAATGAAACTAAAAGCATAAGGAAAATTTAATTGTTATTGGTAAAAATCACATTACACAAAAAGGGAGTGCACGGTTGGAACGGAGAGTAGTACTTTCTAGAAAACAACATTTATGTGGGGGAGTTTCCTAAATCTTCTATATAAGAGCATCCTACATTGATATTGAGAGCCTCACAAGAATATTATCAGACAAAAATGATATCATAGCCATCTATCAGAACACTATTGGCAGAGATTTATAACAGGGAAAAATAATTAAAAAAAACTACTTTTTAACTTCCTTGTTAGGGATGTATGAGCAAAGCAAAGGTTTAAGGTTCAAGTCTCACCTCCATCTATTTATGAAAATTGTGCACCTTCGATGACAAATGAATGTGGCCTGCATGCAAGGGGCGTGTTGACAATAAATTTTAAATTAATAATTGTGCCTCCTCTCAAACAACTTAATTTTTTAGGTGAGGTGGTATAACTAGACGTAATCCACGAGTGATCATTTTGAAACCAAGCAACCAGAACCCCAAAAAAAAACCAGCAACGTTTATCTCAAAACTATCAAAGCTAATATAGCTGAATTCTATAAAAGCATCATATTTATAAACATCATGTTCATACCAAAACTATCAAGCTAATATTTTTACTCTGTATATTAAGATATATACCTGCTTCCGAGCTCGTGATCTTGCGGCTGATTCTCTGTTTTTTATCATTCTTTTCTGCCTCCTTTCCACAACTTTTTCCAAAGCAGCACCTTTCCTGCTCCGTAGGCTGCCACTAAACACATAAGGGACTGGTGAGATGGACGATGTATCTCCATTACTCCTTGCAAGCCCATCTTTTGAAAAAGCCGGAGATCTCGTGGCAACAGAAAAACCCCCAGTTCCTAAACCAACCACCCCAAGTCCTCCACCCTGTAGGCCTGCACTTGGAACCAAATTATTAGTCATCAACGGATCAGAAATCCCAAGAATCCCGCCCCTAGTTGCTGGACTGCTCAACTGTCCACTACATGGAATACCCATGGGAGCTCCATAAGACAAGGCAGGCTGCTTTGGAAGAAGCTCGTGCTGCTGCTTCGGCTGCATCGGCCTTTGGTGACTATCCAGCTGTTGTCCAGCAGGTTTGACCCCATTCACATTGAGTGGTAAATTTGCAGACTGCATATCAATCTGATTTCTATCGAAGGCAGGCTGATTTGGAAGGAGCTCTTGCCTCGCCAACCGTTGTTGACTCTTCATCTGCTGTTCAGCAGATCTGAACCCATTCACATGCAATGGTAAATTAGAAGACTGCATAGCAATCTGATTACTACTTTCAGGAACCCTAGTAGTCATCAGCCCTGCATCCCTGTTAGCCTGTTGATATAGAAATCCCAATCCAGTATCGTTCCCACTGCCAGGCAAATCATCTAAAACTCCAATACTGGTAGGTTTTCCAGCAAACTGTGCATCTTCCCTTACCACGCCCGCTTTCAGCAAGAATTCTTCAAGTGTTATCTCCCCTAAAGTCTGTTGCCTCTGAGGCATATTCAAGTTACTAACACCTCCATTCTCATTCTTCCCGCCACTATACTCATTCCACCTCTCTCTCCAGACCTCATCAACAGTCTTCTGGCTCAGTGTCCGTGGAAGCGTCAAGGATCCCTGCCGCTGCAAATGGCCAACCCCTCCTTGGCCACCAGTTCCACTAGTGAATCCCATGTTTTGATTCTCCTCGGCACTCCATATGTTCTTCAGCAACTCATCCATGTTCATTGACCCAAAATCCTTTCCAATTCCCCCCATAGAGCTTTGGAGCTCATCAAAAGTCAATGAATAGATTGATGACTGCCGTGTCAAAGGAAAACTACCCGTTGGCCTTCCACCACCGCCTCCATCGGCTGGTGGATCATTTCCAAAATTCTTGAAGTTATTAAAATTACTCCACATTGCAATCCGACTGGCGGCTTACAACACGGTTCAAAGCCAATTGTTTTATGATATCACCAAAAAACAAGCCAGATCAATCTAATTATCTAACACTCAACCTCTATTTCTCTCTTATCTTTCTCTGTGCATACACCCCCACACCTATAGATGCATGTGATTATGTAAATGTGCATATGTATCTGCGAATTGGTAATGTAATGAAATTAGAAAGAAATTAACGCCCAACCATTTCAAGATTAAATTCTACTAATACATTTCATCTCAAAGCAAGAAGTAATCAGCAGGTTCTGCATAGATATCTAAAACAAGTTACACCCACACAGAAATTGATACCCTGAATCTCATGCAAAACCCAGTAAACACAAACCATTGATTTTCAAGAAACCCACAAAAACTCAATCCAAATGAGGAAAATGAACAGTGGAATCAAAATTAGAAAGCAAATGTATATGAGCCCACACGAAAGTATCTTCAAAGGTGATCAAGAGATCAGCGTGATTCCATCAACTCCAACAAAAAGGGGAAAAAAAATATCTATGCACCAAGTAAGAGCTAATAATTGACTAATGGTCCAAAATAAGAAATGGAAAATTAGCAGATATTTACAAGAAACTTATGAGATTAGCATAAATTTCGAGTAGAAAAAAATACCCGATATATTTTTTGGTAGAAGTTTCTTTGGGCTGTTGCCAAGTGTCCTACTATGGCTTCAAGCGGGCGGGGTTATAAATAAATAATAAAGAGTTGTGGGACCTAATGGATAAGCATTAAGTAAGAGTGTTAGGTGTGATAGGTGGCCAATAAGATCACGCGAGGTGGGAGAATCTACACCGTCCACGTATGGAAATACTAATCGTCGGTTTTTGAGGAGACTTGGGTTTTGTCGTTTAGTTGAGACGGGAGCACGGCGGTTGGACGTCCGTTTGGGTTTTGGCCTTTTAGGGTTTGGACTTTCACTTTGCCGTACAGTATATTTGACGTCGTTATGACATCATAGTTTGTGAATTTTCAAACATGCCGACATTACTGTTGAGAGATATTTATGTCCCTGTTTGGTACACATTAAAATTTTCATTTTCATTCTTCTAATTTTCAACCATAAATTTTTCAATAAATAATATTTTACACCACATTAATAATTTTTCCTTCTTTTTCAACCATACATTTTTCATCAATCTACTATTCCAAAATACGTTTTTCCAAAATAATGTGGTTCAAACACACCTATATAAAATTCTATTGTTTTATTTATATAGATATACAAATAATAGAGGGGGAAATAAAATCCATTCGTGGTTGTGTAACTACCATGTTATTTATCTGAAAGAATCGACAATTTGACAATTTACATGAAATAATGAAATTGGACAGTTACATGTTTATGAAAGAGAGGAGGAGGAGAGAAAAAAAATGAAGAAAATTGGGTTGCCACATGGCCCACATCACCGATATTTCATTATCATGATGATAAATAACGTTACCCTTTATGAAATAATAAAATATTATAATGGATAAAATATTTATTCAATGTAAAAATAATGATGATAGAGGAGATAGTGTGATTGAATTTATTTTAAGCCCTTATTTGGTATACATTAAAATTTTCATTTTCATTTTTCTATTCATTTTTAACTACACATTCTTCAATAAAATAATATTTTCCATCACATCGATAATTTTTCCTCTTTTTTCAACCACACATTCTCCATCAATCTACTATTTCAGAATACATTCTTTCAACATAACGTGGCTCAAACACACCCTAATTCTTGTATACATTTTTGACATGTGAAACCCAACACGAGACGTCCTTTATGGACATGGCTACCTGTTTGGAAAAGTACATTGTATAGATGAATAGGCGATGATAGACCGGACATTTAGGCAAGTGACAATTCAATTCTATTGAATTGATAGACATATGAATGGTTACAACAACATTAAATCCGATTTAATCCCGAGTTTTTGATAGTAAACTTATACATTATTATTATTATTATTATGGGATTCATATAAAATAGAAGATACAATATGGTTCCGTTCGGTCCCACTCATCTAATAAAAATCAATAATAACGACTAGTTTTTCAATTTTAATCTGATTTTAATCCGTACTGAACGGGCCCTATATAGAATTAGTCAACCTACGAAGTCGAATTCATCCTCTAATTTTTTAATACTTCGTTTCCTTCTCGTCTAAAAAAATGAAAAAATAAAAATTATTCTCTCAAAGAGCAACAAAGGCTAAAAATGGGTAGTTTCACATCATGATCCAAATTCAAGATTTGTCGATTGAGGAAAATCTGATTGTGCCTGTGGACATTTGACAACATAACAAAAGACAAAACGATTTCTATCCCTTCGTAAATTTTAGTTTGGTTCTTAGTTGTAGTGCGCTAGGACTTGTGCCAAATGGCGAGATACAATACAAGTATAAACAACTTTTGATTTGACAAATGCTAGTGTCATTCACATTAATAGAACTATATTATTTGATAACAACGTGCTTCTTTAGTCTCATTTTATCTTTCTTTGCACTTAGTTGATATGCATTATTGTCATTTGAAAAGTCGGACGATAAGATTAAAATAATATAAAAAATTTGAGTTCCTTCTTAATATTGTCGATCTTTGAAAATAAAATTCAGAGTTCATTAAGTTCAAACAATCAATTCGGTCTGATAAACATTTGAACTTTAGGGTGTGTTTGAACCACATTATTTTGGAAGAATGTATTCTGAAATAGTAAATTGATTTAGAATACGTGTTTGAAAAAGAATGAAAAGTTATTGATGTGATTGAAAATAATATTTTATCGAAGAATGTGGTTGAAAATGAGTAGAAAAATGAGAATTAAAATTTTAACGTGTACCAAACAGGGCTTAATTTTCCGATTCCAATCTTGTGAGACATGTTAAGAACATATCAAATAAAGATGGAAACTTTAACCAAAATATAAGAATTTAGGCTTATTAAAGATAAAATCCCATATCGATAAAATATTAATCAACATATAATGGGCCCGTTATTGTTGACTTTTATTAGACGTGTGAGACCCAATAACGATCATATTTTCAATTTTAATTCCTACGGCTAAATATAAGAACCATAGTTTTCCTCCTAATAAAGTAGACCAATAAACTTATTCCTGTATCAATCAAACCTTGGACTGTTTGTCGGTAAAACATAGTAAACTATCTCTTTTTCCCACTTTCTAAGTCGGTCACTCCATACTAGACAGTTGTTACCCACACACTTCACCTTTATCTCCCACAAACATTATTTATTTATTTATTTTGTGGTGTTTGTAATTTCACAAGAGGTGTATCTGGTTAACCAACTACCAAGTTTAAGCACGTGCATCATCCTACTTGACTTATTTGTCATTATCCATAAATGATTAAACAATTATAATTATAAGCTTCTACGAGGACACGTATCAATGTTCATAACTTGCCAGAATGTCCTTTTGCAGGAAAAACAAAATTATTCAGAAGCTGTTCTACGAGGACACGTCACAACTCCAAAACTATTGTTCAGTCCACATTAAAATTTTCATTTTCATTCGTCAATAAAATAATATTTTTCATCACATCAATAACTCTTCTTCTTTTTCAATAGCACATCCTCCATCAATCTACTATTTCAAAATACATCCTTCCACAATAAAAGGGCTCAAAACACACCCTACAAATATAAAAAACTTTTGACAAGACAATGTATGGTGAAAATTGAGTGAGATGAAAAGAGAGAAGAAAAACAATCCAATCGATCATGTCAGCATCGGTAGAAATTCCGTCAAAAAATTCCGGTACTCGTGACTTTCTCCAATGTGTTCATTGTCGAATGTCGATGTCACTATTATATCTGATTGACTACTGGCCAAAACTATGAAAGCCTATCTTGCCATCCCGTAGTCTTGTCTAAAATTCAACCTTAACAGGGGATGTTTGTTTTTCCCCAATACAACTGCTTCTACTTATTTGTCCGCTGATTTTAGAATAGATTTATAAATCAAAACCGGCAATAGGGATGATAAAAGTATACATAATAGAAATATGTAGTGAATAAATGAGTAATACTTATCGTTCTATTGAATTGTGTTGTTGAAAATAAAATTAAACAATTTATAAATTTTGCCAAACAAATGCTAAATAATTAACTTTTACATTAGGTGAACCGGTTTTGCTGACGGCATAATTTCATGAGAGCATTCTTGCATGCTTATCACTTTATTTTTTTAAATTAAGCAGACCCCTCAGTCTTGCACGGATTGAAAAAACATCCGTATATGGCAAACTTCATATCACTAATTACCATAACGACTAATCCACCTTGCAATTTTAAAATTATGCTTTAAGCAAAGCGTAGGCAAATTACTTTAAAAAAATTAAAATAGCTTCTTACAAAAGCTCTTCTAAAGAAAACAAAAGTTATGTCAAACGAGGCCTTAACGGACTTATAAAAGATTAGCCTTGAGCGCACTTATAACTTGCTCAGATGGCCGATGGTGAGCATTTGACCAGACTCTGGTATAGCGCTTCTTCAATCTTCATGCCTTACCCCCAAACGAAGGATATGAGAATTTTCCATATACACAGCTTTCTATTGCCTTTATTACTTGGAAGGAAAAATTTAGGTCCATTGTACTCCAGTACACTTTAATGGAAATAGAAAGTTGAGCAGCAAGGCAATGCTCATTCAAAGGACCATTCTTAATCATCAATGAATTGTTATATGGATTCCTGTTTTCCAGTTTCTAAACCAGTATGTTTTGGAAGTTACTTACCAGTTGCCAAAACAAAAGATTAAAGATCTGGGGCTGTACTTCCTTTTTAGGGGTTCTGGGCCTGTTTGGGGGTCGACAAACCTCACACCAATCCAGTAATCGTATTCTTTTGAGTTCAGTTGCCTCGAGTAATGGAATCAGACCCCCAAGGCACCAAAAGAAAACATCTCATTTATCCTTGTGTCACACATATATTGATCACATGATACTATCCGAAAGAATAGATAATGAAGAAAGCTCTCTTTCATCCAAAAACAAAAAGGAAAAAGCACCCTTGAGTTAGAACGTAAAGCTTTTATATCAAAGCACACAGTTCCAATAACTGAATGTTAATGCTAGAAGAAGAAGCAACTATATCTAACTTTATAATCAGTTAGAAAACCAACTTAAATATTCTTAAGAGAAGATTATACCAATTTCCAAACAAATAAAAGTGCCAAGAATTCTCAACATCACCTCTAACCAATACAATGAACTTCAGCACAAATGAGTGATACACTAAGCCTAAAGCCATATAGGAAATTTTCAAGGAATATAACTGTAGGCGAGCACGAATTCAAATGTTTACCTTCAATCATGGTGTCTACGCCTCCGAAAATGCCTAAGTATGAAGCTGTCTGCATACAGAGGATAATTTTTTCGGATCAAACCCTTTATGCATTTCCAATATGAGAAGTCAATCAATTCTCCATCCTTCCGAACTATGAATAAACATCGTGAACTTTCAAAATTAGGATGGTAGCCAATCTGTCAAGTAGAAACAAGGAACAGCAATCAGGGAAATATTCAATGAAAGCTTTAATGGATGCTTAAAATAAATATCTATGTCTAATAAGATATACAAAATTCACCAACCAAAGAAGGTCTTCCGGAAAAGAGAATCGTTTAGGTGAGTTGTAAACAGAAAATAGTTGGAAAGGAATGTGATGGGGATAGAGTTACAAGTTAATTAGGATTTTAAAACAGAGTTTTATTCAAAATATGTTTATTTAAATTTGATTAGATTAGTTCCAAGTATTTTGATAATGTTTTAGTTTGTTAGAAGTCCATTTGATTTTAGATTCTTTCAATTTCTTTGCTGAGCTATATTTGCTGTAATATATAACTCAATGATTATACGAATAAAAGTATTTCTTCTTAACCCTCAATTCTTCTCTTCTTGAACCCTTTCTTTTCTTGTTCTTCAATTGTTTGTTGTCAAAATAATACGCTCCTGCATCAGAATGCCAAAGGAAACTTCCAACTCTTGATTATCCCTTTCTAAAGCATTTGGTTGTCACAGGAAAACCATAACATCCCACTACTAAAGGAAATTTTAGTGCAATATATGCGGTCGATTAATTCAATGCAGGTAGTTACATTTCTGTTTTGCTTTTCCTAAGGTTTAATTTTATCTGTTTTCCCTCAGTGCTGTCCACAACCAAATAGAGCCTTATGTCATCCTAATAAAAAAAATGATTTATTTGGTAGGTTTTCTTATCCGCAAATATATACCATATACTTCTTTCACAATCCATTCGATTCATCGCTACATCTAGGAAGATGTAGTGCGATCAAATCATTTGCAACAATGTCATACCATGTTAATTTTGGTCTACCTCCCTCTAATAACATGTACTATAGGGATCACATCACTTCTGTGAATGTGAGCTTCTATAAGTTTAAGCATATAATACAACCGACAACCCAATTTATCCTTTTAATTTATCCACAATTGGTGATGCCTTTACTTGTCGGCATATATTCTCATTCCCTCTGTAAAGCAAACATTTCAACTAGGGTATAGCTGTCCGTGTCGAACAGGTGTCGATGCCGACACTTCTCGGATAATCTACCATAAATATTTTTCATTTTTTATTAAAAATATTATATATTTTTAACTCAAAATTGCTAGTAAATAATAAATAGGTACTCATATTTAAAAGATTTGAAGAAAAAATTAAAGACAAGTATAAAACTAAATTTATACTATATAAATGAAGAATTTTAAAGAATTTCGTCAATGTGTCGTGTCAATACTTTTTTTATAAATCGCGTGTCGGCATATCCGACACGTATCGCATCGAACACAAGTGTTCGGTGCATCATAGCTCATTCCTAATAGCCTCCAATTTCTAATATAGCCACCCATGCATCTTAAGATCCTCACTTATGCTAAATCCGTCTTTTTCATTTGATAAGCATTACCAAAAAGCGTAGTGGGGAAAATTATAATTGTATAATACTCGCCTTTTTACCTTAAAAGTGTCTTTCTATTTTATAGAATCTCTATATCTTCCCATTTTTAGAATCCCAAAAAAATTCTCCATTTTATCTTAACCAGGTTTAAGCTTATGAATTATATCGTTCTCAAGCACCCCTGTTTATAATCAAACCTAAATGCCCAAAACACTCACTTCTAGGGAAAAAGTGATCCTCTAAAACAACTCCACCTATTCCTACTATGATTTAGGGGACATCCTACATATTCTATCTTGGACTCCAAGGTGCATCCAAAGTTCTAATTTATAAAGATATCTTGTTCCTAGCACCATTAAATGAGTAACATTTATCAAGGAACTCATCTTCGATATGTCTCATAAGCTCATCCATGCTAAATTTAAAAGATGAGGACTTAAGATAGAACTTCAATGCAAGCCTATAGTGATAGGACATTCTATATCACTACTAGGCCAATACATCTCATGCTCATAACTACAAGACCACACATCCTAAATAATATTGATTTAGCCCCCGTTTGACACCCATTAATTTCTCATTATCATTTTCATTCTTATTCTCATTCTTCATTTCAACCACACATTCTCCAAATAAAATAATATTACACACAAATCAAAAACTTTTCATCATTTTTTCACCATACATTCTCACATCAATCACTATTCCAAAATTTCTATTCTTATCAAAATGGGTTTCAAACAGGGGCTTAATAAATAGAAGTTTCCTTCTTTCTAGAACACAACACAACACTTTCTCAGGCACCCTATCATAGGATTTTTCTAAATCATATGTAAATTTTGTTTCTTTTGACTATACTTCATATCAATCTCCTAAGTAGGCAATGACTTTCATACCTGTGATTCAATCTAAACTCAAGATTGACCAAGTAAAACCAACCACAGGACATCTCAATTAAAAATCATATCGTCCTTTGTCTCACCAAAACCCCAAAATCCGGAACAACTTCAAATCAATCCCCTCCACATTACTTAGATATAGCAACTTACCCAGAAATGAAAGTGTTATCGACATGTTCAACTCTAGATAACATGCGGGTCTATATACAATTGCTCATTTATAGCCGCACAAAAATAATCTAAGACAGGTATTATCGATTCCAAAATTGCAATTAGGGAAAAAAATGATTCTTTCAAAGAGAGCTTGAACTTCTTGAAGTATACAAACAGGCTGGTTCTCTTGAAAATTGCTTAGATGAAAAAGCTATCTGATTACATAGATAAAAACTGTGTATAACAAAGACATAAAACTGAGAGTATTGAAATTGTTTCTCAAATTCTAGAATATTAATAACACATTATACTTTAATGTAGATTCTACGATAATTTTTAAGAACCAATCATATTAGTTTCACTCCACTGGGAAGATGGTATTTCCCGGCAACCAGGGCCCATGCAGTGAAATCTGGGAAAAGTGTTTAATTTCACATGTCCACTTGGCTATATACCCAAGGGCATGGTTCGACACGTTTGAACCTATACCAGTTGAAAATGATTACTACACAAAGTTAGAATGAATTCTACAGAACACAAACCAATCACTTCTCTTCAGGCATCACTTCAAGCAAGTTAAATAATATTGCAATTGGACATTTTAAATTTCCGTGTGATGTGTGCATGGGTAGTTGAATTTCTGGATGCTCATTTCTCTTTTCAAGATGCTCTACCAGTTACATTACAAACTACTTTTATTTTTATTTTTATTTCCTAGAAGGAACTTCAGATGTCCACCTGAACCCTCTTTCCTTGCTATAATAATATAAACTCGGAAAAAGCTAATAAATCATGCAACTAAGCCCATTCAAAGAATGTAAATATGTAGTGGTGTATTATCAAAAAGTAAACCAGGCAGAGAGAGACCGTGATATAATCAACTCCACATCCAATCTTCTTTTCTGACTCTGGATGATAAGGAAGCAATCTTTCTAGAATTGTTCTCTCGTGTTCAGGACTTAACTTGTCACCACTTTGATATCTGGAAGATAGAGAAAGAAAGATAGAGTCAACAAAAAGTGATTGACCAAAATTTGTCTACCATATTTATGCACTATGACCAGTAGGGGTAGGGAAGATTAACAATCTCATAAGTGTACATCAAATGCACAAGTAAGATAAGCTATACAGGTTGCAGTGTACTCATACAAGTTACAATCACATATCCAGCTCATGAACTGGAAATAGCCACAACTAATGTGGTTAAAGTTATAATTCAGATTTTATGATCCCATGATCAAAGAACAGTAAACTAATCTCAGGCCCTACCAAAAGCCATACCTTTCGTGCTTACAAATCAAATTCCCTGTCCTTTTAACACGACAGAATGTACCCATTTATTTTGAAAAGCACCCAAGGCATACGGCCTCAAGGCATGCTTCAAGTGAGACCTTAGTTAAGCATCTTGAAGCATATACCCTTGAGTACAATTTGTCCAAATTTACAACTTGGCGTATTAGGTGCATGGCTTAAGGCATAAGCTTCTAGAAGGCTGAAGTACGTGCTCATTTGTCTAGCTTTTCTGGTCTTTGTATCGTAGGCTTTGATGGACTCAAACTTTTTGGACTTACCATTTATAGCCGGAATGTTTTAAGGTATTTTTGGGGTACTTTAATCACAACATAACCGTAATAACTAGGCAAAAAAAAAAGATTTTGAGAAGAGAGAAAAGTGAAAGTATGCCCAATCCTTCTATCCTGAAATGCAAGAAAGCCCTTTTTCCATGCAAAATACCAGCTTTTCAGAAACAAAATGCCGGTATCAATAGACTACCACACGTAACTTTGCTATGTTCTTTCTCTTATATTTTTCTTGCTACTGTGTCTATAATTTTCCTTTAATAGGGAAGGCGAAAGGGAAGGAAAATGCACCATTGCAAGTAGACAACAAGGAAAAAGAATGGGAAGAAATTAATAGTAACAAAGAGGATGATAAAAAAACCAAATGCTTATGATTTATGGAAGACTTCTATCTAGGTATTTTATACTTTGGATTATGATTTACTATTTGATAATACATTGATCTACTGCAAGTTAGACTTTGTAATTCGTATTTCTGTTAAATCGTTTTATTATGGATTTTCAAGATGGTTTATGGTTCATTATGAGGATACTTTTGTCTTATAAATTTTTGAATTACTTTATTAGTTTGTGCTAAAGCTTATGCCTTACCTCATTCGAGTAAAAGATCTCAGCATTGTCTGTATCAAACAATTAAGTGGTTTCACATATGATATAATGGTTCTTTCTCCGCTGGTGGAATCCACAATTCTTAACCATTCTGTGAATGATGCAATGTAGCACCTAATTCGATAAACCTTGGCATCAACATGATTTTTAAGCAATCAATTTAACAGCAAATGAGTCTTCTGGGCAATAGCCACATATTTAATGCCATAACCTGTTAAACCGATGCAAAAACTGGCAAGGGTTTCAAATAAAACTAGAATATCAAATGTCAAAGTAGGGACTGAGAAGAAAGCTTGATCTAACACAGGAAATGCTGAATACCTTAATGAGACACCTAGGTGTCTGAGTTTCAAAGTCAGCGCTCGTAAGGATTTGCTCAATTCAATCTCAGTTTATGAAGGAAAATAAAGATAACGAGTTATATTCATCTGGAACGGAACCAAACAAGGGGGGTTGAGCATTATATACCTAGTCCAAAGTTGGTCCATTAGGATTCATAAATGAGGACAAGATGCTGTTGTCAGTGCATAAAACAGTGAAAGTTCTTCCTAGAATAGTACATTTGGGACGATATGCATGAGTATAGAGACAGGTATGCTGCGACTTAATGGCGTGTTAAGTTATAAATGATGTTCAAACAATCCCAATATAGTTTGCTGCACATATCCACCTAGTTACTGAACAAATGAAGACCAGCATCTTAGGGGAATCAAACTCTCTCTCTCTCTCTCTCTCTCCATGACAAAACTCTCTTGTTCCTACTTGCTTCAAGGATGAGGAAATCAGACTTCTCAATCTGAGGCCCACAGAATAAAGAAGCAGAACTAGCAGAGTCTTTATGTTGCCAGATAACAAAAATCTGGATAATTTCAACTCCAACAAAATCCATGTTTACCTCCAGTTTCTTTTCACCCTTCATTTGCTCAGCCACAAGCAAAGACTTAACAACATTCCCAATATCAAACATACTCGCATTCAGGATTTAGGATAAAAAATAATGGGATTTCCAAGTATTTTAATATCTGCAACCTAAAAGATATGTACTTGAGGTTAGTCACCATGGCATGGCAGTTGAGTTCCATGTTTTCAGAATATATGACTAAGTCTCGTCCACGTAGCACCAGAAAACCTTCTTTGGGCAATCAGAACCTAAAGGCTTTCTTAACATCCACACATATCTCGATAATTCAGCAAGTAGAATACCTTAGTTTCACATTTCAATTGCATCCATCATATAAATGACCTAGATTTTTCACCATAACCCTATCATTTCACCACAGAAACTCCAGTTATAGCAAAAATGTTATTGTTACAAATAGATAAATAACAGAAACCTAGCTAATATAGGAAGGGAAAAAAAAGTCATACACATACTGAAATAATCAAAGGAAAACTTGAGGACCGTACTTTCCAGAATGAAGAATCATCCTCACAAAGCCAACAAGAGGCACAGTGTCCTCCAAAATCTGGTCTTCCCAATCCACCCACGTGTCACCATCTCCACTTTTCTTCTCAGTTTCATAATCCGAATCGTCTTTCGCCGACTCTCTATCACCGCCACCTCCATCAAACGGCGGCGAGACGACTGGCTTCCTCAACACATCCGAAGCATAAGACTGCGAGTCCTGCCCGCTCCGAACCACACCGTCATTTGAACCAGTCTTGATTGCGCAACAGATGCACAAGTGAGAGCTATTCGATGGAAAAGTGACTGAGAATGGGGTTAAAAGCAAATTTAACGAGATGGGTTTTCTGTGGATCAAATGAATATTTGGTACAACCGAGGAAGCAAAAGAAGCCATTTAAATGAATTAAATAATTTATATAATCATTTTCTTTCGATTTGTTCAGGAATGGGGAGGCAATTGGACAGGAATTGCGGCTATCTTCTTCACTCTTAAACTTTGGCAGAGAAGAAGAAGAAGATAAAACACTAGTCGGTAACGGCAACGATATTTAGGACTTTAGACGGCGTTTGTCCGAGTCAACCACGCTTCTTTACTCTCACGGGTAGGTGTGGGGGTGGGTTGGGTTGGGTTGTGTCGAAACCCAATTCAAGTTGGGCAAAACTTTCGAATCGAATCAAATCGAATTGAACCGAATTGAATCGAGCGGTTCTTCATAAGTTAAATATCCGAACGAGTATCCGAATCGAGAATCGATATGTCGAATTTTTTTTCTTTTTAATAAACAAATTACGAAATTTATTTTTTTGTTACCCCAATTGCCCAACATTTGGGTCTTGTCATTGGTAAGCTCACTAGTAAAGTACAAACCCAGCCAAATTATTTGATAATTATTTATTTTTTATTAAATCTTACTAGTTGAACAATTCTTAGTTTATTTGTGTTTGTTAATTGTCTTTTTTCAATTATGTTTGTAGAGTTTCTTACTATAACAAGTCAAGCAATTAATGATTAAATCAAATAGTCGGTAAGTATTACCAATATTTAAAAATATTTTTATTTTTATAACTTTTAATTTATGCAGGCTGTTTGAAGCAAATGAACTATTGATATAAATCAGCGATGTTTTGAAGGATTTTATCTATTTTTTGGTGTTTGTATAAATTGAATTAATCTACTTTTAATATTTTATTTTTATGTAGTATTGTTGTAAATGTTAAAAAAATTTGATTATGGTACCGAACCGAACCCGAACGGTTCCATAATTATATTTGGACCCGACAGTTCCATTTATTAAATATCCGAAAGTTTTTTATCGATTCGGTTCTCTTCAGAATCGAACCGAACCTACCTACGCTCAGCCCTAAACCCAACCTAACATTGTCGATTTGTTCGAAACTCAACTCAACCCAATTATGTGTCGGTCGGGTTGGGTTGATCGGTTTGGGATAAACTTGTCGCAGAAAGATTAAAATCTCCAAGTTTAGAATAAATTTGTCGCACAATGAGAACGCTCGTTCGCTGCTTGATTTGGCAAATTCTTCCCCGACAGTTAGGAGCATCTTGCAGTATAACAAATCTAAACTTGTTTTCTTTGTTATATATTTATTGTATAAATATAATATGTGAAAGAAATAATTAATTAAGATAAAGTGACCAACTGGTAAAAACGTGGAATTTGTGTGGGAGGTCAGGGGTTCGAGGGCTTTATTGATTCTAATAAAATAATTATTATTTTTTAATTATTTTCGGAATTATTTAATGGGTCAACTATCCAGTAAAATATGACTGTTTTAACTGCCCAGTTTTAATATCCATAACCATAGGCCATTACATCTACAACTTAATGCTAGATCATGGTGGAAGAAGTTACATCTCTTTATGCCTATATAAACACATTTTTGGGTATTAGAAAACTACAACAAAAAAACGAAATTGTCTCTTCATATATACAGTAAAATATTATACTCAAATTGTCTTTTCATATTTTCTGGAGTACACTTGAGAGTTCTGAAAACCTTTTGTGATTGCTGCACAATTGGGTTATTTGATCGTTGTATCCTGGAGGTGATTGTCCACGGAGGTCGCAGCAGTTATCGAAGGGCAATTTCGCTTTAGGACATCGTGCGGTCACGAGACTCGATCTATTGATAAGTTTTTTCTGCACTTTACCATTATTTTTATCCAACATTCTTCGTGCGCAATCTGAAGCCTGAAATTTTGTTCATGGATGCTTAGTAATGTACAAAGACTCTAAAACTTGTTAGCTTTTAGAGGTTTTGTGCAGGTGATAGTTAGTTTGAAAACATGTTCTATTTTCTTCACTTTATTTATGTCACATTCTTTCATTATAGATTACTTAATCTTATATTCTTTTCCAAGAGCAACTTAAAATGAAATTATTATGATTGAAATCATTATAATAGGAAGTCTATGTAACTTTCAAAAGTGAATCTGGTAGGATAATTGGGTTCTCATGCCATCGACACAAAACCAGTAATCTTAACTTGTGGTGTCTGTTTATGAGGTTATTGGAGTCGAGAAAGGATGTATTTGATAGATGTTTAGTTGCAAAATGCATGGAGAAACAACGCTGACAATTCTGGACAGCATGCTTTTGAACAGTAATTACAAAATATTTTGATTATGTTCTATCCAATTACACATCTTAGCATTTAAGACGCTAATATTACATTAAATAGAACACAACCCATGCATTGTACGGGGCAAAAACTATTATATATATAAATGTCTTACTTTTATACCAATTTTTCGGGTTGAACGGTTTTTGGTTGGGTTGTGTGGGTAACCCATAACCAGATCCAAATCGACCCACCAATGAAAGTTAGAACTCAACCCACTTAAAGAATGAAAAAAACCGACCAAACCCGGTCGGTTCGGTCTGGTTCGATCGATTTTTGCCCATCTCTACTCACGGGTTAACCAAAAATAGAAATTACCCTGCTAGAATAGGAAGTAACTGATTAATATCACATATTACTTGGACAAAATGTATGTTTTGAAAATCAGACTCGACTTTGACTCAAGAAACAAAAAGGTCTAATCGAATTGAACTAATGCTAAAACGAGAGTATAATACATTAAAACGTTAATAAATAAAGTTTTAAGATGAATTGATCGATTGTTTTTATTTACATGCTCGATCAGATGATATGAGTTAAGAAAATGAGAATACAACTTTTTTAAAGACGTTGAGACTAATCATGAGATTTCTATGAAAGCATTGAGAGTTGATTTTGTTGCAGGGTATGCTTTGACACTGTTTGGTAATTTCTAATTCTTTGTGAATTTTGGAGAACTCGTTGTTTGGGTTCATATATCCATGGTGGATACTATGAAAGAGGAGTATTTTTGTATTGAAAAAGTTTGGTTCTTGTAGAATAGTTCGAATTTTTTGTTGCAATTGAATTTATTTTTTTGGATGGTGAGATTTTGAAATTTCTTTCGTTGCATCAGAATTTGTGACGAAGTGGAGATTGTTGGGTTTTTTTTTTACCCAAATTAGGTTGGATTTTTGAGAAGATAGTTTTCCTTCTTTCTAGTGTTTTTATTGGAAAAATATTATTTCATTTATTTCACGTGATTTTTTATCTTGTTTCCATTTTTATAGTATTTTTAGAGTTTGACATGCACCCTTAAATACTAGACTCTTTTCATAAATTTTGTATTATTGAAATATAGAATAATTGTGTAGGCACATTTATTGTATTTGTTTTCTCCATATTAGTCAATTGAATAAAATACTTCATTTCTTTGCCAATTATTTTTTTACATTTTATCTTGTTATTTGTTTGCGATCATATGCTTTATTTCGTGTAATATATATTACTTGGATCCGTTTTATTTCTTAAAAAAAAATACAATGTGAGGAATGTTTTGCATAATAACAAAGCTATGAGTGTAGGATTTATGGACAGAATTGTTACAAGAAAAACATTCTCGGGAGTTTGCATTAGAAGGAAAAAAAAAAAAAAAAGGAAATCCTATTAAAAAAAGCCTGTACTTGAGGCTTAAATGTTTGCATAATTAAGTTTAAATGTATGGAGTTTTGTGCTAATAACCCAAGGGAAAGCAATGCCCAAAAAGTAATTATTATGGTCTATATATCCTCACCATGCAGGCTATCCCATTCTCCAAGATATACCAGGAAATCTTGTATAGCTTACTCTTTTAACGAATAAAATTATACAAATTGACAATTTCTTCACCTACAAAATCTTCGACTTATCGCCCATTTTCTGGCAATATACGAAGAAACTGACTCGGTCTTGAAGAGTAACGATAGTCTTTAAACTCATATTCAAAATCTTCGTAAAAATTCCATATAGTTTTCCGTTGAACTTTCATGCATTTACGAACTTCGGATTTTTCATGATTTGAATTTTGACACATACTTGTTTTGTTTAATAATTCAAAGTGCATCTTTTCCAATAAATTTACACTGCAAGACTCATATTTATTTTTTCTTTTTTGAAACCTCAAGACTATATCATTTAATCATCATTTCCTCGAAACTACTCTCATTCTCAAATGCCGTAAGATTCACCTTTTTTCTTCAGTATTCAGCATCTAGAGAGAATATATAATTTTTTCAAGATTTGGTCGTTATCAGTTGTCACTGAAGGATTGGAGTAAAAGCTTTTGAATCAATGAAACATCCATTTTTGACATTTCAATTAATTAATCTGTTTGAATAAGTCAGTCGTGTCAATTAAGATTCTTCTACATCTGCTCTATATATATATATATTAAACGATAAGTTCATCAAGCTTTAAGTCGTTCGAAGACGTTCTTTTCTCTCCAGCTATTACATGGAAAAAAACACTGCGCATAAAAAATTCTGTCCTGTTCTGTTCTTCCTGTTCATCTTCTTTGCTATGCTCAATCACACTAAAGCACGAGAAAATAAAAAAAGCAGCAATTGTCAAGTAGATCATCCTCACACGATTCGCATTGGGTGTGTGATTGATCAAAGTTCTCGCGTTGGCAAGGAGCAGAAAATTGCCATTCAAATGGCTGTCAATGAATTTAATCAGTTGTCGAATTGTTCAAAGCTGGCTTTGCACATTAAAGATTTACATGGAAAGTCAGCTCGAGCAGCTTTCACTGGTAAAGTTTCTGCTCACTTATCCAAACAACCGATATAATATATGATTTTGTAGATGTTTCTTGAAATTTGTTATCCTGTCCATTTGATAACTCCGGCAGCCTGGTTAGTTTTTTGGTTTTATTGCTGAATTTTTAACTTTTTGAGAAAGCTAGATCCTCTATTCGGAAAAAAAAAATAAAAAAATTTATCAGCAATTTTTTAGGAGGATTAGTGACGGGATCAGAAATGTGTGGATAATAATGAGTAATAGTTTTGAAGTTGTGTTTGAAATTAAAGTTTGCCTGGGTAGTAGAAAGCAACTTTTAATTTATTAAAAGTGTTTCCCAAAAAATTATCCAATGAAAATGGCTCGGTTAATAATTCCATTTGAAGTTGCAGCAATTGAACTTATCAAGCACAAAAAGGTACAAGGGATTGTAGCAGCATTGACATTGGAAGAAGCGAGTCTTGTGACAGAATATGAAGAAGTGGCCAACACCCCCATAATCACAATTGGCTCAGCAGCCATTTCTCCATCACCACTACTTCCTCAAGCACACTCCGTTTTCCTGCTGAATACTGATATCGGCATTCAAATGCAATTCGCTTGTGCAATAATGGGACATTTTAGATGGCAAAAAGTCACGGTCATGTATGAACAAAGCAATAGCTTCTATGCCGATTCCAGACATAGAAAACAACATTCTAAATCACTAAAACAGCATAATTCTGTTGTTGAATGCAATCTCGCATTTCGTTCCTTATCTTCTCGCCCAGAACCTGAGGCTTTTATTGAAGGAAAGCTGGACAATCTCAGAAGCAAAAGCAGTAGCATTTTTGTACTCGTGCAGTCTTCATTGGAGTCTGCTACAATTCTTTTTGAGAAGGCCAAAAAAATGGGAGTCATGGAAAAAGGGTATGTTTGGATTGCGAAGGATGATATTGTTAGCCTAATTGAATCTGTGGAGGCGTCTTTCATCCAAAACATGAAAGGGGTCATTGGATTTAAGATGAATTATGAGGAAAAAAGCAAGCCTTTCCGGGACTTCAGTTTCAAGTTTCAAAGAAAGTTCAGATCAGCATATCCTGAAGAAGAACATCCATATCCAAGCATGTATGCTCTTCGGGCATATGATGCTACATGGGCCATTGTAAAAGCCATGGAACATTCTAGAGGGAAAATGAACTCAAGTGAACTGATAAAACATCTCTCTTCAAGTGATTTTGAAGGCCTTAATGGAAAAATCAGCTTCAAGAACGGAAAATTAATGCAAAGAAGTACCTTTCAGATAATTAGTGTGAATGAGAAAATTTATATAGGTGTGCAAACAGTTCCCAAGGAAAGGAAACTGAAAATTGGAGTTCCTGTACAGGCTGCTGTCAAAGAGTTTGTCAGCGTCAGGTATGATCGAGAAGAGATGGCAGCGTCCTTCAGCGGATTTTCCGTTGAAGTTTTTGAAGCCGCAGTTAAGTTGCTTCGATATCATTTTCCTTATGATTTTGTTCCATTTAATGGCACTTACGATGAGATGTTGATTGCAGTTTTCAATAAGGTAAGGGTTGTTAATACTTTTCGCTTTGCCAGATGATAAATTTCTCCTAACTTCTTTCTTGCTAGGTTATTATGATATGTAACCCCATATCTTTTTCTTTAATTAGAGTTTGGATGCAGCAGTTGCAGACATGAATATATTGGACGATAGATATGATTATGCTGATTTTTCACAGCCTTATATGGACTCTCAAATTGTTATGGTGGTACCTGCAAAAAATGATTTGAAATGGCAAAGATTCATTGCTGTGACGGCTTTCGAATGGAAAGTGTGGGTGGTTATGGCAGCATCAAGCTTATTCACTGGAGCCATTATCTATTTGAATGAGTATGTTAACGACAATCCAGAGTTTGGAAATTCATTTCCTCAGATAATTGGTTCTATGATTTGGTTTTCTGTCACTCTTCTCTCATTTGCACAAAGTAAGTCTCAATTAAAAATTAAAAAAAAAAAATTGATATTTGAATGAGAAAATCTTCTCTCTTTTTGTGTTATTGAGATTGCTAATCTTGTGCGTGCAGGGGAATCTATCAAAAATAATCTGTCACGATTGGTTCTTGCAGTATGGTTATTTGTGATTATAATTGTGACAGCATCTTATACTGCCGTTCTAAGTTCTATGATGACAGTGCCGAGGCTCCAACCATCAATAGTAGATGTTCATTATCTTCAGAAAACTAATGCAATTGTTGGATGCAATGGGGTGGGTTTCATCCCAAGATATTTGACGCATACTTTGAAATTCAAGGAAGAGAACATCAAGAAAATTCGTTCTATCAGTGACTACAAGGAAGATTTCGAACAGGGGAAGATTGCGGCTGCCTTCTTTGTCAGTCCACATGCCAAACTTTTCCTTGCAAATAATAGCGAACGCTTTGTCATTGCAAAAATTAGCCTTGCACTCGGTGGTCTTGCTTATGTAAGATTCATATCCAAGTTAAATTAATATTCACTCTCAAGGTGGAGGTGTAAACCAGGCCGCTTGAGGCCAAAACAGTCTAGTTTTGAGATGACCATGCCTATATCCTTACAGTTTTACGTACCACAACTATTAGCTATCACTTTCACGTTAATTATACAAGTTTTATGGCCTATGCGGGGGTTTCAAGCCTCTACAGTTTGGCCCAATAAGGTCTTACTCTACAACAGGCCGCCCATCAGCACCCACAGCACGGCTCATGTCACATGCCTTAGTCACAAATTTTGACACCTCTATTCCTTGGAAATGTTTTTTTAACCCTTTATTTTCACATGTAATGTTTTGGTTTTCTTGTAGGTATTCCCAAAGGGTTCTCATTTTACTGCTGATATATCGAGAGCAGTTCTAAATATGAAACAAACAGGAGAGATAAATCAACTGGAAGAGCGTATCCTTTCCTTCTCAAGTGGCTCTTCATCCGATCAACAAATTGATGATTCAAGTTTATCCCTTTCACAAGTTTCAGGTCCACTTATTGTTTCGAGTGTGATTACCACAATTGTATTGTTGATCATGGTTGTTCGTGTAATTCATAAACGATGGTCGATTCATGACTCCATACAATTTTCGCTGATGTCTAGAAGGATATCCAGATGGGCATCATTTCTTTTAGTTGAATTCCATGCAAAATTTGGCTCAGGATTCTTCGTGGCACCCATTATTCGGAGACAGAATAACTTAACCAATATTGCCAGCGAAAACTGAGACCTGGAGGGCTAACTAGGGCATCTAACCATATTTAAAATGTATACTCATTTTGAAGTTTATACGAATAAATCTGAAGTTTTTTTTAGTACTGATTGTCCTCTTCCTCCTCATGGTTCAATCTTCATAGTTCCCAAATGCATTAATTTATATGGAAATTGATTTCCAGAATCAACTAACTGAGGCTGATTTCAAAACATTTTAGAATGTCGAGTTTCGCTCGTCTTGTACCTTGTGCAGTCGGGTTTAGATAAACGACTTCACAGGATACTAACTATCCTACTTATTTGCATGAGATTTACTTGCCCTATGACACGAACTGTCTCGGGTTTAAAAATCTTGCTTGTTTCATTGATGTGCAACATACATGCAGAATTATCAACTAAAATAACAACAGAAGGTGCCTTAATAACCCAGATTTTTCGATGTTTCTTTTGCAAGGTGTGAATCAAATAGTGTCTCTCACGCCCCCCGACAAAATTCGTTATTTCGTGGACTGGCACGAGGATTTCCCAAAGTTTCATTGCTGGCTTTGTAAATCTCGATTGTTCTAAATAATAGTTTGGCGCTTTATTTCAAAATAAAATAAAACTAATTAATTGTTTTATTTTAGTTATTTTCACCATATTTATCTCTCCATTTGTTGATTATACACTTACTTAGTGTCGTATTGATTTGTTCATTAGCGTAAATGATACAATATTGTATGGTAAAATCAAGTGTATAGTACTTCAATTCAAAATAGCAATGAAGTTAATTATAGCAAAATTGGGCGGACCCAGCATCTGGCCAGCCTCCCGCGGTCGCCCGTGCTAGGTCCGCCGAAAGTTTCAGACTGTCCTCCGTCTGTCGGGACCTGGATTGAAGAAGGATGAAGAAGGAGGAGGAGTTTGCTTTCTGGACCGAGCTGGAGCCTGGAAGTGGAAGCAACCTGGGTTTTATCGGGCTTTCTTTAAAAAAAAAAAAGGAAGGGGGGGAGGGAATTACAATAATTCAGGTGTTTGAAGAATGAAATTCAAAAATCAGGGACGAAGTTTCATTATTCAAAAATCAGGTAATATATTAAAACCCTCACCCTAATTTATCCCTCACAATTCCCTCACCTCTCTCTCTCTCTCTCTCGCCTCCTCTGCCCTCTCCTTCCCTCTCTTTGTTTCTCTCTCTTCTATAAAAAAATATTCTGCTCAGTTTATCTTGCCATCCATTGCTTCACAAGATCTTGACTGTTGAGAAACTAGGCTAGTTAGAAGAGAACTAAGTGCCTCAGACATTTAAATCAGCATTGGCATTAAAGGCACCAAAACAAGAGATAGCATCAGTCATCAGAATAGCCTCAGAGGGTCAACTCATCACATGCCATTTTGGGAAAAAAAGGACCAGCTACTAGAAAAAGAGTCAACTCTACCTTTCACCAATTTAGTATTGTACAGTAATCAAGAACATAGGCAACCGTTGCATATAACACTATATATGCCATCCTATTCTTTCATTTGTAAATCAGAACACATAATATACATTTTGTTCATCATATTTACTTTATGAAATTCTACATGGTATCAGAGCAGATAAAAAATCTGTAAGGGACAAAGTCAAAAAAAGCATGTCTCAGCACACCGAGAATACCAAACTCACAGCCATTGTTCTCAATGGCAACAAAAATTTTATTCCATGGTCCAGGTCAGTGACACTAGGTCTCAGTGGCAAAGGGAAACTTCAATTTGTCACTGGAACCAAAGAAAAACTCAAACCCGTTGATCCCCAGACACCTACAGAGGCAGAAATCACCAGAGCAACCAAAACAATATGCAATTGGTGACAGAGATTGTATCGAAGTGGGAGGAACTCAACACCTACCTCCCATCAACTACAGACCCGGCAGAAATTCAAAAAAGAAATGATCAAGATTTAATTTTTACTTATCTGGGAGCCCTAGATGCGAGCTACGAGGCCGTTCGATCCCAGATTCTGCTCTCAACAGTCATGCCTAGCTTTGACGACATAGTGGCTACAATCGAGCAAGAAGAGTCCAGGAGAATCCTCATGAACCCTCAACAGTCAGAAAACTCCGAAATCAACCGAGCGTTCAAAGCTCAACACCCAATTCCTAACCCTAGAGATGGGGCCAGGACGATGAAGAGAACCTCAGCCTCTGACTGGTGCGACCACTTCAAGAGAGCAGGGCACAACCACGACAGTTGTTGGGTTATACACCCTCACCTCCGACCGACTCGAAACAAAGGAGAAAGGGGGAGCTGGGGAGACGCAAGGAAGCATAGATGATTTGGGGGTGTTAGCCAAGGAAATGAAATGGGCTGGAGTGAGGGAAAAGGAAAAGACATGGGCTGCATTCAAAGGGAACTAACGGGCCCAAATTTGGCTGGGGCACTCAAAGGCAGGAAATGGGCTTAAACAAGAGTATTGGGCCTGAATCCATTCAACAGTCCTCAAATGAAGGAATTGGACCGTCCGAGACACCTACAGCCCAACTGGCCCAGTTAGTGACCAAGCTGAACAGTTTGTTACAACAACAAACTTCAGGTTCCGATTTCTCTAAACCTATTTTAAATTTTTCCAAAGTAGCTAATTCTTGTCAAAATACTAGTAAATGGATTATTGACTCCGGTGCCACCGACCATATGACATGGGATAAAAATAAAATTCAGAATGTAGCGCAGATTAAAAATCTTCAACATGTAACTGTTGCGAACGGAAATAAAGTCCAAATTTGTGGCTTTGGTAAAACCAACCTCTTTACAAAAAATGTAGAAAATGTTCTATACTTACCTGATTTTAATTCAAACCTATTGTCTGTTAGTAAGATAACCTAAGATTTGAATTGTAATGTCATATTCTCACCTAATAGAGTGACCTTTCAGGATCGAGAATCAGGGAAGAAGATTGGTGAGGGATTTTTTTAAAATGGCCTTTATTATCTTGAAGAAAAATCCATTAGATGTCATATTTCACTCAGTCCGATAGATCATGACAAGTTGCTACACAGGAGATTTGGCCATCCATCCGACCAAGTTTTAAACAAACTTTTTTGTTATAAGTTAGACTCTAGCTATTGTGATGTTTGTAAGCTTGCTAAACAAACTAGGCTGCCTTTTTCCTTATCTACCCATGTATCTGAAAGATGTTTCGATTTGATCCATTCTGATGTGTGGGGCCCGACGCCCGTTGATTCTTATAATAACTTCAAATATTTTATCACATTCATTGATGATTTTTCTCGTACCACTTGGATTTATCTGTTGAAAGGAAAACATGAAATTTTCTCATACTTTCAAGAATTTTGTAATTTTGTTGAAAACCAATATAATGCAAAAATTAAGATTTTTAGATCAGATAATGGCACGGAATATGTTAACAGAAATTTTCTAGAATTCTTTAAATTAAAAGGTATTTTACACCAAACCACGTGCATTAATACACCTGAGCAAAACGGAGTTTCAGAAAGGAAAAATCGCCATCTTCTTGAAGTTACTAGATCACTAATCTTTCAAAGTAACGTTCCAAAAATCTATTGGTCAGACGCTGTGCTAACTGCTACATACCTTATAAATAGATTGCCTAGTGCAAGGTTAAGAAATATGAGTCCCTTAGAAATTCTTAAGGGTAGGAAAATTGACCTTGAACATATACGTGTTTTTGGCTGTATATGTTTTGTACACATAAAGAGACATGACAAACTATATAAAAACTCGGTTAAAGCCATTTTTTTGGGATACTCTTCACAAAAAAAGGGATATAAATGTTATGATCCAAAAAATCATAAACTCTACTTCTCACGAGATGTTTCCTTCTTTGAAAGTAAACCCTATTATCAGCCAAATGAACAAAAAAATGTACAAGGTCAACCAACTATGTTACCATCAAATAACTTTGTCTTTCCTGAGGAAATGAATCATGAACATGTTGAGAATGAGGAAGACGAACAGACTGGTGGAACGGACGTTATTTCTTCAGCGGGAGAAGAAGAGTCAAATGAGGAACCAGCTCAAGAAGAAATTAGCTTAAGAAGGTCCACTCGTCAAACTCGACCTCCTGCCAGATTAAGGGATTACGTATCCCATCATGTGATGTATCCAATTCAACAGAGTGATGTACCCCATCAGGTGATGTATCCTATTCAAAACTTTATTTCTTATAAACTGGTTTCTCCTGAATATCGGGCCTATTTAGGTAACATATCGAAACAGACTGAACCAACCAACTTTAATGAAGCTACCCAGGACCCTATCTGGCATAAGGCTATGAAAGAAGAACTTAAAGCCTTAGAAAAAAATGACACGTGGGACATTGCCCATTTACCAAAGGGAAAAAAACCTGTAGGTTGTAGATGGGTCTATAAAATCAAATACAATAGTGATGGTATAAGGCTAGGTTAGTTGCCAAAGGTTTCACCCAAACCTACGGCATTGACTACCAAGAAACTTTTGCACCTGTTGCCAAAATGAGCACCATAAGAATTTTATTATCTGTTGCCGTTAACTTAGGATGGAATCTATTTCAAATGGATGTAAAAAATGCCTTCCTTCAAGGAATTCTGGAAGAAGAAGTTTACATGACTCTTCCTCCAGGCCATACAAATACCTCAGATCCATCGCTAGTATGTAAGCTAAAAAAATCCATCTACGGCCTAAAACAATCTCCGAGAGCTTGGTATGCCAAGCTAAGTTTTTCCCTTTTAAAAAATAATTTCATCAAAAGCACAGCTGATTCATCTATGTTTGTTAAACACTTACAAAATTCCACCACTATCATTTTAGTATATGTTGACGACATCATCATTACTGGGAATGATAATGAAGAAATTAAAAGGGTTAAACAACACTTAAAAAATGAATTTGATATCAAGGACCTTGGAAAACTGACATACTTTCTTGGAATAGAAATAGCTCACTCCAGCAAAGGTCTATTTCTATCCCAAAGAAAATATGTCCTCGATTTATTAAAAGAAACTGGTAAGCTGGGAGTTAAACCAGCCGGTACCCCAATGGAAACCAATGTTAAACCTGAACCAGAAAATGGTGACCCCCTACCCGACATAGGACAGTATCAAAGGTTGGTAAGAAAATTAATCTATCTTACGGTTACCAGACCTGATATTGCATTTGCTGTAAGTGTTGTAAGTCAATTTATGCATGCTCCGCGTACCAGCCACTTGAGTGCTATTGATAGGATATTAAGATATCTTAAAGGCACTCAAGGTCAAGGAATTTGGATGTGTAAAAATAACTCTAATACTGTAATTGGTTTTTCTGATGCAGATTGGGCCGGAAGCTGTGATAGAAAGTCAACTACAGGTTTCTGTACCTTTGTAGGTGGCAACTTGGTCACTTGGAAAAGTAAAAAAACAAAGTGTTGTAGCAAGGTCAAGTGCAGAAGCAGAGTATTGGGCCATGGCATCCACAGCAAGTGAACTAACTTGGATCAAGCAACTACTTAGAGACATGAAGACAGAGCATATAGGAACTATGCAAATGTACTGCGACAATCAAGCTGCGTGACATATTGCATCCAATCCAGTATTTCATGAGAGGACAAAACACATCGAAGTCGACTGTCACTTTGTCAGAGAAAAAGTACAGTCGGGAGAAATAGAAACACCATTTGTTCGGAGCAAAGATCAATTGGCGGACATCTTTACAAAAGCACTCGACAAAACCAGTCATCTTAACATTCTTGGCAAGTTGGGATCAATTAATATATTCGAACCCAACTTGAGGGGGAGTGTTGAGAAACTAGGCTAGTTAGAAGAGAACTAAGTGCCTCAGACATTTAAATCATCATTGGCATTAAAGGCACCAAAACAAGAGATAGCATCAGTCATCAGAATAGCCTCAGAGGGTCAACTCATCACAGGCCATTTTGGGAAAAAAAAAGGACCAGCTACCAGAAAAAGAGCCCACTCTACCTTTCACCAATTTAGTATTGTACAGTAATCAAGAACATAGGCAACCGTTGCATATAACACTATATATGCCATCCTATTCTTTTATTTGTAAATCAGAACACATAATATACATTTTGTTCATCATATTTACTTTATGAAATTCTACATTGACCAAAAACAATTAGGTGAGTTTGATTGTAAACGCTTGTCCAAATTTCTTAAAACTTGAGTGGAGATTTTGCCAGAAAAAAGAAACACGACTTGTGGAGACCTAAGATTGCTTATTTTATTATCTGTCTTCAAATTTATTTCAACCTGACCATCAAATGCATCCTTATATTAAAAGCCCCCACTGAATGCAAACACATAAATTATAGAAAACCCCTATACAATTTCAATATTCTTAAAGATATGGTTGAAGAATGTCATGAAAGTTTTTCTGCTGCTGCCACCTCCTCCTTTTTGTTACATTAGTGCGAGGATAATGTTATGTTCTGTTTCTCTATGGGTGTGTGTGCACAGTGGCGGAGTGGAGTTGTGGTGATGGCGGCGTCACAACGAGTTTGAGGTTTTTTTGTTGGATGGTGATTGTGGTGTGACGTATTTTTTTTGTTGGGTGGTGTTGTGGGTGAAGTGGTGGCGACGGCGGTCATGGTCGGTGGTTGGATGCGGTGGTGGTGGGTTTGTTGGTGGTGTGTTGGTGGCCGTGGTGGCGATGGCGGCAGCGGGGTGAGGGTGGTCAAAAGTGGTAGTGATAGTGGTCCATGACCAAGTATTTGGTTATCTGTGATCAAGTATTTAATTGCGACTTAAAAATTTGACAATATGTGATTGAAAAATAACATGTGACCAATAAATTTGAAAATATGTAACTAATGAAATTAATTGTGACCTGTAATTTTTTGAATTTGTGACCTCGAAATCATCGGTGACTAATTAATTTGATAATATGTGATCAATAAATAAATTGTGACATATAATTATGTATATGTGACCATTAATTTTATAATTGTGACCTAATTAATAAATATTTTTAATTAATTAACTAACCTGAGTTTTGAATTGTTAAACTATTTACCTGACTTTTGAATTGGTGTAAACTATACACCTGCAATATAAATTTTTCCTCAAAAAAAATTGCCCAACCCAATAGTTACAACAAAACCAATTAACCAAAATACCAAATCCAATATCCCATCCTTTTGCTTTGGGTTCGGTTGAGAGGAGGGAGTAGGGAGAGTTGGAGTCTTGGAGACGACGCGACGAGGGGCGAGGGTGAAATTAGTGATCTTGCACAGAAGTTGGTTATGAAAAATAAATATGAAGTGTATCCATTAGTCTACAAATTTGTGACATTAACCTTAGATCTTCCCGTGGCTATTGCTATCGTCGAGAGATAATTTTCTGCGATGACTTTTGTCAAAAATCGTCTGTGCAATCGAAATTGGAGATCAATGGTTGAATGATAATTCCGTCCAAGGGGCCAGCCCCAAAATAATTTCGCCCTCACCCTTCGTCCCGTCGTCTCCAAGACTCCAACTCTCCCTAGTCCCTCCTCTCAATCAGACCCAAAGCAAAATAATGGGATATTGGATTTGGTATTTTGGTTAATTGGTTTTGTTGTGGCTATTGGGTTGGGCTCATTAATTGGGCAATTTTTTTTAAAGAAGGCCCAATAAAACCTAGGCTGCTTCCACTTTCATGCTCCAGCTCGGTCCAGATAGCAGACTCCTCCTCCTTCTTCATCCTTCTTCAATTCGGGTCCCGGTGGGCGGCTGACCCAGCACGGGTACACTCGGTCATTCTCAAATATTGTGAGATTCATATTTTTGCTTCAATATCAAATTGGATAAAAATAAGATTTTTAGTTGATTTTGATAAAATTTGATGAAATATGTGAAAAAATTGTGAATTTCATGAAATGTATGATAAATTAATTGTTGACTCTGATTTAAATTTTAATTCAATTTTTTAACTAAATCAAATAGGTTACATATTTTTTAGCTTTACTAAAGTCAACTTTATTTGTCAAATCAGACTTCATTTAGAGCCAATCTTTGGCAACTCCTGCAATTTTTGTGGTTGCATCAATTTATGTCGGTTTAAAATTCGTCAATGAAGGGGACGTATGTGTTCATGTTTTATAAAATTTCAAATTTCCATCTTTGAAGTAATTTAAAGATATTTACTTTGTGAGCTTCTGGGTAACTTCACTCAATTGTTTTGAACATTAATTGTGTTAATTGCAAAGAATAACATTCTTTCAAAATTTGGTCATGTGTATTCAAAAGCTAACTGTGATGATAGTTCATATAAAGTGAAACACATGTATACTGAAAAAGCAAGCTGATGTGAGAGTGGAGTGAGGAGAGCGGCGAGCGAAATGGGGCGGAACGACTATAATTGTTGCATAATCGTCGCACATTTAAACAACTTATTTGTTCGTTATAAAATGTAGTTTTTGTAGTTGAGATTTTTTCCTCCATTTATAGAATTTTTAACATTGAATATTCGTTGTCGTAAAAAGTAAACATATTACTTCACAAACATTTTTTTTTTGCAAGAAATAAAAGTTTATCGCCACGAAAACTTTTGGCACCTTACTTCTATAATTTTTTTTTGCCCCAGTCTTTATTATTTGTCACCCATATTGTGGTAACTTTTATGTCGTCTAACATTTCTTAGTACTTAATTTTGCACCACAATCTTGGCAACAAACTTTAACAACGTTTTGCTCTAAATTACTTATTCTCGCAACTTTTTGTATGTCGTAAAATATCTTATCGCTAAATCACTATTGTGTTGTAGCGTAGGCTGTGATGCCAATCGATTTTATGGGAGCTATAATGATATGGGCTTCTGCCCCAACTCTAATATGCAATAGCCTAATATATTGACTAGCCCAAAATCGAATCCATTTAGGGATGACCCGATATCCGTGGGCCCCCCCCTAATCGGCTAAACGAGGAGGGAACAGTACGATGATCATTACCCCAAAGCGGGTACGGAAAATATAGTACCTGCCCCGCTACCTGCCTCATTTAAAATTAATTTAAAATTTAAGTTTTTTATCGAACAAAAATAATGAATTTATCATCATTTTTAAATAGAATATAAGTTGCTTTTAATAAATTAGTAAAAAAGTAATAATATTTACTAACTAAAGACATAAAAAAATTAAAGCAAAAATTAAAATAAATGGGGGCGATAAATGGGACAATGGACTTGCCCCGCCTCGCCCTGTCCCTCTTTAATCGAATATAAGAATGGAATAAGGTAACAAAAATACTTGACTGGACAGGGATGAAAATAGTCGACCAGTTTCATACTCGTCCCATTGTCATCTCTAAATTCATTTGGCTAAAGTTGTTGTTTGGAGAAATGCGTTTTAAAGCAACTCAACAGTTGCAATCCATTTATATTCTGAGTTGCCTTGAACCGTTGGACGAAAGAATAGATTAATGGTTGGCAATAACAGTATAAATAAAACTCTTAATTGCCCCCACTAGGTCATAATCTCTGACTACCATTCTCCCTTTGTGTTAGGTCCAAATTGTATTGGCTATTTTCATATCCAACATCATAGTTTATTAAGTTGTAATTTGAGTCAAAAAGTTGGGGGTTGGAAATATGTGTTGAAGAGGTCAAAGATGGAACAAAGAAAAAATAATCACAAAACGCTCCTTGCCTTGCATAGAGCGCTTGAACGTCTTTTTCAGAGACTCCACCACTCGTTGACCAGGCTATGGGCAATTGAGCTGTGGATGGACCACTCGCTAGCTGCGAAGAAGAGTGCTCAAACGATGGTGATATCCAGCAGAAATCCTAATCGCGATTTTATGGCTTTTCACAATCATATACAAACATCAAACACTTCATATTATATATGATGCTACCAGAAATCGCACCTGATGAGATTCGAGCTTAACGACTGAAAGAGCACGAACAAGATCTTCCTCAGAAATCGCACCTGATGAGATTCGAGCTTAACGACTGAAAGAGCACGAACAAGATCTTCCTTGTACCTGAAATAAAGGCGTAGAGGAATATCCTCGTTGCCCCTCCGATGCTTAAGTTAGAGAACGAATCACCTGGGAATATATGCCGTGAATTGTATGTAAAAACGTACCTGATTAATGGAGATGAATGGTGTATTTATAGGGGTTGGAGGTATTTCGGAGTGGCAAGGAGTCTGCCATATCTAGGACTTCTAGTGTGGTTAGGGCTGTACTATGGTAAGTTTTGTGTTCCTACGTGTTTGGATAAGAGTAGGACTTTAAGGGATAGGGTAGTACATTGTTGGTGGGGCTCTTCCCTCTGGCTCGGACTGACAAGAAAGGGACACTGTATCGGAGAGAGGTTGCCGGAGGTGATGCCTAGAGCTCGGGGGATCAACAGGCCCGAGGAGACATACCGAGGAGGGGGAGACTAAATGGGTCAAATAGGGCGGTTACTCCTCGGGTTACATGCTCGGGTCGGGTACGAAGTCGACATAATCACAGGCCCCCGTGCATCACTGCCAGAGGCTCATGGTCGAGGATATGGGATGTGATGCACTCTGGTGTGGTGGGGAGGTCATTCCTTACGCTAATGTTCGGGGTTGACTGAAGAAACGTCGAGCGAGGAGCCAGCTTGCCATGTGAAGAGGTGCCACGTGGCCTCGATATTTGGGCAAATGATTTCAGATCGTGGATGGCTGCCACGTGGCGAGGGATGGAGGGTCCGGATTGAAAGTCGTTTGGGCTTCTCAGGGTCCTATAAATAACCCCCTGCCCCACCACATTTGGCACTTTTCAATCTTCAAGAACTCCTCGGACCTCCTCGGTTTTAGGACTTAAGGTAAGAGCTCGTGCCCTCCAGTTAGTTAATTTAAGTTTTTATTTATCAAATATGTCTACTAGTAGTAGCTCTTCGGCCTCGGCCTCGTTGAATGAGGAAGGTCATCCCCTAGTGCCATACGCCATCCCCTTAGATAGTCACCCCGCCCTATCATACCCCGAGCTTAGCTGTAAGTATAAGGAGCACGAGGTCATAGGTATAGCTCGTGAGTTTGGGCTGATGCCAGCGTGTGATGTGCGACGCCCCGATCCCGAGGATAATGTAATGAGTGTTCGGGAGGGGGAGATTGCTGTTTATAGGGAGTCACTGAAGGGGGGACTTAGGTGGCCTCTACACCCTTTTTTCCTCGAGTTCTTGACCGAGCAAGACATGTGTCCTGGGCAGTTAGTCCCTAATGGGTGGAGGATGTTAGTTTACTTTTTCGTAGCATGTAGGTATTTGTCGATCCTCCCGAGGCTAGACCTGCTCAGGATGATCTTTGAACTAAAGTCGCTCCCGGGCTTTAATTGCTTCGTGTACTTTTCCTCTCGAGGAGAGTTCAAAGTCCCTAAAATGCCGAGCTCGCTGAAAGGGTGGAAATCCAAGTATTTCTTTGTTAGCCCCCAGGATACCGACCACCCATTTGGTCCTCGATGGGTTGTTCCGAGCACCGAGCGCTTTAACGAGGGCCAGGCTTATTTTGAAGTGTTAGAGAGGGATATGCAGAGACTGGTCGAGCTCGAGCCTCTAGCGTATAGCATGGATGATATCCTCGGGGACGATATCCTCGATCTAGCCGACGTCAAAGGCGTCGAGGGTAGGAGCGAGCACCTTTAACTTATTTTAATTGCCCGTGCACTGTCCTCGATCTAATGACTTGTTCATTTTCTTTTTGCAGTGCTCGAGATGGCCTTCGACCCTACTGACCTGCGCAGAGCCGTAGACAAGAAACCGAAAGCAGCTCCGGGTAGGCAGACGGGGAAAAAGGGCAAAAAACGCCCTCGCTATGAAACGCCCGACCACAACAAGGGAGAGGTCGGAGACTCTTCTCGAGCTGTTGCAGAGGACGTCGCTCCTCCGGTCGAGGCCCATATATCCATGACTCCTCGTGCTCGTACCCCTGGGGGGACCCCTGTTGTCGTCGACCTTGAAGACGACGCTGGCCAGCAACCGTTCTCAGCCCCGGATGCCGAGAAATGTACGCTCGTGCCCCAGCTCCTCGAGAAGTACAAGGGAGAGAATGTGAGTCTCTCCGAGGGCATAAGGGAGGTCGAGAACCTGACTCTAAAGGTATGCTCGAGAACCATTTTTCATAAATTTTTCATGCATCTCCAAGTCTCGACCACTGAATATCGTTGTTGTGTGATAAGGCACTGACCGTGGCCCGAGCCCTGGGATACCGAGGCGAGAGGGACGCTTCGAGAATCATCTCGCTCGAGGAAGAGCTCGACCGAAGAGTGCAGCGTATTCTGGAGCTCGAGTCTGAGTCCACCCAACGAGCGAAGGAAAACAAGGAGCTCGAGAGGTCACTAAGGAAAGCTCGGGAGGATGAGGAGACGGCCAGGCGTGAGGCCGAGGATGTTAGGCTCGAGCTGGAGCGCAAGACGAAGGAATTTGAGGATGGTTTGGAGGGAGCTCGCTCCAAAGCGGTCGAGGATTTCAAATCGTCTGACGACTTCCGAGCGATGAGGGGTGAGTATGCCCTTGGCTCGTACAATTACGCCTTTAAGCAGGCACGAGCTTACATTCGCTCAAAAGTTCCCGAGGCGAACGCCGAGGACCTGACGTCGGCGCCAGAAGTCATGGATGGTCTCGAGCTGTCTTCTTCCGAGGGCACTGTGGTCGAGGACGAGGAGGATGAGGACGCTGATGTCTCCCAGCCCCCGGGGACCGATGACCTAGATTAGGATTTTTTTATTCGTGTAATGCCCGATGACGGCCCAGATCTTTTGTAGTTGAAACACTTCTGTTTTATTTTTTGTATATGCAAGCTCGTCCCTTTTGGTTCACCTCGAGCGCTCTAGTATGACAAACCGAGCAGTTTTACGAATCATAAACTTTCGACCCGACGAATAAATTAGTACGACCTTAATCAAAATGTACTACAGCCCGAGGACGACCTTTTAGTCATCAATGTTAAATAACAACGATCTTGAGCAACATGCTTAATCCACAATGTCAGATACTCGAGGAATAATCGAAAGCGTCCTCGAGCAACACGTTAACGTTCGAAACTTGAGAAACGATTGATGAATAATTGATAGCGACCTCGAGCAACATGTTTAAATCAACAATGTTCGAAACTCGAGGAATAATTGGAAGCGACCCCGAGCAACATGTTTAAATCAACAATGTTCGAAACTCGAGGAATAATTGATATCGACCTCGAGCAACATGTTTAAATCAACAATGTTCGAAACTCGAGGAAGAGTTGGAAGCGACCTCGAGCAACATGTTTAAATCAACAATGTTCGAAACTCGAGGAATAATCGAAAGCGACCTCGAGCAACATGTTTAAATCAACAATGTTCGAAACTCGAGGAAGAGTTGGAAGCGACCTCGAGCAACATGTTTAAATCAACAATGTTCGAAACTCGAGGAATAATTGATATCGACCTCGAGCAACATGTTTAAATCAACAATGTTCGAAACTCGAGGAATAATTGGAAGCGACCTCGAGCAACATGTTTAAATCAACAATGTTCGAAACTCGAGGAATAATTGATATCGACCTCGAGCAACATGTTTAAATCAACAATGTTCGAAACTCGAGGAATAATTGGAAGCGACCCCGAGCAACATGTTTAAATCAACAATGTTCGAAACTCGAGGAATAATTGATATCGACCTCGAGCAACATGTTTAAATCAACAATGTTCGAAACTCGAGGAAGAGTTGGAAGCGACCTCGAGCAACATGTTTAAATCAACAATGTTCGAAACTCGAGGAATAATTGAAAGCGACCTCGAGCAACATGTTTAAATCAACAATGTTCGAAACTCGAGGAAGAGTTGGAAGCGACCTCGAGCAACATGTTTAAATCAACAATGTTTGAAACTCGAGGAATAATTTGAAGCGACCTCGAGCAACATGTTTAAATCAACAATGTTCGAAACTCGAGGAATAATTGGAAGCGACCTCGAGCAACATGTTTAAATCAACAATGTTTCGAAACTCGAGGAATAATTGGAAGCGACCTCGAGCAACATGTTTAAATCAACAATGTTCGAAACTCGAGGAATAATTGGAAGCGACCTCGAGCAACATGTTTAAATCAACAATGTTCGAAACTCGAGGAATAATTGATATCGACCTCGAGCAACATGTTTAAATCAACAATGTTCGAAACTCGAGGAATAATTGGAAGCGACCTCGAGCAACATGTTTAAATCAACAATGTTCGAAACTCGAGGAATAATTGATATCGACCTCGAGCAACATGTTTAAATCAACAATGTTCGAAACTCGAGGAAGAGTTGGAAGCGACCTCGAGCAACATGTTTAAATCAACAATGTTCGAAACTCGAGGAATAATTGAAAGCGACCTCGAGCAACATGTTTAAATCAACAATGTTCGAAACTCGAGGAAGAGTTGGAAGCGACCTCGAGCAACATGTTTAAATCAACAATGTTCGAAACTCGAGGAATAATTGATATCGACCTCGAGCAAAAATCAACAATGTTCGAAACTCGAGGAATAATTGCGACCTCGAGCAACATGTTTAAATCAACAATGTTCGAAACTCGAGGAATAATTGATATCGACCTCGAGCAACATGTTTAAATCAACAATGTTCGAAACTCGAGGAAGAGTTGATATCGACCTCGAGCAACATGTTTAAATCAACAATGTTCGAAACTCGAGGAATAATTGAGCAGTTCCCGAGGTATGGTTGTCCCGGGGAGTTTACTTTCCAGTTTTGTTTGGGAGACGGGATTGTTGAGCTCGAGGACTATGGCCTCGAGATGTTTGCGCGACGGCAAGACTTTGAAGATCACTTTTCTGGGAATGAATCCCGATGTTATTTATGTATGCAAAAATCCTTCAATCAAATGTTGGCGTGTGCCCAAGAAATGCAGAATTAACGAACTAAAAGAAAAACGCAGGGCATGCAATCCCGACAAACTAAAAATTTAAGGCGAAAATAAAAATTACAAAAGGTGGAGAATGAGCTACTTGTAGTAGATTTTCAGATTGTCCGCATTCCAGGGTCGAGGCAGTGGTCTTCCCGAGATTTCTCTCAAGCTGTACGCTCCTTTGCGAACTTCTCTAATGACTTCAAATGGCCCTTCCCAAGCGGCCCCTAGCTTTCCCGGGGCATGTCCAGCAGCTTCGGCTCTTCTTAACACAAGATCCCCGACCCTAAACTTCCTGTGTTTCACCCTGGTGTTGAAGTGCTTCGCCGTCCTGTTCTGGTAAGCAGCGACCCTTATTGAGGCCTGTTCTCTCACTTCCTCCAGCAGGTCAAGGTGTTCAGTTGTTTGAACCTCGGCTCCAGGTTCGAGTCTTCTGAGCGTTGGTATCCTGGTCTCGATTGGGAGAAAGGCCTCAACCCCGAACGCCATCATGAAAGGAGTTTCTCCAGTGGTGGTTTTGTGGGATGTTCGGTATGTCCAAAGAATGGCAGGCAGCTCGTCGGGCCAAGCTCCCCTAGATTCCCCGAGTCTGGTCCTGAGATCTTTCAAGATGATTCGGTTGGTGACCTCGGCTAGGCCATTGCTTTGGGGGTGTGCAACGGATGTCAGACGATGGTCGATCCCCAGATTGGTGCAAAAACTTCCGAAATGTCGGTTATCGAACTGTCTCCCATTATCGGTTATGAGGACTCTGGGCAGCCCGAACCTGCAAATGATAGACTTCCAAACAAACGATCTTAGCTTGGGTTCCGAAATAATGGCCAAGGGTTCGGCCTCTACCCACTTGGTGAAGTACTCGACCGCTACGGTGACAAACTTCAATTGTCCACGGGCTAGTGGGAAAGGGCCAAGAATGTCTATGCCCCACTGCTCGAAGGGCGTCCCGCAGTGTATGGGTGTGAGCTCCTCGGCCGGCGAATGGATGACGTTGCCGAACCTTTGACACTTATCACACTTCTTAACATAGTCAATGGCGTCCTTCTTCATTGTTGGCCAGTAGTATCCATATCTTATAAGTTTGAAGGCAAGGGACCGAGCTCCCTGGTGGTTGCCGCATACTCCTTCGTGGACCTCCGCCAAGGCTTGTGTTGCCTCAGTGGGGTTGAGGCATCGAAGGTACGGTAAAGTGAGACTCCGACGAAATAGAACTCCCCTAATCATGCAATACCTTGGTGCTCGAGCTCTAATGCTCCTCGCCATCCTCTGGTCGCCGGGCAAATTTCCGGTTGTTATGAAATCAACTATCGGGTCCATCCAGCAAGGTTCATGCTCGATGTCCATAACTTTGGGTGCTTGGCTGATGCTTGGTTCTGTTACAAGTTTCACATGGACTGTTCTGTCGAGACCGTCTACCCCCATGAAAACAAGCCGGGATAAGGCATCAGCTTTACAATTATCAGCTCGTGGAATTTTTATGATCTCACAGCTTCTAAACCGCCTCTGAAGATCGTGAACCTTTAAACAATACATATTCATCTTTTCATCTTTTCTTTCAAATGATCCCTCAATCTGCCCAACCACCAACAACGAATCACTGTATATCTTTATGTGCTCAAGCTCAAGCTTACTGGCAAGCTCTTGCGCGATTATAACGGCCTCATACTCTGCTTCGTTGTTTGTAGCGTCGAATTCAAATCGGAGCGCGCATTGTATTTCTGTTTGTCTGTCTGGGCTGGTGATGATGACCCCTGCCCCCGAGCCCGAGGAGTTCGATGCCCCGTCGACGAATATTTCCCATACCTTCAGTGCAATGCTGTTCGGGTCGTCCCCTGTCAAGCTTACTGGCAAGCTCTTGCGCGATTATAACGGCCTCATACTCTGCTTCGTTGTTTGTAGCGTCGAATTCAAATCGGAGCGCGCATTGTATTTCTGTTTGTCTGTCTGGGCTGGTGATGATGACCCCTGCCCCCGAGCCCGAGGAGTTCGATGCCCCATCGACGAATATTTCCCATACCTTCAGTGCAATGCTGTTCGGGTCGTCCCCTGTCCCCCGAGGCCTTGGCGTGAGTTCAGCTATGAAATCGGCTAAGGCCTGTGCCTTGATCGAGGGCCTGGGTTTGAATTCAATATCAAATTCTCCAAGCTCGACTGCCCATTTTACTAACCTTCCCGACATGTCAGGCTTCTGGAGTATATGCCTCAGTGGTTGATTAGTGAGCACCACAATGGGGTGAGACTGGAAATATTGTCGTAACTTCCGGGCTGCCACTACCAATGCAAGAGCCAGCTGCTCTGCCAACGTGTACCTGGTCTCCGCATCAAGTAATACCTTGCTCACGTAGTAGATGGGTTGCTGTGCTTTGTTAACCTCTTTCACCAATACTCCACTTACCGCATTTCGAGATACTGCTAAGTATAGAAACAACGTATCACCGGGCTCGGGCTTCGTGAGAATCGGAGGCATTGCCAATGCCTGTTTCAGTTCTTGGAATGCTCTTTCACAGTCCTCTGTCCATTCGAAGTTATGACTTCCTCTAAGAGCCTTGAAGAAGGGGAAGCATCTATCCGCTGCTCTGGACATGAACCTGTTTAGAGCCGCTACCCGTCCTGTCAACTTTTGTACATCCTTCTTGCTTCGAGGGGACTCCATGGATGCAAGCGCTCGTATCTTATCCGGATTTGCTTCGATTCCCCTATGAGTGATCATGAACCCCAAGAATTTTCCCGAGGCGACTCCGAAGGCGCACTTGGCCGGGTTCAACTTCATCTTATACTTGCGAAGAGTAGCAAATACCTCTTCCAGGTCTTCAATATGATGTCCGATCTCTTTGCTCTTGACCACCATGTCATCAACGTAGGCCTCAACATTCCTCCCAATCATCTTAGCGAAGACTTTGTTGATCAATCTCTGATATGTTGCCCCTGCATTTTTCAATCCGAAGGGCATGACCTTGTAGCAATATATGGCGGAATCGGCCATGAAAGATGTTTTCTCCTGGTCCTCCTCGGCCATGTGGATTTGGTGATATCCAGAGAATGCGTCCAAGAAGCTGTACAGCTTATGACCCGATGTCATGTCCACCAAGTTGTCTATTCGAGGCAGGGGGTAACTGTCTTTTGGGCATGCCCTGTTAAGATCGGTAAAGTCAATACAAATCTCCATTTGCCATTGGCCTTCTTCACAAGTACTACGTTGGCGAGCCAATCGGGATACTGGACTTCCCTTATGAACCCGGCTTTTATTAATTTGTCAACTTCTTCACGTATCACCTCCCGGCGTTCTGGTGCAAACTGTCTCTTCCTCTGCTTGACCGGTTTAGCAGTTGGGTTGATATTTAGTTTGTGAACTGCTACGCTAGGGTCAACCCCTGGCATGTCTTCCACACTCCATGCGAACACATCCACATTCCGGGATAAGCAAACTACCAATGCGGACTTGAGGCTAGTATCCAAACCCTGACCAACCGTCACCTTCTTACCCTGCTCGAGCTCGAGCTCTACCAACCCTTCGACGGGAGCAAGTCTCCCTCTGTGGTCAAGCTCGGGCTCGGATGATGATATATGCATGATATCGGACGTGATTCTCCGGACACTTGCGACATAGCAGTGCCTAGCAGCTGTCTGATCTCCGCGAACGACCCCTATTCCCTTACTGGTTGGGAACTTCATAGCGAGGTGGAAAGTAGAGACTATGGCCCTGATCTGATTGAGCAACGGTCTCCCCAAAATGGCATTATAAGCCATTGAAACACGTACGACCTGGAATGACGTAAGTTCGGTTACCTGTCTCTGATCTGAACCCAATGTTAGCGGTAGACTGACAACGCCTTCTGGAATGATTGTGCCTCCCCCGAACCCTTGCAACGGGGTCTGGACTGTTTTTAGCTGGTCGGCCGAAATCCCCATTTGAGAGTATGCTTCAAGGGATAGTATGTTGGCCGCGCTCCCGTTGTCAATTAAGATTCTCTTCACATTAAAGTTAGCTATGATTGCTGATATAACTAGAGCATCATCGTGCGGGTGCGACAACCCTTCCATGTCCTGTGGCCCGAACGTGATCTCTTCTTCCTTATCCTCAGCTGCCCTCCTGTTTGGGTTATACAGTCTCGCGTACTGCTTACGCACCCTATTGGAGTCTCCACCGGATGCTATCCCTCCAACTATGATGTTGATCGTTCCCGCAGTTGGTTGGTCATTCCCCTTCCTTTCGGGGTCTTTCGCATTCTCCCTTCCGTTCCTTGGTCGCTTGTCACGACCAGTGTATGAGCCCAGGAACCCTCTCCTTATCAAAGTCTCGATCTCTTGCTGAAGGGCGTTACAGTTTTCGGTTGTGTGGCCGTGATCCCGATGGTAACCACAATACTTACTCCTATCCCGAGTGTTCGGAGGTGTCTGCATACGTGCAGGCCATTTGAACTCCTTCATATCCTTGATTTCCATGAGAATATTTGACCTTGAAGTGTTCAGGCGAGTGAGTGATGCCGGATGCATATCTCGGTTTTGCTTTCCCCTGTTCGCTTCTGACCGATGGTTCACTTCCGGCCGATGACTGAAGTCGCGTTGTCCTTTGGGCTCGGGTTTATCAGAGCTCGGGTGAGAATTTCTCCTCGGATTCAGAGTTTCTTCCATGTTGATATACTTTTCTGCTCGGGTAAGAAGCTCGGTCACGGTCCTTGGTGGATTCTTGGACAATGACATTTTGAAAACCTCGCACCTGATGGCGTAGGTAAGGGCGGAGATTGCTGCAGTGATGTGGAGGTCGGGTATCTGAAGTCTTTCCTTGTTGAACCTCGTCATGAAATTGCGTAATGTCTCATTGGGCCCCTGCCTCAGCTGCATGAGGGAGGCCGCTGTCTTCCTTATACGCTTGCTACTAGCAAAGAAAGCGGAGAATTTATCGGCCAGATCGGAGAACGAGGCAATGGAGTTGGGCTCCAGGGTAGAGAACCAATCCCTGGCAGCATCAGTCAAGGTTTGGGGGAAAGCCTTGCACATCACAGGGTCTGGGGCCACCTGCAGATTCATGACATCGGTGTATACGTTGAGATGATTGATGGGATCTGTCGTTCCGTCATATTCCCTCATGCGGGGGAGCTTAAATCTGTTTGGCAGTGGGAATGAGAGGACTTCTGGCGTGAATGGAGTGTTCGGGGCAAATCCTGATATCCCCTGGGTCTTTTTCTGCAACCCAGCGGCGATTCCCTCCTTGATGATCCTGGCCAACTCGTTCGAGTCCATGGTTATCAATCCCGAGGCCTGGGCTTGTGGGACCCCCGAGGCCCCGGACCCATCGTTGTAGTGTACTTCGTGCATATCCCGGGCACGAGCATCCTCCATAAAAACTCCTTGCTGTGCGACCGTCGGTTCCGGCGGAAGTTCAGTTGCCGGTCGGTCATTTCTCTGGCCTAGCAACTGGGTTAACGCCGCCACTTGTTGGCGGAGCTCCTCAAACGCCTGCGCATTAGGTAATGCGGGTGGCTCCTCCTGCTGGATCATGGGATCGATGAGCGGCGGCTGGTTTGGTGCAGATGAACTTGCTTGCGGAAGACCTGAACGTGTGTTGACCATGACTTTTGGTAGCGTTTCCCACAGACGGCGCCAATGATGCTACCAGAAATCGCACCTGATGAGATTCGAGCTTAACGACTGAAAGAGCACGAACAAGATCTTCCTCAGAAATCGCACCTGATGAGATTCGAGCTTAACGACTGAAAGAGCACGAACAAGATCTTCCTTGTACCTGAAATAAAGGCGTAGAGGAATATCCTCGTTGCCCCTCCGATGCTTAAGTTAGAGAACGAATCACCTGGGAATATATGCCGTGAATTGTATGTAAAAACGTACCTGATTAATGGAGATGAATGGTGTATTTATAGGGGTTGGAGGTATTTCGGAGTGGCAAGGAGTCTGCCATATCTAGGACTTCTAGTGTGGTTAGGGCTGTACTATGGTAAGTTTTGTGTTCCTACGTGTTTGGATAAGAGTAGGACTTTAAGGGATAGGGTAGTACATTGTTGGTGGGGCTCTTCCCTCTGGCTCGGACTGACAAGAAAGGGACACTGTATCGGAGAGAGGTTGCCGGAGGTGATGCCTAGAGCTCGGGGGATCAACAGGCCCGAGGAGACATACCGAGGAGGGGGAGACTAAATGGGTCAAATAGGGCGGTTACTCCTCGGGTTACATGCTCGGGTCGGGTACGAAGTCGACATAATCAATATATATCCAAGCCATAGTCCGTATCAAACATATTTGGTATTAATAGTTGAGCCTTTATTCATTCAAGAGAATATCCTACAAAGATCAAATGTCAATTCTACATTTTCTTAACTTAACCACATAATCAAAACACAAAAGATCTAAAGATCAAACACCAAAAATCATTTATTACTATTTATTATTTATTTATTTTTTGCATCATTGAGAGGGACGTTCATGCAGCTTCTGATCAAGCATGTTTCATAAAATTTCTTCTTTCCTACTTACAATATTAAATCTTCGAGATAATTTAAAATCTTTGAGATAATTTAAAGCTAGAGGGATAGTTCCACTCATTGTTTTTAACTTTCATGTTAAAAGCGAAAGAATAACGTTATTTCAAGACTTGGTCATGACTTCGGCCTTTTGAGACGTCAATGAATTATTTTGAATCGAAAAAAAACCTTTGAATAAATCCAGGTTCTTGTTTGTGACAATATGATTGAGCCCATGTTTGATGGTCATTAATTGGTAAAAACAAAGTTTTGAATAGTGAATTTTTAGAGAAGAGAATGTGTGGTTAAAAAGTAAGAAATTTTTTTAAGTTTACATGCAGAATAATTTATTGTGTGAATGAGTAATTGAAAATAAGTGCGTCAAACAGGGGCTCAATTACACCGTCCAAGTTCATCAAGCCCGTAACTCACATCCATTTGTCTACTCAGTGTTCATCTTCTCTGTTAATATATGCTCTCTCCATCTTTTACATTTCAGCAAGTCACCCGTTGATTAGAGTTGCCTTGTTGGTTATCATATTGCATTTTGGTTTTCTATAGGTATTCTCGAAAATTTCCCTTTTGACTATGAATGTATCGAAAGCAATTCTAAACTTCAAATAGAATGGAGAGATATATCAACTTGAAGAGATCATTCTTTCCTCAAATGGCTCCTCATCATCGATCGAAGATGTCAATGACCAAAGTTTAGACATTGCACACTTTTCTAGTACACTCATAGTTTCAAATATATTTTTTGAAATTGTGTCATTCATCACAATTATTCTCATAATTGGTGAACGATGGTCCATTCATAACTTTATTCAATCTTCACTAATGATAAGAAGGATCTATAGATGGACAACATTACTTTTATCTGAAAGAGATCCCAAATTTTGCTCAAGATTTTTTGAGTGACAAAATAATTAATTAAGAGAGAAAAGAGAAAGTGTGCACTAGAGAAGCTAGTTATATATATATATATATATATATATATATATATATATATTCTCATTTGTATAATTACAAATGGTGGTCCTCTTACATATATGTACAAAGTGTCCTTAATTTGTAGTGATATAATTTGATCGAGGCTAATCCAACAAATTATTGTTATTATTTTTCTTATTGATGGCCTACTACCTCCTACTCTCAACTCATCTCATAATGGGGTTGAGGAAGGCCCAAAGGGTTTGTTTGTTCACCGTTTCAAGTGGTACGTGAGTTGCGTTTAGAATGTCGTGAGATAGTTCGATTTCTATCTACTTGTTAATAAAAAAAAATTGCGAGTAATCGACCATCTTCATCAATGAGAGCTCTTGTAAGTGATCGGCCTGTTATCCTCAACATACTTTAATTCATGAGCGGAAGTGTTACAAACGATACTCCGAAACATAGCTTTTTTAATGGGTCAATTTATCAAAATAAATAACTAAGATTCTCATAATTGTGAAGGAAGTGTTTAGATTTTTTTTCCCCCTTAAATAATAGACAACCGCTAAAATATGAGGAGTCCAAAACAAAGTGAAAACCATCGAACACAGACATAAATCCAATAAGCGGACTAACACATCGCTTCATTGTCCAAAAAATTACTCATTCTGTTTGAAACTCATTTTTCACCATTCATCGTATTTCTCAAAAATGATATCCCGAAATTCCTTGAGAAAATCAATCATCTTTCCAAATTAAAAGAAAAATCCCACAAGTTTTCTTCAGAATGCCTTCATTTAATTCCGCGTCAAAGGCGCTTACGCGCTTGCTTTCGTGTCGGGCTTTATTCCAGCGGCGGATAATAAAGTATACTGATTACAATCAGATTAGGTGCTTCAGTATTATTGGTGGATCAAATGCATTTTCTTCCGACAATAAATCAGCAATCCCTGGATACTGGAATTATAATTTACGGGAATCGGGAATTTTTCCGAACAATCATATTGTTATTGTCCAGAAAAGAGGATTTTTGGGGTGTGGTGATGGCGAAGAGGGGAATATGTTAGCTAAAGTACACGAAGAGAGACGTGTTTTGGGGTATGCTTAGCACTTACTCATTTTTTTCTGCTGTGCCCAATTTTGTTTATTTTCAGTATTCATATTGGCGTGTTTCTTTTTCCGAGAGTTTCGCGATTTTATTTGCACTATGAATTGTTACTAAGATTAAATATTTAAATAGCTTAAATGAATGATGAACTAATTGCCTTTTCTTTAATTTTACATCTCGCTCATGATGATATGCATTTCATTTTGGAAAACCTGTGTCAATTTGTTTGCACAGCACAGATTATGAACCTTGCTAGATACATTTTCTTACACCAATTGATACGGGTTTATGATAGATATACAACTTTGCATCTCAAAAAGTAAGTTTCAATGTTCTGGAGTTCTAGATTATCCTCTATTGGTTTGCCATTTGCGAGTAACTGTTTTAAATCCAATTCTATGTAGTAAGGTGAACCCTAGAGAAGGTGGATTTTTTTCGTCAGATTTACAACAGGGGCAATGGTGCAAACTGTATGAAGATCGAATTTTTCCTGCCTTTGTCTTCATTACCTGGAAGGAAAAAATAAAATAAAATCCTGAGCTCCAACCCCGAATAGAATGGGGGAGCTGGGAGAGACGAAGCTATGAAGCACACAATTGCAAAAGATTTTGGACTAAATCAAGTTAATACGTCATCTAGAAATCAAAACTCATTTTCTGTGAATCTCCGATACTGTTTCTTGATCAGTAGGTTCTTATTCTAACTATTTCACAAATCTTAGACTTCAAATGCAGCTTCTATGTTTTTCTTTTGGTTCTTTTGGTTGCTAGATGAAGTGACTATCTTTTGATTGTTAGATATTCCCCAGAGCAATTATTTGCTGTGGTTGCTGCTGTCGACTTGTATGAGGATTTCGTTCCTTGGTGTCAGCGATCAGAGATAATTCGACACCTTCCCGATGGGTCGTTTGATGCTGAGCTAGAAATTGGTTTTAAATTTCTCATTGAAAGTTATGTATCCCACGTGGAGTTAAAGAAACCAAGATATGTAAAGGTAAAAATCACTTCGAGTATAAATGGCTTTTCTTCCTTGAAATTATAATTAACATCTCTATCCCGTTCACTTAATTGTTGGCAACAAGTCATGTTTGCTTGTTTATCTATTCTCATTTTATTACTTTTATTTGCATGAGGAAATAATGTTGGTAAACAACATAAACTTTTGTTTATTTTATTTTATTTTATTTTTTCTTAACGAGCATTATCTGCAAAATTTGACTTCAGAGGATATAACTTAAAATGTTGAGATCAAAAGAATATGGCTGGTATCCTTTGCCTATTTGCATCACTTCTCTGTTGAGTACTTGGTTCAAGTTTCCCTTTTCCTACTTCTCTTTTATGTGGGTAAGGGAGGGTGGGTGGCAGGTTCAGAAAATCAGAATAATCTCTCCTTGAGGTTGAGTGAGAGTTCCCAGGTTTCATCCGTACGCAGCCTTTCACAATTGCCTTTAGAAATATATGCTGAATATTTAGAATTTCCTAGTTAATCTGAAATTTCTAGAAGATTATAAACATGATGTAATTTCCTTGATACAAATGGCGTAGCACTAGAAGAAGAAAATTTGGATTTGCAGCCGAATTGGTGAACGAAGTGATGCATGGAGCTGTATAGTGTTGGAATCTGTTCATATGGTTACTATTAGTGTGATAATTGGTCTTTTTTGATTTCATAGAATCTATTTATTGATTATGATGGGTAATTAGTATTAGATTACATAGATGAATTGGATATTTATTGGTTAGGGTCATTGTTATGATGCGTTGATCATGATGATTACTTATCTAAGGATTTTATTTCTCCCTCCATCTCAATCCATCTCTGGGCATGTGTGTAGTGTACTGTCAGTGAACCTATGTTCAATGTCATTCCTATTCCTTTAGAGTTCTAGACTTTAATAAGGATTGTTGATAAGACACGGAGTTAAAGGTGGTAATTGACTTCTCCCCCAATTCATTGGCATGGCAATACTAACATTACTGTCATGTGGATCATTGATATTCATGTTATAGCCTGTTCATAATTTGAAAAGCTGAGCGTTGTTATTGATTTGAAAGCTTGACAAGGGTATGCCAAATTTGTAAGAAAGTGAATTCATGGGTTTCTCAGCAGAAGATATTAGTTCTGTAAAAATTTCACATTGCGCTGATTGAGATATTTGAAGTTAAAATGTTGTGAAGGAGAAGACGTCAATTAAATGAGGAAAGATTGCATATTGTCCTGTTCTGTAGTGTTTAGTAGCGGATTAGTAACTTCTGTTGTTGTGAGAAGATTGTTAGAACATTATTGGATTTCATATTACATTCACCACATTTTCTTGTTTGAATGAGTCTGTACATAACTGTGGATCCTGAAAAGAAGAAAGAGTAATGAGGATTCTTTGAACATTTTGTTGGTTATGGAAAGTCAAAATTAAGGGACACATCTTCCTTCGATGGATAAGTATGATGCAGGAAAGAGTTTCTGTTCACAGATCTATACCAAACCATGTCTTCTCCAATTAGTTTGGTTCTTTAGTGTCATTGTAATAATTTATATTTTGGGGATGATGGATTGCAAAAATCAATTACATAGATGTCCTAAGCCACCAATCTTATTTTCCTACAAATGAAAAATTATGAGTTTTTTTTTTTTTTTTTTTTTTCACCTTGATAATAGGTGAATGTGTCTTTAGCTCCTATTAGAAGTCTAGTTGGTTAATTAGTTTGTTAGCATTGCTGAGCGTTGGTTAATTAGTTTGTTAGCATTGCTGAGCTGGCATTACAGCTGTCTTTTTCAGCTCATTTGTTAGCTCGTTTGTCCACCTCATTTTGTGCTTTCCATATAAGAGTTTTACTTAGTGTAATTTCTTTCTTGAGTAAAAGAATTCTGATTAATGAAGAACTGAATTCCTCTCCATTTCTCTCTCTATTTTCCTTTGTAAAATGGTATCAGAGCAATTTTTGCTCCCGCTAGGGTTCCTATTTTTTTGATCGATTCTATTTCTTCTCTTGATCGATTATGGCACGAGGTGGTGCTGCTCGTGGTGGTAATAATGGTGGAAACCGTAATAATGATGGAGGACGAACTGGTGGAAACACTGAAAATCATTTCTCCAGTTTAGATCAAAGCAGTCGACTCTTCACAGAGGACGCGAACAGTGCTTTCTATCTCAGTAATGCTGATCATCCAGGTTTGAGTCTGGTTTCTAATCAATTGCTTGGCCCTAATTACAATTCCTGGCAACGTGCAATGTCTATGGCACTTATTGCTAAGAATAAGATCGGTTTTGTGGATGGATCTATATCTAGGCCAGAGGATGACAATACCTTGCTTTCCTTTTGGTTTAGATGCAATAATATGGTCATGTCGTGGATACCCAATGCTGTTTCTAAGGACATTGTAGATAGTATAATGTATGTTAATGATGCTCATGATATGTGGAATGATTTACATGACCGATTTCATCAGAGTAATGGTCCAAGAATTTTTCAGTTAAAACAGGAGATTCATGGTCTTGTTCAAGGATCTAGTGATGTTAGCTCCTATTTCACCAAACTTAAGACTCTTTGGGATGAATTGAGTGAATTTAGACCATCCCCTGCCTGTCATTGTGGAGGAATGAAGGATTTAATTGATTATCAACAACAAGACTATGTTCTGCATTTCCTGATGGGTCTGAATGACTCATTTAGTCAAATTCGTGCTCAGATCCTTATGCTTGAGCCATTACCTTCTATCAACAAGATTTTTTCTCTGGTTATACAAGAAGAAAGGCAAAGATCTGTGAGTTCTCCTTCATTTCCTCCCCTTTCTGCAGCTTATGGAGTTAATTCCAACAATTATAATGCCTTTAAAGGAAAACGTGAGAAACCTGTCTGTACATATTGTGGTTACTTTGGCCATACTGTTGATAAATGCTACAAGAAACATGGTTATCCGCCTGGATTTATGCCTAAAAATCAGTTCAATGCTCATTCTAAGGAAGGAGGTCAGAATAGATGGTCGAATAAATGGTCTCCTGGTACTTCAAAGGCTAATGTTGTTCAGACGAATGTGCTTGCTGATTCCACTGATTCTACTAATTCCGCTTTGAGCAGTTTGTCTGCCAATCAATGTCAGGCACTAATTTCCTTGCTGAGTACACAGCTGTAGGGTATTTCTCAACCTCAGGATTGCTCAGACCAACAACAGCAGGCAGCCATTGTCTCCAATTTTACTGGTATTTCTCTCATACCAGATCATGTTTGGATTGTTGATTCAGGAGCAACACATCATGTATGCCATGATATTAGATTTTTTGAATCCTTTGATGATGTTCCTGTGACAAGTTCTATCATGCTTCCTAATGGTCATAATGTGGATATCTCTAGAATTGGCACTGTTCGTCTTACTCCTTCCCTGGTTCTTCACAAAGTCCCATTTGTGCCTTCTTTCAAATACAATCTCATTTCTGTGAGCTCACTTACCAAGAGCATCCCCTGTTCTCTGATCTTTTCTGGTAATCATTGTTTTATTCAGGACACTATACAGGGCCTGAGGATTGGGATGAGTAACAAGGTTGGCAATTTGTATCACTTCTCTTTTCCTGAGAATAAGAAAGGTTTTGTTAGTGTCTGTAATAATGTTTCTGCTGTTCCTTCTGACCTTTTATGGCATTATCGCCTTGGTCATCCTGCTTGTAATATTTCTCAACAGCCATCTAAGATTCCTTGTTTCCATAATACTCGTGATAAATCTTTTCATTGTAAAGTGTGTCCCCTTGCCAAACAAAGAAGGCTTCCTTTCATTTCCAATAATCATAGAGCTGTTTCTTGTTTTGATCTGATTCATGTTGATGTTTGGGGTCCTTTTCATATTGTTTCTGTTGAGGGATACAGGTATTTTTTGACAATTGTGGATGATTGTTCAAGGTACACATGGGTGTATCTATTACATTCCAAAGCTGATGTACAGAAAGTCATTCCAGAATTTTTTTCCATGATTAAGACACAGTTTGGAGTGATTATCAAGGGTGTTCGTTCTGATAATGCAAAGGAACTGAACCTTACTCAATTTTACCAAACAAAGGGTGTCATACATTACCATTCTTGTGTTGAGCGACCTCAACAAAACTCGGTTGTGGAAAGAAAGCATCAACACCTGTTAAATGTGGCTCGGGCACTTCTCTTTCAGTCGGGCTTATCTTTAGTTTACTGGACTGACACAATTCTTACAGCTGCACACCTGATCAATCGTGTTCCTTCCTCAGTTTTACATCACCAGACTCCATTTGCAATATTATATAACAAAGCTCCTTCTTATTTGCACTTACGGTCATTTGGTTGTTTGTGCTATGCCTCTACCTTGTTGAGCAAAAGGGACAAATTTTCTGCTAGATCACGAGCCTGTGTACTTATTGGATATCCTTTTGGAATGAAGGCATACAAACTCTTGGATTTGGAATCTAATAAAATTCTCATTTCTCGCGATGTTATTTTTCATGAGAACATTTTTCCTCTGGCTTCTAAAGCTTCTTCAACTGATATTGTTGGTTTCTTTCCTCAATTGGTGTTGCCTCTGCCTATTCTAGATATAGATTCTCCACCTACTGATCTTTCTCATGATATCTCTTCTTCTTGTCCTTCACATCATGAACAATCTTCTGTTACACATCTTGGTTCCTTCCCGTCCCAAGCGCAATGTTCAGAAGCCAAGCTACTTACAAGATTACCATTGTGGTTCTTCAACCTCTCATCCTCTCTCGAATTTCCTTGATTATAAGAGACTGAAAGGACACTTTAAGGCTGCTGTCATGTCCATTTCTAGTCTTCATGAACCTACTGGATTCTCACAGGCTCATGGTATACCTGAGTGGGATCATGCTATGTCTGAAGAGCTACAGGCCTTAGAGCAGAATAGTACCTGGACAATTGTCTCTTTGCTTCCTGGTTTCCATGCTATTGGTTGTAAGTGGGTCTACAAGGTTAAGCTCAAGGCAAATGGTGCGATTGAAAGGTACAAGGCCCGTTTGGTAGCTAAGGGGTATACCCAACAGGAAGGGGTGGATTACCTTGATACTTTTGCTCCTGTAGCAAAATTGGTCACAGTCAAGCTGTTACTCGCCTTGGCTGCTATTCAGGGATGGTCCTTGCATCAATTAGATGTAAATAATGCGTTTCTTCACGGTGATTTAATTGAAGAAGTTTATATGACTATACCTGAGGGATATAGTCCTAAGGGGGAGACAAAATTACCTCCTAACGCAGTCTGCAAACTCAATAAATCCTTATATGGATTGAAGCAAGCGTCACGACAATGGTATGCCAAGTTTTCAAGTGTTTTAATTGAAAAAGGGTTCTGTCAATCAGCAACAGATCATTCTCTCTTCATTCAGAGGACAGGGGGAGTCTTTATTGCTCTCCTTGTGTATGTAGATGACATTATAATAGCAAGTAATGATGAGTTTGCTGTTCAGAATTTGAAATCTAGTTTGGATGCTAAGTTCAAACTAAAGGATCTTGGTTTATTGCGTTTCTTTCTTGGGCTAGAAATTGCTAGAACTGACAAAGGTATTTCAATTTCACAAAGACCGTATGCTTTGCAGATCTTGACTGATACTGGTTTTTTGGGATGCAAACCAGCTGCAACTCCTATGGAAGTGAATGTTAAACTCAGTCAGGAAGATGGAGAAGAGTTTTCAGAACCTGTTCTCTATAGGAGGTTGATTGGAAAGCTACTTTACTTAACTATTACACCGCCAGATTTGTCTTATGCTGTAAACAGATTAAGTCAGTTTCTTTCCAAGCCAAGGTTGCCTCATTTTCAAGCTGCACAGAGAGTCTTACAATACATTAAGGGTACCCCTGGTCAGGGACTTTTCTTTCCTTCTGGTTCAGGAGTTCAATTAAAGGCTTTTGCTGAAGCTCAATTTCCTGGACTGCCTGATGTTCAACTTAAAGCGTTTAGTGATGCAGACTGGGCATCATGTCCTGATACGAGACGGTCAGTTTCTGGTTTCTGTGTGTTCTTAGGAGAGTCTTTAATCTCTTGGAAGTCTAAGAAGCAAATGACAGTGTCTCGTTCATCTGCTGTATGCCATGATATTAGATTTTTTGAATCCTTTGATGATGTTCCTGTGACAAGTTCTATCATGCTTCCTAATGGTCATAATGTGGATATCTCTAGAATTGGCACTGTTCGTCTTACTCCTTCCCTGGTTCTTCACAAAGTCCTATTTGTGCCTTCTTTCAAATACAATCTCATTTCTGTGAGCTCACTTACCAAGAGCATCCCCTGTTCTCTGATCTTTTCTGGTAATCATTGTTTTATTCAGGACACTATACAGGGCCTGAGGATTGGGATGAGTAACAAGGTTGGCAATTTGTATCACTTCTCTTTTCCTGAGAATAAGAAAGGTTTTGTTAGTGTCTGTAATAATGTTTCTGCTGTTCCTTCTGACCTTTTATGGCATTATCGCCTTGGTCATCCTGCTTGTAATATTTCTCAACAGCCATCTAAGATTCCTTGTTTCCATAATACTCGTGATAAATCTTTTCATTGTAAAGTGTGTCCCCTTGCCAAACAAAGAAGGCTTCCTTTCATTTCCAATAATCATAGAGCTGTTTCTTGTTTTGATCTGATTCATGTTGATGTTTGGGGTCCTTTTCATATTGTTTCTGTTGAGGGATACAGGTATTTTTTGACAATTGTGGATGATTGTTCAAGGTACACATGGGTGTATCTATTACATTCCAAAGCTGATGTACAGAAAGTCATTCCAGAATTTTTTGCCATGATTAAGACACAGTTTGGAGTGATTATCAAGGGTGTTCGTTCTGATAATGCAAAGGAACTGAACCTTACTCAATTTTACCAAACAAAGGGTGTCATACATTACCATTCTTGTGTTGAGCGACCTCAACAAAACTCGGTTGTGGAAAGAAAGCATCAACACCTGTTAAATGTGGCTCGGGCACTTCTCTTTCAGTCGGGCTTATCTTTAGTTTACTGGACTGACACAATTCTTACAGCTGCACACCTGATCAATCGTGTTCCTTCCTCAGTTTTACATCACCAGACTCCATTTGCAATATTATATAACAAAGCTCCTTCTTATTTGCACTTACGGTCATTTGGTTGTTTGTGCTATGCCTCTACCTTGTTGAGCAAAAGGGACAAATTTTCTGCTAGATCACGAGCCTGTGTACTTATTGGATATCCTTTTGGAATGAAGGCATACAAACTCTTGGATTTGGAATCTAATAAAATTCTCATTTCTCGCGATGTTATTTTTCATGAGAACATTTTTCCTCTGGCTTCTAAAGCTTCTTCAACTGATATTGTTGGTTTCTTTCCTCAATTGGTGTTGCCTCTGCCTATTCTAGATATAGATTCTCCACCTACTGATCTTTCTCATGATATCTCTTCTTCTTGTCCTTCACATCATGAACAATCTTCTGTTACACATCTTGGTTCTTCCCGTCCCAAGCGCAATGTTCAGAAGCCAAGCTACTTACAAGATTACCATTGTGGTTCTTCAACCTCTCATCCTCTCTCGAATTTCCTTGATTATAAGAGACTGAAAGGACACTTTAAGGCTGCTGTCATGTCCATTTCTAGTCTTCATGAACCTACTGGATTCTCACAGGCTCATGGTATACCTGAGTGGGATCATGCTATGTCTGAAGAGCTACAGGCCTTTGAGCAGAATAGTACCTGGACAATTGTCTCTTTGCCTCCTAGTTTCCATGCTATTGGTTGTAAGTGGGTCTACAAGGTTAAACTCAAGGCAAATGGTGCGATTGAAAGGTACAAGGCCCGTTTGGTAGCTAAGGGGTATACCCAACAGGAAGGGGTGGATTACCTTGATACTTTTGCTCCTGTAGCAAAATTGGTCACAGTCAAGCTGTTACTTGCCTTGGCTGCTATTCAGGGATGGTCCTTGCATCAATTAGATGTAAATAATGCGTTTCTTCACGGTGATTTAATTGAAGAAGTTTATATGACTATACCTGAGGGATATAGTCCTAAGGGGGAGACAAAATTACCTCTTAACGCAGTCTGCAAACTCAATAAATCCTTATATGGATTGAAGCAAGTGTCACGACAATGGTATGCCAAGTTTTCAAGTGTTTTAATTGAAAAAGGGTTCTGTCAATCAGCAACAGATCATTCTCTCTTCATTCAGAGGACATGGGGAGTCTTTATTGCTCTCCTTGTGTATGTAGATGACATTATAATAGCAAGTAATGATGAGTTTGCTGTTCAGAATTTGAAATCTAGTTTGGATGCTAAGTTCACACTAAAGGATCTTGGTTTATTGCGTTTCTTTCTTGGGCTAGAAATTGCTAGAACTGACAAAGGTATTTCAATTTCACAAAGACCGTATGCTTTGCAGATCTTGACTGATACTGGTTTTTTGGGATGCAAACCAGCTGCAACTCCTATGGAAGTGAATGTTAAACTCAGTCAGGAAGATGGAGAAGAGTTTTCAGAACCTGCTCTCTATAGGAGGTTGATTGGAAAGCTACTTTACTTAACTATTACACCGCCAGATTTGTCTTATGCTGTAAACAGATTAAGTCAGTTTCTTTCCAAGCCAAGGTTGCCTCATTTTCAAGCTGCACAGAGAGTCTTACAATACATTAAGGGTACCCCTGGTCAGGGACTTTTCTTTCCTTCTGGTTCAGGAGTTCAATTAAAGGCTTTTGCTGAAGCTCAATTTCCTGGACTGCCTGATGTTCAACTTAAAGCGTTTAGTGATGCAGACTGGGCATCATGTCCTGATACGAGACGGTCAGTTTCTGGTTTCTGTGTGTTCTTAGGAGAGTCTTTAATCTCTTGGAAGTCTAAGAAGCAAATGACAGTGTCTCGTTCATCTGCTGAAGCCGAATATAGGTCCATGGCAAATGCAACATGTGAAGTAACTTGGTTATTTTCTTTGTTAAAAGAGCTTGTGGTAAACCATTCTAAACCAGCTTTGTTATATTGCGATAATCAAGCAGCTCTTCATATAGCAGCGAATCCCGTTTTCCATGAGAGAACCAAGCATATAGAGATTGATTGCCATCTAATTCGTGAAAAGATACAAGTAGGGATATTAAAAACTTTGCATGTCTCAAGTTCCAACCAGCTTGCTGATGTTTTTACAAAGGCACTTCATCCTTCACAGTTTAGAGAATTAATTGGCAAGATGGGACTTATTAACATCTATAGTCCATCTTGAGGGGGAGTATTAGAAGTCTAGTTGGTTAATTAGTTTGTTAGCATTGCTGAGCTGGCATTACAGCTGTCTTTTTCAGCTCATTTGTTAGCTCGTTTGTCCACCTCATTTTGTGCTTTCCATATAAGAGTTTTACTTAGTGTAATTTCTTTCTTGAGTATAAGAATTCTGATTAATGAAGAACTGAATTCCTCTCCATTTCTCTCTCTATTTTCCTTTGTAAAAGCTCCTGGGTTATTTTAAAAACTTTGTAAAGTTTTTTCACCTTGTGTTTCCCTTTAAATAGACCTGTGTTTTGATGTGAACTGAAGGCTGCACGGGGTTATCACTCTCCTGTCTGCATGACTAAGGCTGCATATGCCATAGAAGTGCGGCCTTTGAATTTGAATGTGTAAATATCAACTTAAATTGATAGATAAAAAATAGTCCAATTTATGTTTTAAAGCTGAAATTCATGATCTCAGTCTGCAGAATGAGCAATAGTTCCTGAATAAGTTGCTATGTTCCCGGTAACACTTGTGATAATGTAAATTAACTTTTCTATTTGTTTATAAAACGGAATGCATTTTGGAGATTGATCAGCTTAAACATATACAATGCCTCTATTAGTTTGTTAAGCTTCCGGTTGTATTATCTAAGAATTTAAATTTTCATATAAGGAACTATTTTATAGAATTACCTAACTTCTAATTTCTTAATCTGTTTCTTTTCCTTTCAGACAACTTCTTTCCAAAGCAGCCTTTTTGATCATTTGATTAACATCTGGGAATTTAATGAGGGACCTGTTCCAGGCACCTGCAACCTTTATTTCTTGGTGGACTTCAAGTTTCAGTCACCATTTTATCGACAAGTGAGCACCAACACTGTGTTAATTTGTCGTAGAAGAGTATAAACACAATAATACTTTTATTCATTTTTAACGGATTAAAGATATTTCCTGTCTGGTTGAATTGTTACAACATTTTGAAATTACGAAGTTTGACCCAAACTACACCTAGAGAGGGGGTGAATAGGTGATTATGCGGAATTAAAAATTAAAAATGTCACTTTTAATTATTTTTAGATGGTTAATCAAACAGTCCAATTTTTCGATGTTGAATTACCGCAGTTTATATGAAAACAGTGACAACATATAGAATGATCAAATAAAAACCTCAATTGGGTAAAAACTTCGGGTATTTTGCTAGTCAACAATCCACCATAAACGAATTATGAACTTACAGTCCGCCGACACGACTACCACTGGTATGTTTTGTTTTCTCTCTACTATGATATGCAGAATGGAGGCTCTCCCTGCCATCCTTAATATAGGAGGAAAATATTGGGGCTTACACGTGCGAATTCCCCAAAGAATCTTTATTGCACTTAAAAAAATCCGCCCCGGCCAAGAGAAAAAAGTGTATAGTATATTAGGCTTCACACATTTAATAGAACATATCAGGAGAGGGATAGATAGACCCAAACTAACATTTCTATTGTAGTTGATAAGGTGACTCACATGGATCTTCCAATGGATTTATTGATAATATGAATTCTGAAAGAGCAATGGGAAGGAATGACGTATCCGACCTCTAATTTCTACAAAACAAGGTTTAGTTTGTCTTATAATGGTGTTGCTCTTGGCGGCACAAGTATGGCAGGTCTAATAATTGTTCTATTGCGTTTGCATTTTAGGTTGGTGTATATATTTCAATTTTGGTCGAATTTTCTCTAATTGTGTGCTTTACATCCTTCTCCATTCCTCTTTATTCATAATTAAATCTAATTATATATTAGGACAACATAATTCTGCATTTTGATTTTACTATCAGTCTTACATACTATGACTAAAAGAACATCAATGTGATCCATTTTACTTCTAATAAACCTAAAACCCTTGAATCCGAAGTGCTTGTACAAAGTTTTAACTTAGATTTAGCCCATTTTCTCTCTCATCAATGAATATCATACAGAAGAGAGCTCATCTTAGGTGTCTCGTTAGCCCATCCCGGGCTAAACTAGAAGATGAAAACTTGGAGCAACCTTTTCTGCAAGCAGACTGGAATAGAAAGTACCCTACTACTACAACCTTGTGGGACTTCTCCTTTATACCTAATAATATTGATATATATAGTAAAAATATTCTTTTCAATTTCGCACCCATTGTCATATTATGTAATTTTCCTGAAGCAGTGAGAACCATATGCAAGTCTTGCTTCTATTCGCAATACTTGAAGTAGGTAAATGTGTTGCACTGTAGATTTCATTTGGATACCTTTCAATTACATCTTGATATGTGTTTGATCATCCTCTCCCGTAATTTATTATAGGACAATATCTTTATAGTTCGTATAATCCTGAATATCCCATTTAGTATTGTTTCTAGGAACTTTTGTAATCTCCTCCATTCATGGGTCATCTTTGATCCTTTTAAGATCTTGTTGAAAATTTTCATTAACCACAAAATACCTACTGCTCTCCACTCTAGCCACTTCCATATTTTGATAAAGATTTCATCCAGTTCAATTGCTTTTCTCTTAGCATCCCTGATTTCCGAAATCTGTAATCATCTGGTAAAGTTAACAACACTAGAAAGAAATTTTGTAAGACTGTACTTCAAAATTTATGTATGTGAAACCTGTTGGTTAACAACTCCTTGAATTATCTCCCTTTAACTTGTTCTACATTTGATTTGTTGCTACCCTTGTAAGACCCTTGAGAGAGCTATCAAGAAGAATAGATTGTCTGATGCTTTTAGTTGGACCAGTGCTTGGTCATCCCCAGTAATGACTTGGAAGGATTTTTATGAGAAAAGCATGCATGACCAAGCTCTGCTGGTTAGTGGAACTTCCTATTCGAGTAAACATTGTCAACACTTTGTGGTCACATCTTAAATGAACTCTTGGTACACTTCATAAACATTTGTGGTACCTGCTGACCTGACATTATATGTTATCTTTTGCTTTTCCACTGTTACTGTTGCTGGTTGGGACCTTATTGTGAATATTTGTATATTATACATATATTTGCATTACAGTTACATAAAAGATATTATTTTGCTTCAGATCTGCAATTCCTTGATTTAAAATGAGTGCATGGAATTGAGTATTTATTTCGTAATGGGATTATTTGAAAATGATTGCTTAATACGGATGATCTGAATTGTAGAATATATTATTTTGAGCCTTTTTTCTTTTACGGTGGCCTTTCTAAGCACGTAATGCGTTTTTTAATATGACAGATGGCAAATATGTTCTTCAAGGAAGTGGCCTCTCAATTAGTTGGTTCGTTCAATGACCGTTGTAAACTGATATATGGACCTGGGGTCCCAGTTCATGAAAATACTTTAGAACAGAGATCGTGAAAATTTACATCATCCATGCCTTTATGGCGATGTCTTCAAATCCAGTGCCGTATGAGTTCATGAGTTTTAAGTAAGCTCAATTACTGAATCAGATTCAATCCTTGCTTTGTTCTGTTTCTTTTGTCTCACGCCTCTGATCATTCCAGGCGTCTTCATTGTTTGAACTAAAGGCTGAAAGGTGCCGATTTCGCATGCCTGGATTTCCCGTTCCTTTTAAAATACATACATCTATTTTATTTTTATTGTTTTTCGTGTCATTGAAGAATAAGCTTATCTAGAATTACTGGTACTAGAGCACCCATTCAAATGGTCGCACTTGATAAAGTTCGATTAAATGAATAATGTGACATTGATATATCATTTGGTATCATGCAATTGCCACGTCGACTAGTGCTAGATATCACTGATGCCGAATAATATTGCTCCATCTGAAATGCGCAAACTTTTACCTCTTGTGTTTGGTCTTGTAAGCCCACCACCAGATGCCAAAGTCTAGCTATATTTCTACTTTTTAGCATCGCAATGCAATCTTTCTAGGTTCGAAAGAAATCTTAAAAGTTGATATGCACTTCATCAACCAAAAGAAAGAGGATGCGAGCTACAGACAACAAAAGAAAATGAAGAGAAAAAACCCCTTCACAGTACCATTATTCCTTAATTTTAGTTTAATAAATTATATCTACGCTTAAATAATAACATGCGACTATGTACTATAGACTTGGTCAAGTAACCAAAAACTCAATACGACTTTAATATACTTTAAAACAAACTCCTTTGCTTAAATCAAAGTAAAAAAAGAAATAATAAAAAATAAGTAAAAGTTAAAAATCATTTGAAAAACATGCATAAATCATAATATAGAAGATTCTTGGCACGCATGCACCCCTGAGGTTCTTACACGTGTATTGATGTCATATTTCAACAATAATACATCTACGTGACAACCCTAATTATTGCAAGTAATTTGTCAAATCTTGCAGCAGCAGAGCATGTATATTAAACATGAAAAACGACATTACCGAACACGAGCCGTCGAGCCCTATTATGATTCAAAGACTCTACAAAGTGACAGCATTGAAAGATACAAAGTTTGACAAGTATCGATATCGAGTAGAATCAAGAAATACATTGGACAAATCCAGTGTCTCCATTTTGATAAAGGAAAATCAACCAAAAACAATTGCGATCTCCACTTTTATTTAAACGTCTTGAGAGGATTAGAAATCTCACGTATTATGCAAAGACAAGAATATCCTATTTGCACTTCATTATCTCAACATGTCTAATGCAATGTAGTTAATTAAAAGTATTATTCAGAGATCAATAGAAAAGTCGGATGGTTCATTCTGAACGTCCAATTAAACCTATCGAAATCAAGAAAAGAACAAACATGTTTCAATATCTAGTGCGTCTGAGCATCGCGTGAAGGGTGGTTTTGCAGTGTTGTCGGAGCAAGTGCACAAAAATCGGTCGAGAAATTAATTGAAAATTATTTGAGCAACAAGAATTAGGTCTCTGTTTGGTGGAGATTAAAATCAAATTTAAAAATAGATTTTGAAAGAATTTGATGAAATACGTGGTTGAAAAATTGTGGGATCCATGAATTATGTTGTTAAAATTAATTATTGACTTTGACTTAGATTAAAATTAAAATTTTAATTCTTACCAAACATGGACTAGATATCAGAGCAGTGAAATCATCTTTCTCAAGAACAAGGGAATTTAAAGATGAACTACGTTAAATTTGTATTTTCCCTCTTTTTGGCTGTGTTGATGATCGAGTCACACAAGGGTGACGATCTAGCTATATATATTGATTGAGTGCACGTGGAGGCGAAACTATGATCAAATGATGCGAAATATGGTCTTTCGCTATTGTCAAGGATTGTGAAGCGGAGACAAATTCTACGACCAGTGATAAAAAGGTTGAAAATCGTAGTGAGAAGAAACCAAATTGTAAGGTCAGTTGGACGAGTCTTTGAATTTAATCATGATACACATGATAGGTATTGGTTTCAACAAATCTATCATGTTATTTCATTCTTATGTTTGTACTAGAATAGAAATTTCACTGAAGCATCTTATCATACGGACTTGTCTCATATGAATAAAGACGTCCACTCAGCAGGCACTGATGGCATCTCATGTTTAATGTTTCATATTTCAGGTCTAAGCAAACGTGCAAAGCTGTCCAAGTATAGAGCATTCTAGTACGAGAGTCGTCCTATTTGCTAAATGCAAGGTCGCGTGAGAATCTAAAATAATGAAACTATCGATGACACAATCATTTGACAAAATAATCAACAAAATGAATATTATTTTATTGTTAAATACAATTTTTGAAGGATTTTTTACAACTCAAGGACAATAATTGCGTTCATTTTTAATTATACTTAACAACTTCATCCCACGAACTAAAAATGACATTATTTATTGGTCGTAAATGAGGAAGATTTTGGTCGATTTTTGATACAGAAATATCCATGGGAGTTCAATGGAGTGATTGTCATGTACATATCGGGCAATCAAAATGCTCGAGTGAACCATCATTGTTAAAAGCTATACTGAATTGAATGGACGAAGAAAATTGGTAAGCCTAATTTGAGCTTTCATCAATACAAACAAAATAAGAGCGAATATCGTTTCAAGTCATCAAAAATAGGGAGAAAAAAAAATCCAATTTCACTTTTTATTTGAAGCCAAAATACACCACAACCCACCGTTATATGCAAAACTAGGAAAAAGATTACTAATTAATCAAAATGCATCTTGTACTAATTCATCTTGTTCTCCATATGCAAGGGTAGATTAAGTCCATGTCTTGTAGAAATTAAAATCAAGATTTTTTGCCCCCAGGGTACATCTCCAAATGGTAAAAAAGGAAGGTAGAAAAACTCCAATTTTGCTTGAGGCTGTCGCGTCAAGGGTTCGAATCCTGAAATATAGATTTGTCCATTCGGTAAGTGCAAGTGTACAAGCAGCTTTCCACCATGTACCCTTAGAAGCATAATCTGCGATTTACCTCCTTCACCAATGCCCAAGACAAGGCAGGTGCGGGCCGTCAATGTTGCAGTTCATCTTTTAAAAAAAAAAAAAAAATCAAGATTTTAATCAAATCAAAGTCAACAATTAATTTTAACTGCATATTTTATGAAACCACAATTTTTCGACCATACATTTTATCAATTTGTATCGAAATCTACTATTAATCTGATTTTAATCCACACCAAATAAGGGTTAATAAATTTAAGAAGATTTTTTTGTGTGTATTAAATTCAGTTTAATGTAAGATTAAACTTGTTTTAGGTGCACACGCAAAATACTCAATTTTGTGTGTGTGTGTGTTTTTTTATTATTATTATTATAGTTGATATTCTATTACACGAACCGTTTATTTTCTATGACACTATATGCCTAGACATTAGTTCATTTTTTCATCTAAATTTCTGGCTCAATTTGCAGCAGCAAGATTCTCAAGCAACAGTTGAGAGGAACGCTTATGATGTTGACCTATTCATAGTTAGATGCAATGCACCTATAATATGAGTGTCTTTCTATCGTGGGTGAGTTGAGAGAAGGTTTAAGGACAATGTACAATGACTACACATTGTTAAATGTGACAAGTCAGTTGTCGTAGGTTACTAAAGAAAACGTGTTCAACGTTATATGAAGGGTTTCTAATTTGGTGTAGAATCCGTACTTTATGTAATTGGAATCTCTTGATTAAGTGATGCATGTCCATTGATGAATGTTTAAGGGTTAATACGTGTAATCTATAGTCAGTGTTGGTGCCAAAAAGTGACGTATCACTCTTTTTAATCCAACTTACAAGAAATTAAAAAGAAAAAAATAAATTAAGTAATGAGGTCGGACTAGTTTTAGTTCCGACCTCCAAAGTTGTTATGCGTGCTACAAGTATATTATGGTATCAAAATTCTCTATAGGGAATGATTTCCGTTGTATAGTGGAGGAGTACAACTCAAATCCTATAGTCATTTCACGCTACAGTGTCTTACTTTGATTTGTGAGTCACTTGTTAAATTAATCGCTTCAAAATTATGCAAATAGATTTATGGAGTGTATTTAATTTAACTTTAAAAAATATGAACACGAGTCCCCAAAAGAGAAAAAAAAAACATCGTAACACATGTTTAGCCCATGTTTGGTAGCCATATTTTTTTTTTTTTTTTAAATATTGTTATGAATAATGAATTTTTGGAGAATATGTGGATAAAAAGTATGGAAAATCTTTGGGGTTACGTGTATAATATTTTATTGTGTGAATGTGATTGTGATTGAAAATGAGTATATAGAAAAAAGAGTTTTAAAAGAATGAGAGAGAAATATGGATATTGTGCAAGTTTTGATCACCAACGAAGTAAGTAAACAGCTAGATCATTGGTCCTCTATAGTGTAATACCTCGAGGATCATATGACTTATGTTACATTTTTAAACTTTTTGACTCGGTATTATTACTTTAGCAGGTTAACAATGACTATTAATGATTTCATACGGCAAGATATGTCTAGAAAAAACATCGATTTCAAGTTGAAAATTTTAGTAGGAAACAAAGACTAATATTACAACTAATTTTGTCTTCCATTCTACATTAATCTACTTTCTCCTCCTACCTAACACACATTTAGGCCAAAATCTTGCAACTCCCAAAATTTTTTATTGCATTTTCCGTAACTTTTAGGATTTTTTAATAAGTGCTGTCATATGTCAAGTATAATGCATCGAGGAAAAAAAGCTCATGTATCCTTTGTTATTTATCATTCTATTAATAGGCCACGTTCCAAGTCAAAATTAAATTTCACAGTCAATGCATAGATAAAATACTGGTCGTTTATTAGCTGTGAATCAACAAGCCGGTGCAATTCTTTGATTTCTTGTACTAAAGAACCCTACAAAGATTGACAAATGCAACAAATTTCAAAATCAATAAAAAGTCTAGTTACCAACTTTAATTTGGTAGGTAGACTTTTGCAGATTTTCATTGTAAATTTTGTTCAAATTTCATTTTTAGTACAATCAAGAAATTAATTCAATCAATCCCTTCGGGGGTGACCGAGTTAGTAGAGCAAGTGAACGTGAAGATCGATGTCACGAGTTCGCGGTCAAGTCCGTCGCACCGAGCTTGTCTAGTACGGTTTATCTTTTCTGTGTGGTTTGCCGATTACTGCATATGGAGCGAGGTTTACTGTACATAAAAATAAAAAGAAAGAAATTAATTCAATCATCATATTTTAAAGATGGGGCAGAAAATATTGAATTTGGGAGACATATCTTGCAGGTTTATATCAATCATTTCAGAAAGATATGTTTATCAATATCGTACAAGCTACATATGTTTGTCGTGCTTGATAAATTGTTATATTACGGATTAGGTGATATACAGCACCATCGAAAACAAAAACATTTTACTAATCTATCAACCTGTTAAAGATGGTAAGAATCAATAGTTATATTAAATGGTCTGGTCTATCCTTTTTACTGTTGTGTCGTATTGTACCTCATTCTACTTCTAGTGATCTAAGGAAAATGTTTACACACATTCGAATGTAAAACCACAACCATCTCTAAAAGCTATTAATTCACATCCAATTTGTATAAAACAACATACAAAAAGGAGAAGTATGATGAATATATATATGTTTATTTGGAATATGTACTCAAAAAAGTATGATGGAGGACAAAACCTTCCAATGAACTTTGGTTATTATGGTCCCCTGCAATGTTTCCATAGCCAGAAAACGTGCCCCGTCACTCGAGCGGCGGTAGGCTAGCTCTAGGGGGGCGCCAATTTATCTGCTTTTGGCACTCGAGTGCCTTGCTTCTACTTGCTAGTGGTAATATGACGAGAAAACTTTTCGGTCCATAATTTCAACATCTTCAAATTCAACACAAATTTCAATTCCTAATTAGGCTTCCAAGTATGACTTTAACTAGAATTCATCAAGTAAACTTGAATAATTCCACACTAACATTCCAAATAGAATTCCTCTTAATATGCACTTTAATTAAAACTTCCAATTATCTTCAACAAAAAAATTCGAATCACACCTAAATTCTAACATTTATACCAATCTTGTCTTAATTTCAATCAATACTTCACAAATCTAGGTATTTTTTTCAGTACTATATATGAATGTGAAAAATTTGTATAGATATGGCTTTGTTTAAGTGTTTACATGATGTCCTTTTCAAAAAAAAACAAAAAAACAAAAAAACTCAATTCTGATATATGGAATTTGATACACGTGATAATTTAGAAAAATAAGCTAATATTAGTTTAGATTCTGAATTGTGGTATGAAATGGGTGCACGAAAGTTTATAATTAAAATGTTTTGTGGGTTAATTTCATTTGGGTTTCAAAAAAGGAAAAAATTCATTAATCCTACTTTAAGTTTACCCTATTTCAAAAATAACAAAACATCTTTCACATTTCAAAAATCAAATTTTTGACCTATACATACACATATATATATTTATATATTTTTTATTTATATATAATTAATTAATTAATCAACCCACCCACCTCCACCACCCCGCCGTTCCGACGACCGTCCGTCGACCATTCCGGTGAGCGTTCCGGCGACTACTCCGATTCCGATAACGTTCCGACGAAGTTTCCGATTCCGATGACCGTTCCGGTGACCATTCCGATGACTATTTTACGGTCACAATTCATCTATCTTGTAGGTCATAAGTAATTTGTTGGTCACATATTTCAAAATTAGTTGCTCACAAATCAAAATTTATAGGTCACACAGTCACAAACTTCCAAATTAGTTGATCACAGATTTTTTTCACGGTGACAGATTATATAATTTTTAGGTTACAGATAACAAAATGGTTGGTCACAAATTATATTTTTTATCACATGTTATCGAATTTTAAGGTCACAAATTATATTTTTGTCACAGATTACTTGTTGTATGGTCACAACCCAGGTTACAAGTCAGGTTACGAGTTATTTTCAAATGATCACAACATGGTTGACAGAATATATCGCACACGGCTCAAGTTACAGCACATGGCTCAAGTCACAGTATAGGTCACAGCACATGACTTAGGTCACAACGTTGGTCACGGGTCAACTGATGGGTCACATACCACCAGCCCCCTCCAATGTCTCCACCGCCACTTGCGACCAACCCCACCGCCGCCAACAACGCCGTCACCAACAATCACCTCCACCGCCACCTGAAATCATCACCACCCCCACCAAAGAATCCACAAAACTGCCTCCAGCCACCGCCAAACCCCCCCACGACCACACCCGCAACACACATCCACCACCACCATATCCGTTTACACCATCCCCACCAAAGAATCCACAAAACCGCCCCTAGCCACCACCAACCCCCCAACAGCACACCCACAACACACACACCAGTGGTGATCGATAAATCGAGGGACTGCAAATCGCACATCGCCGGGGAAAGGAGAGTCGTTGCCGCTACCTGATCTAATAGTCACCGTCACCCTAAACACACCCGGAAAATAACAGATCCACCACCAACTACCGCACTACCACCTAAACACCATTAAAATCACAGATCCACCACCACTACTCCGAACAGTGGCGCTCAGCTCACCAATCGATGGCAATGTCACGCTCAGCTCTGAATGGCAAAACCCTAATTCGCAGGGCGTCGCAGCTGCTGCTTGCAGCAGTATCTCGCAGCATCATTGCCGATGCGCGACGCTGCCCTAATTTGCAACAGCGTTGCGCCGTCGCTGCGAATTAGGGCAGCGTCGCGACGCTGCTGCGAAATCGGAGGGCAACGCCACGCGACGTGAATGTGGAGACGAGAGGGAGGGGGAGGAGAGGATGAAGAAGGGAGGAGAGCGTCGAAGAAGAAACTGTCGAGAGAGAGAGATGGGGGCGGGGGTGCTACGCTGAAGGTGAGAAATTAGGTATTTAAATTGGGGCGGGTGGGGTGGGGTATAAATTAATTTTGATAATATTATTATTAATATTTAATTAAATATAAAAAATTGTATCTATATATAAAATTTCTGAATTTTGCAAACTAAAACATAAAATCTGATTTTGGAATTTACATCTTCAAAAGTAGGGAATGATGTAATTTCCACTTCAAAAAATATGAAGCGAGCGGATCTTTGTCGAAACGATTCATTTTGTACTTTTAATTCCATTAGAAAAAAATAATTTATTTTATATTTTTAGTACTATTATATTATAGCTTTGTTTGGAAAAACTTTGCAAAATTAATTTATGCCCCAACTGAATTTGAGTCTTGATTCTGCCACTAATCATCATAGTTGAGATTTGATCTGTAATCTCAATATTATAATGGATTTTTGGGATTCGCTGAATGAGCTTTGTTTGGGATTTTTGATCAAGATTTAGGATTCGCTGAATGAGATTTCCTATCCAGACGGTTAAGGGGGTGATCTAGGGACAGTCACTCATTAAATGGCTCTAATTATCCTACAATGTGTATTAGATACTCTTAAAATTGATCCGGTAAAAGTGCTGTATTTTCATTTTGACATTTTCAACTTATTCATATTTCCACAATGACATATTTAATGACAAAAGACAAAAACGTCATTAAGTATATAAAACAATCACAAAATATTGTTTTATTTAAAAGACAATATTACTCTTTAGTTAACAAATAAAAATCAAACACTCTCTACGTAAAATTTCAAAATCAACTAACTTTTATTATCTGTTTATTTCAACACATATAAAAACTCTCTCATCTTTCATCTGCTTCAATCTTAAAATCTGAATAATTTATCAAACCCTGAAACCTGAGTTTTTTTTTTAATATCAATCAATTCGAATTGATAAGTATATTTACGTATGTTAAATTTCGTTTTCGTTAAATCAATATACATTTTAATCGTTAAATTAACTTTGACATAGATAGTTACTGTAGATAAAAAATTTTAACAGATATATAATTTTTTAAAACATGAACAAAGAAATTTCATCGCATCTTTAAGACGAAATGAATCTGGTGAAACATAGTCGGCCGACTATTTAAGCAACTGGCCGGTTGTTTAAACAGCCAGCAAACAGCTGGCTTAAACAACCGACTGTTTTAGGTTGTTAACTGGCGTAACAGCCAACTCATAGAGTATGCGGAACGGTTAATTCACGCACAAGACCACAACACTCCTCTTCCATTGACAGCGTCAACTCGATTAAGACCTCAAGTTGACATATTGACATTTCAACTAGTTAATGATCATGTGATGAAATTCTGAAATGACATATAGTATAAATCTACAATGTGTAATACTTACATGAGGGTCGTCAAGGAGGGCTGATAATTGTTTGCCGAACGGGCATCCGTCTGCTCGGGATGCTCGCCAATGATACATCCGAGGGCAGCGTGTCTCCTATCGCCTGACAAATCGAGTATCCAAGAGGGAGATTGTCTCATATGCTCAGATCTGTAACACATATACTTATTATATATAAATTTAGCATAAAAAGATTTCAACGTTGATTATGTTAAACATTTACCTGCACTACTAAGGGCAATTCATATGTATCGTACTTACACATGGACCCTTTGGGCTTCGAGTGTGATATGGTAAAGACGTGTACGGTGTTATCAAAACATCTACAACTCACGGATAGTTGTTGAATGCATCGATGTCGTCCACAATTTGCAAATGGAAAATGTTGACGACGATCTTCTTGTGATGATACCTCATCACGCTCTCAAGGATATAGGCCAACCCAAGTTTCAACCTATCTAAAATCTGGTTGCACTCCCTGATCGTGCCCATCAATTGAGGTAGAAGCACCATCCACTGCCCCTGAAAGTACGTATCGTACAACTTATTGCTTCTCTCAATTGCTGCTTCATTGCCTGTAATCCCCAGACCAGTGATCAAGACGAACTCAAACATCGAGAAACTAATGACCTTACCCCCCAGGTCGAAGTGGAGGGCATCGCTGTCAACTGGCCTAAGGAGCCGACATAGTAGTGCATTGATTATATGCCCTGAGTACTGCACCTCTCGTAACTGGTATAGGGGCCACATGAAGGATTATCGCAACATATCTCCATGCTGATCATTGAGCAACTCTAACACAAAGGTAAAACTCTCAAAGCTATTGTTCCAAGTAGATTTCCTTACCATCCGTCTCAAGTCTGCATCTAAATGATACTTCATCCTGAAAAAATTCAAATGTTAGAACATTGAATTAGAGATAATAAAATAACACATAATCTCGAAAAGTCAAGCAAATCGAATTGTAACTATCATACGCAAGTCATCGATGCTAATGAAAAAATAAATGATGTAATAAATTAAAAGAGAATCACGAAAAATAAATTAAATACAAATTTAAAATAATATTGTAGTTCAAAATTTGTACTTGTAAGTGAATTTTTATTTAATAAGTATATTTATTTGTCACGTCACATTGGGACCTCCTTAATGCGGATAAATAACAATATTCATATTGCGCCACTAGTGTTAAAACGATATTCCAAATCTAAAATTGTGTGATCTAACTGTTAAAATCGATTTGTGCCAAAAGTTGTAGCAATTCAAAATTCTGTTCAAATATTTTTTAGTTTCTTTAAGAAGACAGTGTTCAATTTGTTGAACTTCTAAAAAGTTCGTTGTTACTCGAGTCAAAGAATAGTACAATAAGAATTCTATTTTGATCGACAAAGTTGTTATGTTACTATAAAACACTCGGAAGGAGTCTCACAAGTCATATCTTGAAAGCAAACGTTCAATTAGTCTGTTAACACATGTGCAGAAGCGAAATATGTCTTGAAGAAATTGGCAAGCTGCCACATACCTTACTTCTTCATCTTCTACTTTCTTTTTTTCTAACATGTTTATCCTTGAAAAATACAAGCAGTGTAAATTATTCCACCCAATATTAATGAGAGTTGTAGTCATTATTTCTTCCTATCTTCTCTTTTCTTTTCTTTTTTATATAATAATTAAAAAAAATTGACTTGGATTTGCCACATCCACCCTCATTCCCATATATAAACCTCCAACCCCTCCATTTCTCATTCACTCAAATCACCTCGTGATGCATTAGTATTTTATTACAGCAAATTAGACCAGCCTATAGAAGGAGCAAGACACAGAAAAAATGGAGATCACTGCATTTGTTCTTTCCATATTTCTATTTCTTGTTGCTGTATTTTCCTATGCTAATTTTTTTAGAAAGAAAAGGAGAAATCCTGAGAGAAAATTTAAAATTCCTCCTGGTTCAATGGGGTGGCCTTATATTGGAGAAACACTTCAACTTTATACTCAAGATCCAAATATGTTTTTCTCTGATAGACAAACAAGGTTTTAAACTCTTTATCCTATCTTTATGGCCTTGTCACATACCATAATCTGTTATATTGTTTTTCATCACTGGAGGATTTTTTTTCCAATTTTTCTTTGTTCAGGCATGGAGAAATCTTCAAGAGTCATGTACTTGGTTGCCCTTGCATCATGTTGGCGAGCCCAGATGCAGCTCGGTTTGTGCTTGTCACTCATGCACACTTGTTCAAGCCTACTTATCCCAAGAGCAAGGAAAATCTTATTGGCCCAAACGCACTGTTTTTTCACCAGGATGAGTACCATATGCGCCTCAGGAAACTTGTTCAACGCTCCTTGTATCCTGAAGCTATTCGAAACCTGGTGCCATTCATTGAAGCCTCAGCAGTTTCTGCATTGAATTCATGGGCCGATGGTCGTGTTGTTAACACATTCCATGAGATGAAAAAGGTTTTTTCTTACAATGAAGAGATTTAAACTGATCTTAGATTGAATTTTCAGTATTTTTTTCCTTATTTGTTTTAACTGGTATTCATATCTAATTTCTATCGATCGTTGTATTCCTGTAGCTCTCTTTTGAAGTAGGTGTACTTGCCATTTTTGGTTATTTGGAGCCCCATTACAAAGAAGAGTTGAACAAAAACTATGAAATAGTAGATAGAGGTTATAATTCTTTCCCTACAAATTTACCTGGAACTCCATACCAGAGGGCAATGAAGGTAAAGTTTTACCATTTATAATTTTAATTTGCATCAATCATTTACATAATCGCGACTTTTTCAACTTGTCGTGCTTCAATATTGAAGGCGAGGAAAAGGCTGGGCGAAATTCTAAGTAAGATCGCTAGAGAAAGAAAGGAAAAGAAATTAGTCGAGGATCAGGACCTGTTAAGTTGTCTCCTGAATTCGAAAGATGAGAATGGTGTGATTCTAAATGAGGATCAAATTGCTGATAACATCATAGGAGTACTGTTCGCAGCCCAGGATACCACAGCAAGTGCTATGACATGGATTCTCAAGTACCTCTACGACAACCCCAAACTTCTGGAGGCTGTTAAGGTAAGATCTACAAGTGGACTCACTTTATTGCGACACGTCTATGATCTTAATTATGTTTAATTTCCATTAGGCGCGCATAATGATTGCTGTTTTTTGTGCTTGGAATAATGTACGCAGGCTGAACAGAAGGCGATATACCAATCAAATGGCAATGGAAAGAATCATTTGACATGGAATCAGACAAGAAATATGCCAATTACTTACAAGGTATAATTGATAATAAATTATTAACTTGACTATATAGGTACATGCAAGTGAATCCAAAAGTGCTTGTCTTTTCTTCTATATTTTTCTCAAAGGGAAGAATTTGTGCATTTTGCTGTTGAATATGCTTCGCATTGCACGGTGACTTGAAATTAAACCTCCTTAACAATTAATCTGAATATTCAGGTGATTTTAGAGAGCTTAAGAATTTCCAGCATTATATCTTTCACATTTAGAGAGGCAGTGAATGATGTACAGTATAAAGGTAGGCTCCCCCTTAAATGAACACTTAAATGCAAATATATGTGTGTGCACGCGCATGTCTACGATCTAGGAATCGAAAAATTATATATAAAATTTGGTTTCAGGTTATCTTATTCCAAAAGGTTGGAAGGTTATGCCTTTGATCAGGAATATTCATCACAATCCAGAATTCTTTGCTGATCCCCAAAAATTTGATTCTTCAAGATTTGAGGTACCAGTTTATTGTACCAAACACATTGGTTAGATCTATAATTTGCAGATTAAGGCTATTTTCATTTATGTTCAATGTAGGCTGCTCCAAAACCCAATACATATATGCCATTTGGCAGTGGAGTACATGCCTGCCCTGGTAACGAATTTGCCAAACTAGAGATGCTCATTATGGTGCACCACCTAGCTTCTCAATTCAGGTATTCTTCTTAAACTAAAACGCGTGACTTCATAATTAGAACAGTTTTGCACCATCTAGCTTCTCAATTCAGGTATTCTTAAACTAAAATGCATGATTTCATAATTAGAATAGTTTTGCTACACTTACATTATATTTGACAGCTTTGTTTTACACTCCATGATGTAACACACAATTTTGCCATTAATTTTTATAATACTTAAAACAATCAATGGGCTCGATTTTTTGTCATCCATAATGTACAAAAGTGATGTACAAGTAGCTTAATTCTAATTAGAATGGTGTTTTCTGTGTTTCACTGTAATGCCTTTTTAAACTAGTTTCAAGTGCTACTTTGCAAAATATTTGAGAGGGGCATTTTTCCGTGTTTGATAATTGTGGTTTTCAGGTATGAAGTGGTGAGATCTGAAAATGGAACCCACTATGGGCCATTCCCAGTCCCTTTACATGGACTCCCAGCCAGTTTTTGGAAAGAAGAATGGACCAATTAGGTCATGCAGCATGGCCTCACCTGATAGCATAGCATGTCCTTTTTCATTTTCTGCTCTTTGTTTTCAACCCCATTCCTTTAAACTCTTGTGGGATGAATGATACCCCTTTTATATTTTCCTTTCACAGTATGTTTCTCTTTATATTAAACTAAGACCTCCCCATTCATGTCTCCATCATCTACAGCTAGCAATTTGTACCATTTCACATTGAAGGAATATATGTGAAAATCCTTCAATGTGAAAATGTCAATGTTAGAAAAGGTAGATTTTGAATCATGAGCTGAATTTTTCCTTTTCCTTGACTTCGGAAAAAGTAATTGGTGGAACCTCACTTTCTGCTGGTCCTCCATTTTTGGTTGGGTGATGGCTCCATTGTGCCATACGTTTACGCAAGGTGTCGAGCATTCCTTGCCTATCCCATAACGCATTCTTGTTTTGAGAGGCTAACAGAGAACCAGGTGATGAGTCTCTAATTGGTCGAGTGAGAGAGGGAGAACACGCTACTTTCTTGACTGCAGTTTAGCCCCCAAGTGTTTCATGCATTCTTGAAAATTCTTCCTACAACTACATATATCAAATTCCTCTAGCACAAATAATGTGTATCACACTATTTATGAGTTATGACTTCCTACCTGAAGGTATAGGTTGACGCAAGAAGTGCATGGTTGGATATTCATTAAGAACAGAGAATGGGTTGAAAAGTACTAAACGATAATGTTAAGTTGAAGTTAACACTCCAATTTCCAAGAAAACATCTTCATTTTCAACCAAGACTAAGAATAGGCGCCTTTGTAAAGAATCGTACAGGGAAGAATTTCACATTCAAAAATGAAAACGGTGAGTAATGTTCTAAGAAATTTATGGATGTTATATTGAGTTAATTGATCATAGTCAGAAAACTTAACACATCAATAAAAGACATGTTTTTCATATTCATAATAAAGATCAATTAAAATTTGCTCAACTCTTTGTATGTGTATATTCTGTTAAAAAAATAACTATCAATCTGAAAATTGAATTTTTTTTTTTTTTTATTGACTGGTTAAGAAAATTCATACCTTCTAGAGCTAAATGGAAAATAAAAATAAATGAACAAAGAGTCAATGGCCAAAACAGTAAATTATATTTCTTTTTATTATAGACCATACCAATAGAAAGGAGGAGGGTTCCATTACATTACATATCAATATAATTTCCTTCCACAGAAGTTTTATTAACAATATATTAAGGATGCCAAATGTGACAACTATTCTCGAACACAAATTTCAATCATAGCACTGTGATTGTAACTGTAAGAAGGCAAAATTTAGGACATAACCAGATTGAATTAAGCTTCCTGAGAAGTCAGGGTTGAATATTTGAGAATGGCTTCAAGTACTCGTTTTTTATCTCTGGTGGGAAAAGCTTCCAATAGGACTCCATTTTTGTAAAAATGAAAAAGGGGAACAGTCTGCATCAAATCAGTTTATTTCAGTTAGAGAAAAGAGGATGCAGTGAAGACATCACATATGGCATATTGGCTATGCATAGATATGCAGTAGGTGTGAAAACGTTGTGGTAGTCATTAGAAAGATTTTCGAATGAAGTTTAACATACGAGCAACTTTTTTCACTTCCCTTGGTTTATCAATCCTCAGCTGATAGCTATTATCTCAACCCAGTTCCAGGAACAATGCTTGTATATGCATGAACTGAGTATTTCCAAAATCTAAAATCCAAGTAAAAGGCACTAAGAGATGTTACCCTAATTCGCAGCCGATCAGCAACATCAGTTTGTTCGTCATATTCATCAAGTACCTGCAGAAATAGAAACAAGGAAAGTTCATAAATTTTCTTCTCTATAACACATCTTGTTCCTAGCTACGTAAGAAGCACGGATACGTATTTCGAATATGATATGATATGGGTAAGCCGATACAACTTTTAAAAAAAAAAAAATTAGGATAAGCGAATACATGTTTAACATAATTTCATTAATATAAAAAATTAAAACAAATGCATAATAATAAAAACAAAATACTAAAGCATTTTATCTTAATCCTTAATTGTCCAAATTTCATTTTCTTCAATATCATCAGCTTCTTCATTATTATTAAAAATAATACTCTCTAACTCTGGCTCATCTAATTATGGAATGGCAACCTCAAGCGATCCAACACCTTCAAAAGTATCAAATGAATATCCGACAATGTCCCACATTTTGGATTCTCCATTTCAATGGAGATTTAATTTTCTTGATAAAAGATGTAAATTACTATGAATGAAAATTAATTATTCTGCTCGTTGTGGAGTTATTTTATTCCATCTCATAGAGTGCACAAAATAGTATGTACTTCATTTTTTAAGCACAAGATGAAGAAGAAGGTTGTACAAGAAGTTTCAAAACAATGTTTTGAAGCAAAGGTGTATGTGAACCATGAAGTAGCCACTAGGTCTTTGAATACATATTATATCGATTAGTAATAGAATCAAACTAAAAAAAAAAAACTTTTTTCAATCTATAGTCAATAATAATGAGTTTAAAGAGTTTTAAATCAATAACTATCTTCTTCATGTGTCCTAACGTATCGGATACATATTGAAAATAATTAAAAAATATAAAATAATTAAAAATATATATCGGATACGCATCAAATACGCATCGAAAATAATTAAAAAATATGTATCCAATCGTGTCGGGAATTTATAAAATTAAAAACCATGCATCTAGTGTGCATATTGGAGGGTATCGGAAAGTATCGAAACTTGTATACATATTGAATACGGATACATAATAAGTTTACAAGTATCCGTGTTTCTTAGCTGGCTACTATTAGCGACGAAGATAGAGCCACTATAATATTAGCCAAGAACAGACCACACATTAACTATTCCCAAATTTTACGTGAGGCACTATGTCCTCAAATTCAACTGAAAAGACACTTACATTGTGCTTTAAGAATATAACTGGCGATTCTTGATCGCCAGATCCTTTGCATAATTTTGCAAAGCCCTGCTCTATGTACTTGCAGCTTCCACAGGAAGTTCGATAGAAGTCCACAACAACTAACGAATTGGATTCTTTGGCTCTTTCCAGAATTCTGAGAAATTCCTCATCAGTCTTAAACTCTCTTACGCATTCAACTGGACAGAGCTCGTCATCATCATCAGATAATTCTTCGACGTTTTCATCAGGCATACTTTCGATTCCAAATAATCTTGGCACAAAACCTTTGTTTATTACAACTGTAAATCTATTTCCAGTTTTCCATTGAATTCTTGCTTTCAAGTGATGCGAGTTAATGATACTTCTATCCTGAAACAAATTTCGCAATACAGCTGGAAGTCCAGAATCCAGTTGCCCATTGATATTTCTCACAAAACTGAAAGAAGACTTCTGGTGAAGAATCTTCATGTGCGCCATATTTGTGTGTTCAGGAATTCTCAGGGAAATATTTAAAATGCGCTAAATAGCTATTCCACATGGTACAGCAACAACTCTTCAAGAATTTATCATGTCATATCTGATGAATAAATCTACTGATTTTAACTATCATGAAAATCGCTAGCAATCTTTTTACACAAAAATGCAACCTATTTCAATGACATGATTTGGTAAATTAAAAAGGAAATAAGACCAGAAGCAGCAAACGATCCATTAATAGTATTTACTGTATAGAAATATGACTTCTGATAACTGCCTAATAATAAAATGAACAATTTTACCCTGCAGAAAGTAGAAGCACTTCCGTAAATTCTCAGAGATTTGCCTAATTTATCTAATAGTTTGTAGGAATGACAAAAGGGAGTCTCACACCTATTTCTCTCTCTAACTCAACATACTGAAGGAAAAAATAGCACAACTCATAACAAGAGGGAGAATGCAAACATAGACACTCCCCACTACCGAAATTTTATATCTTTGTTAGGAATGACCAGCAGAGATTGAAGTACTGGAGGAAGATCAATATGATGAGTGATGCCTGTAAATCCTGTACTTTTAACAATATGCATATGCTGTTCAACCTACCTGATTTCGATCAATATGAATGTCAAAAGTAAATTACTCTCTGTTAATAGAAGTCAATTAAGTTCCAACCTTAGGCTTAACTTCTAAGCCAGAAAGTGCCTCTCTTGTTGAATATTTCCATAAAATTATGTAAAGGCTCACTCATGAAAACAATTAGGTACCAATATAACATCATACAAAAAGTTCATCCCAGGTTGCACGAAAAAAAAGGGCCAAAAATTACACATAACAGCAATTTACTGGCAAATCCAACACAAGAAGCATTGACAGAGTATGCAATAAAGAAATAGAAATGCTGTCCAAATATAAAAGAGATTTAGAAGGAAACATAAGCAAGTTTATATTTAATGATGGGATTTAACATTTGTATAGTTTAAGGAGAGATTTAGTTACTTGGGATCTCTGGAATCGCGCGCGATTGCGGAAAAGTAAGCTGTGGATGAGGAAATGGACATGAAAGGCCATTATTCTTCCCAGTCGCTGTGTTTTAGCTTTTGGATTTTCAAACTTTAATCATATTGCAACTAGGTTCCCCATCTCACTCTACATTTCAGATCTTCCCCAAATTTATTGTCTACTACCACTATTCTATTGTTTACACTTTACTACCATCGGTAAACTTAATTGAATTTTAATCATTTACTTTAAATATTTGATTTAATATACTTTATAACACCTTCATATATTAAAAATGGGGTAAATGGAGCAAAACGTCCCTAACTTTGATGAGTTTTGTGGAAAACGTTCATATCTTTCGTTTTTTGACGCAAAACGTCCATACCTTTCACAATTTTAGCGCAAAATATTCTTTTCACCAGTTTTTAACATAAAATGACAATTATACCCTCCTATATAAATAAAACAAAAAAGAAAAGAAAAGAAAAATAAAAAATAAATTGTAATATGCTCCTGAACTTTTTTAAAAAGTGCAAATCAATCCAAAACTTATGAAAATAGTAAAAATAACAAAAACGCTTTCCCTTTCTTCTCCTCCACCCCCCTCCGCCTCCTCCGCTGCCGCTGCCACCAAAATCCTAAACCATTCCATCCCTCACCTTTTTCTCTCAAAAAAGGGGCTAAAAAAAGGTTTAAAAAAAAAAAAATCGCCCCTTTATATATTTTTTCAATCCATTTTCTCCACACCTTACAAATCCCATACTTCAAATTTCTTCAAAAAAGACTTGAAAAACCATAAAAGAAAAAAAAGGAAAATTTTAGGAGCCAATAACTTAATAAATCGGTGGTGGTGCATTTAGAGCAATACTCACGTCTATTACGTTCGATAATTGTTCTTCCAATCCAACCATCTAATCATGAAATCTCGCATTATCATTTTCAATTCTAACTTTAGTTGGAGGCAGATTTGACATAGATGGGGATGAAGAACTCGACCCGAAAGATGAACTTGTTTCAACCATAGGAGAATAAGGCAAATTTGAATGTACATGTTTGTTAAAATCTAAAATCTCGTTTTGGGGATCTAGATTTGCAGAAGAATCACTCTTCTGAATCCCATCAAGTTGAACCATATTATCAATGGCGGCAGAATCAGATAGCCCTCTGGGAAGCAATCCAATACCATTCAATGCATCGACAACCAAGTTTTTGATTTAGCATCGTTGAGTAAAGAGCCCATAGAAGCGGCGATTTTTGGCATTCATGGGAATAAAAGGCGGGGACGCGATTACGAGGAATGAGGGTTTTGTATTGGGGTCCTGGAGGCGGAGCTGGAGGTACTGACCAGCCTTCGTATAGGAGGAGGCGAGGTCCGAGAAATCATAGACGTCGATGGCATGGAAAAGAGACTCGACAGCTGGTGAGACTTTCTATAAGAGGAGTAGAGGTCCAGAGAGTGGTGTCTTGGCGGACGACAGCGACGGAGATAGTAAGGCCACAGCGGCGTAGGTGGTAGGAGAGATGGCGGAGGGGTTTGAGTTTGGAGTGGGGGCAAAGGTGGGCGGTTGGAACTCTTTGAAGAAGAGAGGTGGGTGGTATTCATTTGGTCGGGAGGATGATGATTGATTTACACTTTTTTTAAAAGTTCAGGAGCATATTGCAATTTATTGTTTATTTTTCTTTTCTTTTTTGTTTTATTTATATAGGAGGGTATAATGGTCATTTTATGTTAAAAATTGGTGAAAAGACGTTCTGTGTCAAAAATGTGAAAGGTATGGACGTTTTGCGTCAAAAAACGAAAGGTATGGACGTTTTCCGCAAAACTCGTCAAAGGTAGGGACGTTTTGCGCCAATTACCCTTAAAAATGTACACTTATTATATTTGTTCAATGGGGTGGTTGCCTTCCGAGTCCGTTTTGAGATTTTAGAGGCCTTATGCCAACTTTAAATATGGAGCCTATAAATATTTAAAAATTTATATATAATAGTTATAAATATATAAAAATATTCAAAATTGTTGACCCCAAAAAAATGAACTCAACAGATGACGGGCCCATTCTTACTATAATTGAGATGGAAAAGAAATCATGTATTCATTGAAAGAATGATACACATATATATATACAAAAGATAGGAAATTATCTAAGGAAACTATACAATTTAGGAAACTTTAATTAAGCCTATAATTAAGCTAATTTGTATAACACTCCCCCTCAAGTTAGAGCATAGATAATCAATTTCAATGTGCTTAGTTCGCTCATGAAACACAGGATTTGATGCAATATGAAGGGCATCTTGGTTATCACACCACACTTTTGCTGAAACTGCAGTTTTGAGACCTATTTCTGTTCAGAGCTGATATATCCACATTATCTCACACACACAGACTGTGCCATAGCCCTATATTCTGACTCTGCACTCGATCGTGACACAACGTTCTGCTTCTTACTCTTCCATGAGACCAAATTTCCTCCAACGAAAACACAATAACCTGATGTGGACCTTCTATCGATTTTGGAACCTGCCCAATCTGCATCTGAAAAACATTCAATATGAGTGTGCTCATGATTTGAATACAAGATACCACGTCCGGGTGCTCCTTTCAAATAACACAAAATCTGTTCTAACGCTTCCCAGTGATGAACTGTTGGAGATGACAGAAACTGACTAACAACACTAACAGAATATGCAATATCTGGACGAGTCACTGTAAGATAATTAAGCTTTCCAACCAATCTTCTATATCTCTTAGGATCTTCAATTAGTTCTCCATCTCCTGTAAGGTGCATGTTTGGAGTCATTGGAGCACTACAAGACTTTGCCCCCAATTTTCTCGTCTCAATTAACAAGTCAATGACATATTTTCTCTGAGATAAAAAGATACTTTTTTTACTTCTTGTGCCTTCAACACCCAAGAAATACTTTAGCATCCCTAAATCTTTTGTGTGAAACTGAGTATAAAGAAAAGTCTTAAGAGATGAGATTCCTGTAGCATCACTTCCAGTAATGACAATGTCATCCACGTACACAATTAAAAGAATGATACCAGCTTTCGATTGTTTGTAGAACACAGAATGGTCGGACTTACTTTTCATCATACCAAACTTTTAAACAGCCTGACTAAATTTTCAAAACCAAGCACGAGGACTTTGTTTTAAACCATACAGAGATTTTCGAAGGCGACAAACTCGCCCAGACTCCCCCTGAGCAACAAAACCAGGAGGTTGCTCCATATACACCTCCTCCTGAAGATCACCATGAAGAAAAGCATTCTTGATATCAAGTTGATGCAAAGGCCAATGATGAGTAGCTGCCATAGAAATAAACAACCGAACAGATGTCAGTTTAGCGACAGGAGAAAAAGTGTCAGAATATTCCACTCCATAGGTTTGAGCATATCCCTTAGCAACAAGACGGGCTTTCAATCGAGCAACCGACCCATCCGGATTTACCTTAACTGTGAACACCCATTTGCATCATATATCCCGTTTCCCTTAAGGTAAATCGATCAAGTCCCAAGTACCATTGTCATCTAAAGCATTCATTTCCTCTATCATTGCATGATGCCAACCAGGATGAGATATGGCCTCATGAACAGTTTTAGGAATAGAAATAGAATCAAGAGATGCAATAAAGGAACAAGAGGATGACGACAAGCAATGATAAGAAACAAAAGAAGAAATAGGATAAGTACATTGGCGTTTACCTTTGTGTAACGCAATAGGAAGATCATCGCTCGGGACTGGATCTGATAACGAAGAAGCAGGTGCACGACATGAATCAGGAGCTTTGTGCCTGGAGTAGACGTGAATAATAGGAGGCTTGACAGGAGCTGGTTCTGAGACAAATTCGAAGGATGCGATAGAATAGACTAACAAATCATCATCCTCCCCCTGACGTGCGGGAGGGGGAGAAAACGGAAAATATGGGGTGTTTTCCATAGAAGTAACATCAATTGAGACAAGATATTTGTTAAGACTGGGACAATAACATCTATAACCTTTCTGAAGACGAGAATAACCAAGGAAGACACACTTCAGAGACTTGGGATCTAATTTTGTGAGATGCGGACGAACATCCCGAACAAAACAAGTGCTATCAAATATTCTAGGATCAACAGGAAACAATGTCTTCTTAGGAAAAAGGATTTTGTAAGGGACCTCACCACGAAAAACAGATGATGGCATGCGATTAATTAGAAAACATGCGGTAGAAACTGCATCGGCCCAAAAGGATTTAGAAACATTCATTTGAAATAATAGGGCTCGTGCAGTTTCAAGAAGGTGTATGTTCTTACGTTCTGCCACTCCATTTTGAGATGGAGTATCAACACAAGAAGTTTCATGAAGCATGTCATTCTGGACCATATAAGATTGAAATAAAGTAGATATATATTCATTGGCATTATCGCTTCGTAGAGTACGGATCGAAACATTAAATTGAGTTTTAATCTCAACACAAAATGCACAAAAAAGAGAAAACAACTCAGAACGACTTCTCATTAAATATAACCAAGTGACACGAGAATAATCATCCACAAAAGTAACAAAATACTTAAATCCAGGTTTAGACAAAAGGGGCACGGGCCCCAAACATCAGAATGAACTAATTCGAAAGGAACACTAGCACGTTTATTGACTCTAGGACTGGAACTAAGACGATGGTCTTTTGCAAACTGACATGACTCACAATCTAATGAAGACACATTACTAAACTGTGGACAAAGCTTCTTGAGCAAAGGAAGAGATGGATGACCCAATCTACAATGTGCTTCGAATGGAGACATTACACCCGAGCAAGCAACAGACTTAGGTATTGATGTGTCAAGAATGTAGAGGCCTCCAGACTCATGCCCTTTACCAATAATCTTCTTCGTCATAAGATCCTGAAATAAGCAATGATCAGGAAAAAATGAGATGCAACAGTTAAGATTACGAGTAAGCTGGCTTACAGAGATCAAATTAAATGATAAATTAGGTAAATGTAAGACAAACGACAGAGGAAGTAGAGGGGTAGGATTAATCGTGCCAGACCCACGAACACAAGATGGTGACACATCGGCTAGAGTAACGGTAGAAGTGGAAGTGTGGGATCGAAAAGTAGAAAAGAGACCCGAATTACCTGTCATATGATCTGTGGCACCAGAATCAATGACCCATTTGGAGGATGAGAAAAGAAGGCATGCATTTGGTTTACCTGAATCAGCAATAGCAGTGACAGAATGAGATGAGTACTTTAGTGATTCTTGATACTGTGAGAACTTGACAAATTCATCTGCAGAGATAAGAACTGATTTCCCATAATTATTATTAGTGGATGCAACATGGGTCGAGTGTGCTTTCTGATTCATGTACTGAAACTTTCTACAATCACGTTTCGTATGTCCGGCTTGTGACAATAATAGCACACAATTCCTCCAGAATCATGTGGCCAAGTTTCAAGCCCTTGTGAGCCTCATCCTTTGTTTTCACTCTGATTGGTTGATTGTCCAAGCCCATAATTATTATTTCGACTTACCAAAGCACCATTGAGTTGGATCGGCGGAGTACATTCTGTGCGGAGTACTCGACTATATACTTCATGTAAGGAGGATATCTCAGAACCAGAAAGAACTTGTGACTTAGCAGTCTCAAAGTCAGAGGGAAGGCCAGCAAGGAAACTCATGATAGCCATTTGCTCTCGTTGACGTTGCTGAACCCTCACATCAGGGCTAAAGGGAAATAACATATTAAGCTCCTCCTAAGTCTTCTTAAATGTCATAAAATAATTTGTAAGGGACTGATCTTGTTTTTCTGCACGGTAAAATGCTTTGCACGCCTCATACATACGAAAAAGATTCCCTTTACCAGAATACAAGAAATCTAAATAATCCATCAACTCTTTAACAAATTCACAGTGATTGATCAAGCCAATTACCTCACTATCAATAGAGTTCCGAATTTGCAGGAATAAGCGAGCATCCTCTCTAAGCCAAGTCTGCTTTGAATCATCTATAGGAGGATCGTCAGTCAAGTGAGTATCTTTGTCGATACTCCATAGATAAAGGCGAATGGTTTTGCTCCAATCCAAATAATTCAAGCCATTCAGCTTATGGTCCGTAATTTTAGACATCATCGGAATCACATCAGACACGGCCACATATTTATTTTCCTCCATATTGTCAAATATCAACCAAAGAACGAGCATAAATATACAACAAAGTCAGAATAGTTGACAAATCCAAACATGTCCCAAAAAATAGATCACACACCGAGCCAAATAATTAGGTTTGACCCAAGCAGGTAATAAAACGTGTTGTGGACGTCGAGACGAGCAGAACGGCACAAAAATAACCAAATTCCGGGCAAGTGGTGGTCGGAGCAGATTCTTCATACGGTGGTGAGACCCAAAGGAGGCCGGAAGTTGGAGAAATCAAGAAACCCTAGCCGCGCACAGTACTATTCACGGATCTGGAAATTTTTTTATTTTTATTTTTTTAGAAATTTCAGCGAGGCTCCGATACCATGTAATTGAGATGGAAAAGAAATCATGTATTCATTGAAAGAATGATACACATATATATACAAAAGATAGGAAACTATCTAAGGAAACTATACAATTTAGGAAACTTTAATTAAGACTATAATTAAACTAATTTGTATAACACTTGCCAAGTCAAGGAAAATCCCGACGCGTTCTTACCGGAATAACGATGGGAAATGGTCGAAGATGGAAGCGGGAAACACTTTACGACGAGAGACAAAGATGTTCAAATTCCGACGGTGTAAAACGAAGGCGATTGCACTCACAACGATCGCTGGACAAAAACCAAAATAGTCTATGTTACAATCAACGAGAATATGTGGAAGGATATATAAAAATGTGCGTTGAAGTCACTATGTTACCTATTGAAATTTTTGTTCAACGAACTTGTAAGGATGATCAATAAATATTCTACTAAGCGTATGTATAGATCTCCCAAGAGTTTATATATTTCCCGTATCTCATCGTCAAGAATCCAAACCATAATTATTTACAAAGAGAATCTATTTATACAGCCTTGGTCGACGTGGTGATTGTTGGATTAGAACCACGTGGCCTCATCTCCTATATTGAGGCGTCACATCATTGTCTATTCATATAATTAATACATTGACAATGGGTCAACCGTTCTATACAATAGGCTAAAACACTGACAAACTTTATTATAAACGTTACATCAATCACTTCTAAAAGATATTCGAATTTGTTGCATGGGGACAACGTCGCTCCAAGGACTTCGGATGGTTTGAGAGCCTCGGAGAGCTTCAGAGAGCCTTAGCATAAGTTGTAGTGCTTCGTCCTTGAAGCAATGGTTCAACATATACCTCGGATTTTGATAGGAGGACTTTGGTCTTGTTTGACTTCCAAATTCTTTGACCTTGTGAATCTTTCTTTGACTTCCTAGCTGACTTTTCTGCCTACGTGGCATCTTCATTTTGAGACTCGGAGGTGAGGTGTAAAAAAAAATATAAAAATAATAATTTCAAACTTTCAAATGTCTAAATTAAATTTATTCTTCAAAAAATTTGATAGAAAATTAATAATTTTACTATTTCAATCAATCTATTTTAAAACATTTTTCAATGAACACCATGATCAATGAATTCAACCTTTCTTATGACAATGTTAACTAAATCTAGGATTTTATCAACTTCACTTTAAGAATCAATTCTTGTAGACGTAATTGTAACTGTTATAATTAATAATATTCTACAAACAATTTATACATTTGGAAAATAATAATACATCATTTTAATATCGTCTTTTTGGTCTCTGTGGTACACAATTTCTCGAGTTTGCAACTTAAATATTGAAATCTAAAGAAAAAATGAAGTGCAAAACCATCCTTATATAGCAAAAGGTTCTCGACGGTTAACTTATTAATGAAGAGCCAAAATTCTCTGCACAAATTTTGATGAAATAAAAAATGCTCGTTGAAGAAATTTACTGATAGATATTACAATTCAGCGTGAAAATAAGATTGTGATTCTTATTCCGACTTGTGGAGCAATCTGGATTCAGCTGTAAGAATGATAAAAGATCAAGATTGTGTACTTTGTTCCACTCATTAACAAACTAAAAGGGCTAACACGAGGGAGGTTTTGTTAAGATTTGAGGTTCCATCTTAAAATGTCAACTTTATTAAGAGAAGTAGTCCAAGATCTTTATTAATTGGTATATGTCAACACCATTTATCGATGTGGGATATATATACCTTAACACACCCCCGCAAGATGGTAGCTCATTTGAGCAGACCAATCTTGAAATTCACGTGCTCATTTTCGAGTATTAACATGATTGAATCGCTCGTTGGAGCATAATGAGCTCTGATACCATGTTAAGATTTGGGATTTCATCTTAAAAGGTCTGTAGTAAAATTGTTTCAATATTGTATGCGAGATTCGCAGTACCAGATTCAATAACTTTGAATACAATGGATTCAAATATACACAACAAATTTAATATAGTAGCAGATTCTACAATATGTTAAATTGCAGTAAAATGGAACAGTTAATTTAAGCAGAACTACAATTTTAAATATGCAGAATAATAAAATTGCAGAAGTTAAATGACAAGAAACTTTTAACCCGAGGCCTGTGTTCTACACAATTTCCTTAAAACAGATTCGCTCCCTCACCGTCTGTGCTTGAGGTTTAACAGAGCGTCCGTTTCCCAAGATACAACGGTGAAACAGTATAATCCGATACAGATTGTACTCCGGCGAACTGTACACCATTCTAAAGTGCAATCCTTTATAAAGTGGTTTTAACTTTCATCCACTTCCTATGTGGGACAAAGCTTAAATTTTTCCTTTCCCACCAACATAAACTCCTTTCACATGGTCTACTTTGAGCTTCAATTTCTCATTCACCCGAGCATCATTTTTGACAAGTAAATATATGATTTCGATGTACTCACGGAGGAGAACACAAATCAACTTTCATTTTTCAAAATAGCCAAGCGGGTCCCGCTCAAAATTAGCGCCAAAGTCAGCCCACGAGTCTTTTGTTTTCCAATTTTTTTCCAACAAGGTCAACCTTATTAAGAGAAGTAATCTAAGATCTTTATTAATTGGTATGTGTCAACATCATTTATCGATGTGGGATATATATACCTTAACAGGTTTTACTTGCTTTTGATTTTTTATTTTACTTTTGCTTTTATAATTAGGTTATTTAGTTATGCTGAAGAAATCATCGTAATACCGAAATATTTGAGATGATTGTATCATTCTTCTATAGTGAATTATTTACATGTTGCATTGATGCCCGTATATATTTTCATCAGGGTTCACAACGGTATATTTTTTATTTTTTCTATCCAACTTAGCCCCCGTTTGTTTCTCATTATCTACCCAAAAAATGAAATTTTTGACCGTTAAAATCAAAGAAGTGGATCCCACTGTCTCACAAAAAAGTCCAGAATTGCGGCTCTTTTACTGTTCTAAAGGTAGAAAATTTCATTTTCACGAGAAACAAACAAATGCTTAATCCTCTTTGTATAACTTTCTCCAGAAGTTTAAAAAAGTAAGCATTTTCTCTCAAAGTAGATAATTTTTTCAGGGACAATTCCTTTTCAACCCGATAAAAATTGTATCATGATCCAGAGTCCTTTATTCAAGAAAACTAGCCAAAAAATGTCTCTAATTCCTAGCTTCTTTGACAATCGACAAAGCAACATTTTCGATCCATGGGACCCCTTTGAGAGCTTCCCTTTCTCAACCAGTAGCCAATGTTGTAGCACATTCTATTTCTATCAGCATAAAGAAAATTAAAATTATATCTGCCATATGTAAAAGTCACAATCGAATGGCTATCATTAATCCTGGAAAGTTTTAGACAACGTGCCCTCTACGTCTGACTTTCTTAAGACCAGTACTCGTTAGATAAAGTTAAATCCAGTTTTCTTCTTGACCTTGTATGATTTTTCAATGCCAATTACTGTAAGAATTTATGCCTTAATCCACCATCACCAAATGTCCTTCTCTCAATGTGAATAAAGATTCAGCTGTCAGCCTGGCACTTGTTATGTAGTAGGGAAATTCCAAAATTTATTCGAATTCCAGTGTGAGTATTTGTACAAAAAAGTCAAGAAACCCGGCTGTGAAATCCCATATATACTTTTTGTATTTCCTGGTCATTGCCAAAGAAGAATCAACGATGACTCCTGTTTTCTCTTTTCTTTATTATCTCTTTCTTATTTTCTCACTTCTTCCGGCTTTCGTTACCCCGACCTTGTTATTTCAGGTAATCAGCAACTCCCACTTTTAAGTAAGTTCGATCTGTGTTGGAAAAAGCATGTCTATAGTGAGTGTTTTGTGTGTTTTAGGGATTCAATTGGGAGTCAAGTAATAAACAAGGAGGATGGTACAACTCACTCATCAATCTTGTACCAGAACTGGCTAATGCTGGGGTCACCCATGTCTGGCTACCCCCAGTCTCCCACTCAGTTGCACCCCAAGGTGAGTTACTATTATCTTGCTGGTCTTTTTCTGAGAAAACTTTGTAACTTAGTACGCACTGCTGGATAGGACGCAACATCCCTTGCTATCGTATCCTAATTGGACTCTTCTGCGTATAAAAAAGACTTGGTTGTAGAATTTTTGGCTTTAGAACCGAAGACTTAATCCTTGCGGCTTCACTTCTCAATAGCTTCAATACATAGCAAATGTCAGTCTGTAGCTTAGTTCTATTCATTGACATATTATTACCCTTTTGCGCTCAGTCGCAGGGTTGCTGTTGTGAGGCTCAGTCTTAATCTTAATTTCTCCATAAAATTGCGAAATATCTGAGAATTTTAAACATTTTGATATGGTGGAATGCTAATAATATAAGATATTCCTCCTTATTTTCCAGGCTATATGCCTGGAAGATTGTATGATCTTGATGCATCCAAATATGGAAATGAACAGCAACTGAAGTCATTAATTAAGGCTTTCCACGACAAGGGCATCAAATGCGTTGCTGATATAGTAATAAACCACAGATGTGCTGATAAACAAGACGGGAGAGGTATATATTGCATTTTTGAGGGAGGGACTTCTGATGATCGCCTCGACTGGGGGCCATCATTCATTTGCAAAGATGACACTCAGTTTTCGGATGGCACCGGGAATCCTGATACCGGAGATGGCTTTCAACCTGCTCCAGATATAGACCATCTTAATCCAAGAGTACAAAAGGAGTTATCAGACTGGATGAACTGGCTCAAGACTGAAGTTGGATTTGATGGTTGGCGATTTGACTTTGTCAAGGGCTATTCCGCGAGTATCACCAAAATCTATATGAAAAACACTTCACCAGATTTTGCAGTTGGGGAACTCTGGAATTCACTTTCCTATGGGCAGGATAGAAAGCCGGATTACAATCAGGACAGGCATCGGAACGAACTAGTGCAGTGGGTTCAGAACGCGGGAGGCATTGTTACAGCTTTCGATTTCACAACAAAGGGAATTCTTCAAGCTGCAGTGCAGGGAGAACTGTGGAGATTGAAGGATTCTAATGAAAAACCTCCTGGAATGATAGGGATTTTGCCTCGGAATGCTGTTACTTTTATTGACAATCATGATACTGGATCTACGCAGAAAATTTGGCCATTCCCAGCAGAAAAAGTCAGTCTAGGATATGCTTACATTCTCACTCATCCAGGGATTCCATCAGTGGTAAATTCCCCATCTACAACTTCTCCAGGCTTAACTTTTGTTTTGAGTTCTCTGCATATCTAAACATTGCTCTGCTCATCAAGATGATTCCTACATGTAAATCGACTTGAATGCTCAAATTTTTGGTTAAAACAGACTTTTTTACAACCTTACCATTAACTGAAGATTGCTCATTTTGTTGTGCAGTTTTATGACCATTTCTTCGATTGGGGAAAGAAGGAAGAAATCTCTAAACTGTCATTGATTAGGTCAAGGAATGGCATCTCACCAAGTAGCAAAGTGCAGATTATGGCTTCTGATTCTGATCTTTATGTGGCAATGATTGAAGATAAAATCATTGTCAAAATAGGCCCAAAGATGGATCTTGGAAATTTAATTCCACCAAACTTCAAGGTTGCAACCTCTGGAATGGACTATGCTGTTTGGGAGAAAAATATGTGAATCAAATATATTTAACATTACAAAGCTAAATTACGTAAAACTAAGATGTTGCCTGAATAAGAGGAGGGAGTATGAACCAAAAGATCATTTAATGTCTGATATTTTTACTGTTACAATTATTTACTTAAGAGTGGGACGAGAACAGACAAATAGACTCATGATGGGTACCTCATATGAAATCTCAGTTCATGTAATTTCGAGATAGACTATTCTACAGAATAAAATTGGGTCATCTAAAAAGGAAACCATTTGAATGACTAGAATGAACATTACTCTAGAGAGCTCTCTGAAAAGAGGCGGAGCCAAATGGAGGGGGGCAATCACCCTTCACTCTGGTTCCATGTTTTATGCAAAGATTAAGCGCGCATTGGTTAATTGAATAGGAAATGCCCTAATACAGTCCAAGTTAGCTGATATTTGGATAGTAACTCATAAGCAGAATGTATGGATAGGAACTCCCAAAAAAAAAAAAAAAAATTCTCTGTAGCAAAAAATATTTCTAATTCTGCTCTTCCCCTGCTGTTTTCCTTATTTATTCAAACTTCTGTAGCTGCTTTGCTCTGTTTTCCATACACAACCAACTTAACATAATTGATGCAACATTCTGTCACATTACTACTGATAACTCTGTGTGCTTACCCTTTACCAAACTCCCTTTCCCTTTTACTTGTATCATTAACTTCAAAAACTTTCTAGGGCATATTTTAATGGCATTAGACTATTAGTTCTAGAAATGCCAAAATCTTGGGTCATTGAGAATAGTATGTTGGAGTGGCACCTGGTTGCTTCTATAGACTGGACAAATTTAATGTGTAACCCGGAATTTCCAACATGTGAAGACTGAATCTCAAAAATGTCATCTGTAAGATGATTTTATCATTAATAGTTACTTTATGCACGAGAGTTTTGCAGTCAGCAACTCATCTGAAGTGATCAACTCCAACAAAAGTTAGATCTAACAGCGTATCTAGCAGGCGGTTGCTCATGTAAACAAAGCCCTTTGGTTCACTTGTGTTTATTGCCTATAATCGTCAGAATATAGTGAGGATTGAATTCTTTCTATCTGCTGGTTGAATTGACAAATCGTCAAGTCTAATTTTGGAGTTATTAGGTTTATCCAGCAATCTTACCGTTGTTGTTAAAACAGGAGAAAGCTCATGGTCTCAATATTGCTTTTGCACGTCTTCTTGTATGACTAATAATAATAATAATAATAAGGATAAACGGAAGTAGCCATGGCAAGAGATCAGATAGAATAATAGACTGAATGTCCCATTTGTGCCGTGGGAAGACAATGTTGCTTCCGAGATTGCTGGATCCATGCATATTTGATACACAAGTACTGGTTAGAATTGGAAGCGGGACTTTAGTTTATTTTCTTCCTTAACACTATCCAGTATTATCTAACCATTTTTCACCAAACATGAAATAAGTGGATTACAAACATATTTCTCGTCTAAGAGGCAAACATTTTATAAAATTAATAATCAACTATGATGAAGTGGAAACCAAGCCAAGGGCTCAAAATAAAAGGATAAGTGGGCCCATCCTATCATGCTTGTCGTGCGGTTAATCGCAAGAAGTGTTGTGGTCCGAATTTTACAACGTCGCCTACCGCTACCTAAGTAATTTGCAGGACATAGATTAAAAAAAAAAAAGAAGCAAGATGGACGTTGCAGTGGGGAGAGGCTTCCAAATTCTGGCGCATGCTGGTTCATCCCCCTTCCCTGGGCCTGGAAGGAGCAGCCATAAAACTGCATTTGGTGCAACAAAGAACTGGCTTGCGGAAATAGGATCTTCCTCGCAACACCCTCGAGTGGTAGTTCGAGCCCAGAACCGCCCAACATGGCTTCCTGGCCTAGACCCTCCACCTTATCTCGATGGAACGTGAGCCTCACCCTGCCCCTTCTTTCAACAATTACTGTATAAGGTTAAAGGTACATCGTGTCTACACTTGCTCCATTAAAATGATCGACGTTTTTGTAGACTTGCTGGGGATTTTGGGTTTGATCCCCTTGGACTTGGTGAAGATCCCGAAAGTTTAAAGTGGTATGTCCAGGCAGAACTTGTTCATGCTCGCTTTGCCATGGCCGGAGTTGCTGGGATTCTTGTTACTGATGTAAGTGACTAAAACCATAATAATTCACTGCTAGTGTTTCAACTCCTTCATTATCTTGTGCATCAAATTGAGATACCATTTAATTTCAATCCACAGCTACTACGCGTTACAGGAATAAGCAATCTGCCAGTGTGGTATGAAGCTGGTGCAACCAAGTTTGATTTTGCTAGCACCAGAACTTTAGTGATTATTCAGCTTCTATTAATGGGGTACAATCCTAATTCTCTTAGAATACGGTGTGATGGCATTTTAAAATCCTAGTCCAGAGATACAATTTCTTATATACATTAGTCTATGCTTATATATCTGTGCAGATTTGTTGAAACCAAAAGATACATGGATTTCAGAAATCCTGGATCTCAAGCTAAAGATGGGTCTTTCTTCGGGTTAGAAGCATCACTAGAAGGGCTCGAACCTGGGTAATCTTCATTTGCATTAGTAATTAGTGTCTTTATTAAGCATTTGACGGGTATGTTGTCGATTAGATTTCTGTGAAAAACAATAATTTTACTAAAAATGGTTCAAATATTAAATCCTAAAGTTTTATTGTGTATTCAACAGGTACCCTGGAGGTCCATTGCTGAATCCTCTTGGTCTTGCTAAAGATATAAAGAATGCTCAAGAATGGAAGCTGAAAGAGATTAAAAATGGTCTATTTGGCTTCTTGTGACTTTCTTTCTTCGCCTCTCTTTTCTCTTCTATATTTAACACTTTCCTATTTGTTCCATTTCTCCCTCTTATTTTTGTAGGCCGGTTAGCAATGGTGGCCATGCTCGGAATTTTCGTTCAAGCTAATGTTACCCATGTTGGCCCTATTGACAATCTCATAGAGCATCTCTCCAATCCCTGGCATAAAACAATCATTCAAACACTTACTGATTCTGGTTCTTAAATCTTCAGAGACTGCAATTGGTTCCTATGTATGTCATATTTCTGTTCCTTAACAGGTGAAGTTACCTGTTGCAAGGAGCAATTTGTATTATCCGGGAAACTTTTTAAAATCGTCTTATTTCAACCGATTTTGCCTTGAATATAGGATGACTGTGTGTTACCTGGAATTTATTATTAATACCAAAACTAAGATTCAATGTCCCTAGACTCTCAGTGAAGGACAAATATCATGCTTTCGAGTCAACAATCCAATTGGCAGAACATAACAAATATGAAATAACAAGATGATAAGTGTATATTTCCACTGGAAGAGAAATCTCAGGAAAAAAAGACGAACAATTTTTTTTATGCTGGACTTCAATTCCAAAATGCCCACGTATGTGCACAAAATCTTATTAATCACACCGGGCTAAACTTTTTTCATCCTTTGAAATCCACAAACAGTTTATTCCTTGTGAACCCAGAAATCAATTTGATCAATTCATTCTACAGACAACAATACTTAGCATTTACAGAAATAGACTGTCATAATGTACTCACACCAATACCAAAGAATTGGGGGTACCTGATAGACAAAGGGAGGTACACAAAAATAACCACAAAATTAATAACAAGAAGATTATTTCTAGGAGTATGAACAGAACATTACTTCGACTTAGACGACGGTACCTTCTTTCTCGCAAAGAACATGAAGATCCGTGGGAAGAATTTTTTCTTTTTATGTGTAGCTTTTACTTCTCGCGATGAATCAGTTTCTGTGTTATTCGTATGTGGATTAGGACCTTCCCCAAGCTGAATATTAGTTGTGCTAACTAAATTCTCGGGTTCATTTTTTTCCTCAAAGCTTGTTCTTGGAGTTCCATTTGGGTTTACCCCTCCTGGAACAGATTCCTCAACTTTCCGTTTTTGCTCATGCTCAGCCCTCCACTTTCTTAGCTCCTGTTCTACTCTTAACTTTTCTTCCTTGGCTTTCTCAACCTTGTTTAGTGCAACTTCTAGAGCATCCTTTCTTTCAGCCATCACACGATCTACTTCCTGCAGCTTACTCAAGCTCCTTAACTCAGACTCTTTCGCTGCCTCAATTTGGGAGATAGCCGCAGCCACTTTCATGTTAGCTAGCTCTTCTGCCTCATGGACCCGCTTGTTAAGATCATAATATTCTTCTAAAGAAAGTGTTAAACCAGCAGGTGAATCCTCATCGTTGGTAGCAGATTCACTCTCTTGCAAAGCATTGATAGCTGCTAATGCCACTTTTTCTGAAGCTTTAGCTGATTCTATTTCCTTTTGAGCCATACATAATCTACTTTTCATGGTACTTGCTCCTGCTTTTGCTTCTTCAGCTTCTTCATTTGCCTCTTGAAGCTGTTCTTGAGCCAATTGGGCAAGTGTCTTTGCCCTCTCTGCATCTTGAGCTGCCTCTTGTAGTTTCCTGAGAAGTTCCATCTTCTTCTCTCTTTCTTCTTTTTCCTTCTTCTGAACAATGACAATCTCTGACTTTATCCTTGTCAGCTCATCTTCAAGAGATGCAATTGCAATTGACGCCATTCCTTCTCTCTGTTGAAGGGTGACAATTTCTGATTTTTCTTTCTCCAGTTCTGACTTCAATGATGTGGATTCCACCTTCAAGATGTTAGCTTCAGTTTTTGCTTGCTCAATGTTGAGCTTCGTGTTTTTAAGTTCCTTCTCAGCAGAGGCAACAGCTGCTTTAATATAACCATGTGTTTTTGTCTCTGGATCTTCCAGTGCATCTGTCAGGTTTGCTTCTTCAACAGTTTCCTTCTGTGAGTTTGATTCCATATAAGCTGCCAATTTAGCTTTTAAATCCTGTAATGATCCGGAATCAGTATCCAATTTTGATTTCAGATCCTTGGCCAATGACATCTGCTGGTTTAGTTTCTCTAACTCATCGCCTGCCTCCTTTAATTCCTTCTCCCAATTCAGAGTGTCTTCCACTTTTGCCACAACTGCTCCAACTCTGTGTTCGTCTGCCTCTAGATGTGTATCATGTGCATATTGCAATGATTCCTTTGCTGAAATGAGTTCAATTGTCAGATCCTCCACCGATTTTTCAACTTCTTTTGCTGCAGAAACAGTTTTTTCGGCCTTCTGCACTGCAGCACTCTTCTCAGTTATCATCAAAGTGTAATCTTTCCTTAGTTGTTCCAATTCATCTTTAACAGTTTTAAGCTCTGAAACCGCGGCTGCATTCCTGGCTCGAGCAACCTCAAGCTGTGCCCTAGCTGCAATGCTAGCCTCATCGCCAATCCCTTGCTCCATCTCTTCCACTCTAAGTTTTGCAAGTTCAGAATCTTGTTTTGCTTGATGTTCTTCTGTTTGTGCTCTTTCCAGATTAAGCTTCAACTCTTCTACGAGTCTTTTAGTGCTGTTTAGTTCTTTTAAAACTTGTATCTTAGCCACTTCAGCATCCTCAACTTGTTTTTTATACAACGGAATCTCCTCCTTGGCTGTCTCCAGTTCTAGTTCTATGAACTTTCGTCTCTGCATGGGGAACCAGACCCAGTTAGAGGTATACTGAATGCCATGTTATAAGCAACGTTCACATGAACGCCAGTGTGTAGGAATGTAAACTTTTTTCACAGGTTATAAAACAGTATGAGCTACTTACAGAGAGAACACAGGATAACATATTCACATGAGACATTATGTAAATGGACGTTTGTACATTAAATTTGAAGCGAGCACCAATTTCTGTTTCTTGATAACCTGAATCGCAATTAATTTGTGCAGCAATGTGAAACACAACATATATAGTGATATGTAAAATCCACCTTTTGGAAGCTATTTCAACTTAATGATGAAAAGTTCAAATGCAGTTGTGGAAAGGTAGGAGTGTTTGAGAAGATTATACCTCCTTAGCATGCACTCGGTGGGCTTTCCAATCAAGAATTCCCCCAAACTTCGAAACAGCAGCCTTAACAGATTCAAAAGGTGCAGCCGTATCGATATGGCCTCTATTTATGTCAATATTTCCCAGCTGTTTATCGCATTCCGTGGCTTTTGTTGTCATGTCGGAATTAACAGAAACTTCAGTAATAAGAGTAGCAACTGTATCATTCATTGCTTGAGCTGAATTTTTATTATCATCTTCTGATGATGGCTGCAAAACAATTTTGGCTTCTAAATTTTTTTCTTTCTGAGGTTTAATTGTGTCCTGATCCATAGCTACTGCAATTGAGGCCTCATGCTCAACTTGATGCCCATTAGAAGCATCGTTTGCTTCAACATTATGACAATCAAGAGCACTATATAAAGATTTTGGTGAAGCATCATGGGCATTTGTTTCCAATGTAAATGAATTCGATTCCGGAAGAATTATTGAATTCTTAACTTCGTGATACTCCATTTGTACTTCATTCTCTGATTTTACGAGTGTGGCTTCTTGTGAAACTACTACAGGTACGCCAAAGTTATGTTCTGAACCTATTCCGTCAGCAGTAACATAAGAAGTGGCAAATGGATTTTCTGTCAGAAGTTTTGGACTCTCGTCATCAAAAGCATCATCTAAAGGATCTGGTTTAAAAACATCGATCAGTGGCTCCCGAGTGTTAGATTCCACTTCTCCATTACCATCTTGGTTTGTCGGAGAAGCATTAGGTGATCGATCCTTGTCTGGAGAGGATAATATTGGTCCAAGAGAAGATTCAGGAGGACCATGTTCTTTGAAATCTTTAGCATCCTCCATTCTCGTAAAATTCCAAGGAATGCCAAGTTGGTACCTGGGATTCAAGAAACCAAACCAGTAAATGCAAGATAAAAAGGAGTTGAATCCAAATTAAAAGTCACTAATACATTTAACGAATGGCTATTATGTTTCTGTGGTCAGGAATCTCTTCCATGAACAACTAGAAATTTAGAGAATGAAGTTCCAAAGTCTTAAACTCTCACCCCCACCTCAGGCCTGGAATTATACAAACTATAAATAAACATGAATAGATGAATGAAGTAAAATATCAATAATTTTTTTACCGGGGCCCCTTTTACATTTCGTTGCAACTACTCGAATTTATTGGGATTTTCTATGATTTTTTTTTTTTTCATGATAATAAATTGTTCATCAAATTAAAATTCTCAAAGTTTCATCTCCTTCAACGCAGACATGCATGTATATATACAAGCACACACATTACAGATTATTAACCTATACATGAACATATACAAACACATACATTACAGATTATTAACCTTTTTACCTAAATTCTCAAAAAATCTTTTTAGTTTCTACAGGCAAATGAATTTAATTATCTGCATGTGAAAAACTCTTCAATGAGTGAAATAAGAATTGAAGAAGAAAATGAAGATAAGCATTTAATTTATGAATGTTGAAAAGCTTAATCATGATTATCAAGGATTAGCACAGGGATGATTTTAATCATAACAATTATAAAAAATAATCAAAGTTTTCCAATGAACATAGGAAGAATCAAAGGAAGAGAAAAAGAGGAGCGCACCGAAAATGGGCAGAAGCGAAAGAGACAAAAGTCGAATGAGAAGCTAAAAAATTGTTTATCGGATAATCAGCCAAAAAGAATTATTAGTGACTGCTAATCCTTAACATCCACGAAATCCATCCTCAGCCCAAAAATAGTAAATAATAATTGGAAGGAACAATCGAGAAATATGAATATGGAATGAAGGCAATTTCGCTAATACACGTGTGTGGGGACTGGGGACCCTACTTTTGCTCACGGTCAAATATATAAAAATAGTAGTATGTATGTATGTGTGGGTTTGCGTGTGTGTGTATATATATATATCTTTTATATATAAAAAGTGCATATTAAACGGAATATGTTGGTTTAACGGAAAAACTAACGAAATTTCTTGATTTAACGGAAAAACTAACGGATTTTTTTTAATTTAAAAATCTTTTAACTCCATAATTGGGTTTCAAAATTTACAATTCTAAAGCACATGTAAAAGTATTGGATGTCATGCTCATTTTATAGATATACTTCTCTCCAAATGTTTCATAAACTTCCAATGTGGGATTGTGCATTTTATATATACTCTTAACTCCAGTAGTTTTATAAATTTCCAATGTGGGATAGTGACAAAAAAAAAAAAATTAAAATGCTCATCAAAATCATTTTCAAATGTATGTCTAATTGACTAATTTGATTTTGAATTACAATTAATTAAATTGTAATATTCACTTTCATTCTTTCATTTATTTAATTTTTAAATTTAATTTAAATTGCACTGGATTATTAATACGTTAATGTTAGATATTATTTTCTATAAGTTTAAAATATTTTAATTTAACAAAATAAATTATTTTAATATATTTATTTTTAATTTTTAGTGTTGGGACTAATTGTAGGATATATAATGAATCTAATTAATAAAGATAGATTTACTTTGAATTATTTTTATGAATTTATTGCATTCGGTTCGACCCCAGTTGAATTCCCACGAATTTCACGTCGGAATCATTCTCGATTGTAAATCAAAATCCTTCATCTCCATTTTCAGATATCGGAATTATCAAATCCGCAGACTTTTCGTATAAATCCTATGATTAATGCTTATGTTTAGTTCCTTAATTAATAAAAAAAATTAAAATTTTTCTAACACTATTTAGCAATATTATAGTATTATATTAAATGTTTAGTAAGTATTATTTTTAAATATTAGATGATTTTGTGATATAGTAAAAAATCTATTTTTTTTATAATATAGAAAAAAACTATTTTTTAAAATAAAAATATATTTAATGTGTTAAAAATAATTAAAATAATATTAAAAATACAAAACGTATTATGACGCTTATTTTTCGTATTGACACGCCTAAACTTGTGATTCTTGATTCTCAATATCGACGTTTCGCAACGCATTACGCCTTTTAAAACATTATTAATAAATGAATGAAAAATGCAAAAAGCTTTGTACTACTACATTTTAGTCAATAGGAAAAAATGAAACTAAAAAAATAAAATGGATGTGGAGATTATCAATTTAAAAATGCTAATAGTTTATTTGGTAAGGTACATTGAACTCAATGAAGAAAAATATTTATTTATTTAGTTTTGTATTATAATGTTATCTATTATTTTATTATGTACAAAAAGTTCATGATTAAATACAAAATTTAATATAATATAATAGTACGAAACACAAACTTATACATTTTAATTTAGAATTTAACACTATTCAAATTAAAATTAATATATCACAGTGTGTAATTATTTATCAATTACATAAATATTACATCATAAATTATTTAATGAACCAAAAAAATTATATATAAACTAAGCAAACGTGCATTGCACGTTGCTTAAACCTAGTATATATATATATCAATCATGCTACACGTATATAATGAGTTATCTAATGTGTTATTGAATTGATAAGTGGCAACCCCCTATTTAGGGGTGCCCGGGCCGGGCACTCCCCCAATAGGGGGTCGCCACTTGTCAATTCGATAACCAATTGGGTAAAAAATTATGTACAACAAGAATATATATGGTGTGGATAGAATTATGAAATTATTTTACGATGAGATAGATATATAAAAATGACGTGGATATATAATATTTAAATAAACTAATTTAATAAGAACAATATTGGAAGGATGTCGTTATTTATATATCCGTCCCACTCTTTATCTATCCCCATTAAAATATTAAAATTTTAAAAAATATATTATTTTCGTTGTCAAATTTCAAAATTGTCCATATTAAATTCATTCATTTAAATATTATAAATCTATACAAATTTTGTATATTTATCCAACTTTAAATACATCCATAATACAATTTTAAATTTTTAAGAAATTACCATATTCATCCAAACTTTAATATAAAGTAATTGAGAAAGCAATATTTTTGTGTAGAGCTAAAAACCATTAATGATGGGGCAAAATTCCCATCTTTGACAAGATTTTGTTCTTTCAAAAAGAAAAAATAAAAAGAAAAACTAATAAAATTGTTTTCATGTATTTCCTTTAATTGTAATCCTTCCATTGTTATTTTGATTTCAGTTGAAAATGATATTTTATGATTACTAGAGTTGAAGATGATATTTTATGATTATTAGAGTTTTAGTTAAACATAAATTTTAAAAAAATATAAAAGGGTTCAAAGAATTTAATGAAAATAAGTGGATGAATTTAGAAATATATATTTTTATATATGTTTATTCAAGTAAATTTACGTAAGATTTATAATTAACTTTTTAAAAGTATATGTATAAACTGTGGAGGTAAGTAGCGGTTCCCTATTAGAAGGTGACGTGGATGGATTTAAACAATAATAATAATACTAATAATAATAATAATTTTTGGTGTTGGAGAAGTGGATTGGTATTGAAATCTCTGAAAGATTTCTTCACGGTCTATGAAGAAATACTCGCAGACCTGGACGAGAGGTGTGTGAGGATTTCTTACCGGGGTGGTCTATGAAAAAATCCTCACATACCCCAATAATTAATAGGGATTTCTTCACACACCCTGACATAAGAAGAAATCCCCTCGGCTCCAAATTTGAAATTCAAATGGGTTAACTTTGAAATGAAGAATATTTTTGTATTTTTACATAAAAGAAGCCTTTATCACTTATATTTCATAAATTAGGCTTTTTCCCAAATAATATTTTTTACTAGGCTATAGCGAAAATTCTCCCTACTTTTGACTTTTGATACATTTTCAATCAAATTCCTCGAATATTATCATCTCTTGTACACCCTCACATAAGCAAAGAGATGGAGCCTTCTTCATCGTCAAACCCCCTCCTAGCCTTGTCCATCTTCATTCGCGGACTCGGCACACAATTCACAAGTCGACTCGATGAAACCAGGCGAGGATTGCCAGCTTCCTCACCCTACCACAACAATAAATAAGTTATTCTTGCCTTTTGTCCCCGTGTCACTACATCAGGGCAAGTCAGAAAATTCCCTTTATCACTAGGGGCGGATTTAGAAGGGCCTAAACTCTCCATTTCTCTAATAATAAGGTAATTTCAAAGTTTTTCTATGCACTCATGTTCCTTTTAGAAAGGCAGAATGCATGGCGTTTGGGAAACATGGACAGCGCTTCACGTCCTAAATAGCAATTAATTATGTGCATCGTTTCTAATTGAAACAACGAGTGGCACTAAAACAAAAGGGAAAATGCACTTGTACAGTCATTAAGGACGGTAAAATTTATCGCCCTTAACGACTGTAAATGTAGCTGATGCAGACCTCGTAGCAACAATGACTACAAAACCCACAACTAGATTGATGCAGAACCCAAGAACGCCAATTAGATCCGATTTTGGACTCGAACCCAACGAAGTGAAACAAAAAATCCAACGATAACAGAAATGCATTGAACCCCTTGATTACACAATGAAGAATCCAACAATCTGATGCTTTGAACGCCACAAGAATCATGTAGATCTTGATAAGTTCGGTATGTCCATGGAAGAACACAAGATTTTGAAGCCAAGCTTCAAAGGAGAAAACTTTCATTAATTCATTATCAAAGGTTCTTGTTACAATGAAAGGGAAATCCTATTTATACTAAACCTAGAAAATAAGGTAAAAATTTGAATAATTGATAACGATTATAATAATCTTACCTAAACTAGAATTCTAGTAAAATAAAGAAATTCGCATCAAAACAGTTTTTCTCGGATCCGGACAGCTTTCAGTATTTTGATCATATCTCACTCTCCCGATATCTAATTGAGGTGATGCAAATTGCATTGGAAAGCTTACTTCAATGGATACAAATCTTCTTGACATACAAATCTTCAAATTCGAACGTATTTTATGCCAAAAGTGGGTCTCAAACTAAGACTGAAAGTTCGAGTGATTTTCAACCCGTTTCAGCTTCTGTCCCCAACACGTTACTTGACCATTGCCTTGTTTTCTTCAATATTATGGTCTCCGTTGCTCGAACATGTAAATGATCAGATTTATCAACTCTTTGAAGTCTCGAACTTGACTCTACTTTCCCTCCAACAATCATCAAAATCTTGATAATTGTTGGCGCATCCTGGATCATATCATACTCTTCTGCTTCAAGAGGATTCGTCCTCGAATCCATGCCTTGTGATTATGTAGGAGATAACCAACATGTTACAAATTTAATAACTGCATTACCTGGATCAAATGAAAAATTGATTTCTTCCTGGTATAGGGTCAATGTATTCAGCCATATCTGTTGCGACATGAACTCACAGTAACCATCACATAGATCAAAGTGTGCTCGCCTTGACTGCTGGATCTTGTAAGTTTGGAGTGCTCCAATAACAACTCCATTTGATAAATTTTCATGCTTCTTCATTGCTTTACTTGGCCCCCGCACTTAAAACAATATCTTTACAAATATGTCAACGTTGCCCCTCAATTCATGTTTGTCAATCAACCCTCCGCAAATGTAGTTCCTGTAGTGCCTTTGAAACTCCATCGTTTCCTCTGGAATCACAAAGTTGATAATAGTGCAATGATCACGTTTTTCATCCACTAATAATTGCATTTTCATGATTTATTGGCACCTAAATGCTCTAAGTACACTTATATTTTGGTTTAGGTTACGAATGGAAGAATACGGTAGAAATAAGGAGAAACAAGTTAAAGATGACCAAAATGGAGGAAAGTGAAAGTTCAGGGACTAAAGTGTAAATGCTAAAAACTTGTTTCCAACTTTTTGAAGAAGATTCGAGAGTGTTAGAGGTCAATTGGATGAAGGAATGAGTCAAAGGGATGAAAATAGCCAAAACATTATCACATATCAACTTTCAAATTGAAAAGTTTTGCATTGGTTTTCAACCTCATCTTGAGACCAGTTTTTGACATCTGAAGAAAAGTTGTAGCCCTTTGAGTTAGCTTTCCAACGCAACTTAAATCATCTCAATCGGACAGCAGGAGAGGAAGATATGGTCAAAATACTGAAAGTTATTCGACATGAAAATTTTGTACTGTGCATACGCACAGATCTGCAAGACGTGCATACGCGAGATGCAAAAACATAACTACTGAGGTTATTTTTAGTGCAATGTGCGTACGCAAAAATTAAACTATGCGTACGCATGGTTCATTCTGGACCCGAAATCCTATTTTCCTTCTACGACTCAAACTCATTTGGTAACATATCTTGCACGACTTTTCAACCCTAAAAACACCTCAGAACGCCAAATTCTTCATTCTACATCATTCTTCCCCTCTTTGGCTCAAGAATCTCTATGAGGAACTAAAAATCAAGATGAAGCAAGGGAGGAACTCAATTGGATATAGTGATTTCACATCTATTATTTCATGTAATTGGTTTTTCTTCCTGAATAATATAAGGATTTAGACTTTTCTTTTCATTAATTTACATTGCAATCGATTTAACATTTACAAGATTTTTCATGGATTCAATCATGCATTTTCCATTATTAAATTAAACTTTTGTTGAATTTCAATTTCAATTACTTATTGTTGAGATTAGTTTAACTTTTATCAAATCCTTCATAGATCCAGTCATGCTTTTTCTATCGTTAGATTGAAATAATTGTTGAATTTTAATCTTAATATTACTTTATTGGCGGATTAATTACTGCTATATGCTTGATGTATATGGTCGATCTTTGATTTTGTTCCAATAAAATTGTGCGAATATGTCATAAGTCTAGATTCTATGATTACATTTGTAAAGTAAATTGGTTTTCACGATATATCTTCCGATTAGAGTGCCGGGATGAAAGCCTCTAATTGCGTTATAAAAATGGAATAGTTGATGTGAATGATCCAATCCAACTGAGAGAATTCTGATGTTTCACTGCCATAAATGATTGATTTTAATTTCACATTTCAAACATTGAATTTTACTACACATTGAAGACGATAACTCATCCTTTTGGAACCCTTAAATATTTTTCTATCTCCCCGTGGATACGACACCCCAAAGCTGCACTACAACTACTGCGTTATTTTTTGGACGTAATCAAAAGTCAACCTTCGGTAATATGGAAACTTCCAAGTGATGATGTTGTAGTTCAATTTCATCCACACCTTAATAGTCAATTTGAAGCTCAATCCCCGGGTTGGGTAGTAGTCCAATGGGATAGTTTGCTGGAAATAATTTTTCGGTAACTTACAAAATAGAAATATTCAAAATAGGGAGGAAATTGTTAGTCTCCACCAGCGTCTCCTCAACTTCACACTCCTCTCCATTTAGGCTCACTTCTAACTCCTCTTTTGCCTCCGAAGACACTTCTTCATTCTCTTTTTGTAGCTCAACTTCTCTTACACTCTTTTATAGCTCTCACCCTTTTTCTTCACAACTAACCACCTCATAATTTTCTCTCTTACTATTTCGCTCCTTCCTATGATTATTCTGTGAGTTGATTAAGTCACGAATTTTTTAGAACTCAAGCTTATAATCCAACCCAGTCTTTCTGCTTGATGTATTGCCAACATGTTCCACAAATGGTGTTTTCTCCTCTCTCGAATATCCAACTCCACTATATCTTCTAGACTCCTCTCTAAATCTCCAATCACGTCGATCCCTTCTACAAAAATGATTAGGTGCATATCTTCTCCTCATGATCGCCCTCAATTCATCCCAAATCTCAATACACTTCTCACCATTCCTCCGCCTAGATCTTGTCAACTTATCCCACCAAATTAATGCATAATCCACGAATGAGCTCACAATCAACCTCAATTTTCTCTCCCCGAAATAATCATGGCACTCAAACCTCAATTCTACCCTTTCTTCTCATGCCACATACGCCTCGGGATCATTCCTACCCTTAAATTGTAGAATTGTTACTTTCATGCCACCAATGTTCCTATCAACACCATCCCCAATAAAAATTATACTCTGCATTTCAAGTCTATCCAATTTATTTCTCACATCCTTCATTTTCACCAACAATCTCTCCACTCGCCGAGTCACCATTTCATTCATATTAAATTAAACTCCAATTGGGTGGTGTGAGAATTGAGACTCAAAGACTCAAAATGATTTTGAACTGGACAACCTTGGTTGGACTTTTATAAATTCAAGAAAGTGGTTCTTGAATTGAGATTGGAATGAAAGAAATAGATCTTTGAAATTGGAATGGATATTATGATATTGAACAATTTTCAAGAAATAAAAAGAAATTCCAGACAGTACGGATGAACAGTATTCGTACGAATGAACAGTTAAAAATTTGTTTTTTTTACTCAAGAATCAACTACGATAACAATGAAATAGACGAAAGTTGATTTGAACTCAAATTGAGAAAAAAAAAATAACTTTTGAATTTTTTTTAGATCAAAGACTTAAAACAAATTATTGGACACAAGAACACGGAGAAACTAAAAAAAAAAAGATGAAATTCACTGACTTACCAAGAAAATAAAGGATATAACCTGATAGAATTAGAGCCAAAGCTCTGATATCAACTGATGCGAACATCGTAGCAACGGTGACTACAAAACCCACAACTAGATTGATGTGGAACCCAAGAACGCCAATTAGATCCGATTTTGGACTTGAACCCAACGAAGTGAACCAAAAAACTCAACGATAACAAAGATGCGTTGAACCCCTTGATTACACAATGAAGAATCCAACAATTCGATGTTTTGAACGCCATAAGAATCATGTAGATCTTGATAAGTTCAGTATGTCCATGGAAGAATACAAGGTTTTGAAGCAAAACTTCGAAGGAGAAAACTCTCATTAACTCATCATCAAATGTTCTTGTTACAATGAAAGGGAAATCATATTTATACTAAACCTAGAAAATAAGGTAAAAATGTGAATAATTGATAAATATTACAAGAATCTTACATAAACTAGAATTCTAGTAAAATAAGAAAATTCGCGTCAAAACAGTTTTTCTCGAATCCAGATAGCTTTCAGTGTTCTGATCATATCTCCCTCTCTCGATATTCAATTGAGGTGATTCAAATTGCGTTGGAAAGCGTACTTCAATGGATACAAATCTTCTTGAAATACAAATATTCAAATTCGAACGTATTCTATGCCACAAGTGGGTCTTAAACGGAGACTAAAAATTCGAGTGCTTTCCAATCCGTTCCAGCTTCCGTACCCAACATGTTACTTGACCATTGACTTGTTTTTTTCAATATTATGGACTCCGTTGCTCGAACATGTAAATGACCAGATTTATCAACTCTTTGAAATCTCAAATTTGGTTCTACTCTCCCTCCGACAATCATCAAAATCTTGATAATTGTTGACGCATCCCGGATCATATCAGTAGCAGATCTCAAAACAGAAATATCAGTAGGGACTTTAATACTGCAACAATACAAATGATAAACCGCCAAATTGAAATAAAAATAAGTAGATCCCTGGTATTGGGTTTAGGCCTTGTGCGATCTTTCTTATTTCTCTTTTTATTACAAATAATTACGACAACTTTAGAGGAACAATCCTCCAAATTTATATAATTTTTTTTAGGTGTTTATTTTATTTTACATATGAGCTCAACTTGAAATTTTTTAGGGTCCGTTTGATTGCAAGGTGAAAAATGGGTGAAAAGAAAATATTATGGGGAAAATATTTTCCTAAAAATTATTTTACTGAGAATTGTAATTAATTGTTTTTTATTGGTATAATTTTTCATGGAAAATGTTGAAAGTTTGGAATCCGTTTGGTTTCGTTTTTTATAGAAATTGTCCATTAAAGTAATAATATTTTCTACTATTGAGTCTAGAATTTGTTCCAATTGTCAAAAATAAAAATAAAAAAATTGAAAAAAAAAATAATCATATCGAATACCATTCGTTTGACTTTGTTTTGCAAGGAAATTGTCAATAAAAGTGAAAATATATTTTATCATTATGTCTAGAATTTCTTCCAATTGCAAAAAATAAAAAAAACCTAGAAAATATTTACACACCAAAACATCAAGGATTTATTTTTCTCAAAAAAGTGAAAAATTTGAAAAGTTGGAAAATATTTTTCCAAGAAAATTTTGCCTATCAAACACAACAAAAATTGGAAAATCCATGAAAAATTCTGCATATCTAACGGAGCCTTAGTTCAATCATGGATCCATCCCTACTTATCACTGTTCAAATGGCGAAAAGACTAGTCGGAACTTCTTTGTACACTATTAGCAACTCAATTCCTTTTTCCTCTTTTCACTGCCAAACTTGCTGCTATAAGATGCACTTGCAGCCTAAACACATCCCTATTCTACCTTTCTCCCCAATCTTGCATGGCAATTTGGAAACAATCTGTCTGTGTTACCATATCCGTTGTTGAAGTCCAGATCTCGAGCCATTATATTATTCTTCTTTCATCTATCCATAGAGGGAACAAGTCTTTCGATACAAATAACTCATAAATTAATTAAAACAAGATCGGATAATCTCTACTCCGTGCACATTATTAATCCAAGAAAACTTGGTTTTGGAACAATCTTGATCTTGATCAATCCTCTAAAAGGCTGGTTTAGCATCTAATTCATAAACATCCCATTAATTACAAAAAGATATACATTCAGCTATAAATAAATGAAAAAAAGAGTCAGCTCACCTTAACTTCTTTATCATTATGGCCCCTTTGCAACAAATATCTAAATGATGTCTTCTGCTCCTGAGAATCTGAAACAACGCCAAAGGAGGAAAGGTATATAGATCACAAGAATAAAGCCAAGAAACTCGGGTGGATTTCTTTAGAATGTCATCTAGCACCAATGATGTTTAACACTATTTTAAATGAGAATATATAATATTTCAATTAAATGGATCCTAAATTCTTAGTTTTAATTGAATTTATGATTTAATATTACATGTGTTGACACCTAGACCGATACTAAATATCATTATTAATTTTGTGAAACCGTTGTTTTGAAGAAGAGTAACGATATTTATCACTAGTGGTGACAAATGCTTGTCTAGTTGACAATTTATGGTCACCAATTCCGAGGATCTGAACTTCACTACCACCACAAAAATTGGTACCGAAATAGTTTGGGGATTGTCTCTTGCCATTCTTAACATGTGGCGTCTACCTCTTAATAGATGATTTTCTTCTGGACAACTATTATCTTTTTTTTTCGACGGACACAAACATTTCTAGTGGCATACGATGCTTCCAAAAGTCATAGACGGCTAAAGAAACTTGAAGGCCTTAGACGAAATAGTCAAGATGATCTTTTCTAGTATAACAATAAAAAATCAATGGAGAGCTAATGGTAATAAAATTAAAGGAAAATTGCAGCCACGATACCAAACATTTCACTTTTTTGCAGAATTTGTCCAAACCTTTCAAAATGTAGCCGTTGGAGTCCAAACCATCCATTTGACCGTTAGTTTATCGGAATAGTAAAAATTTGAACAAATGCAATAAGGGCAAAATAGTCCGTTTACAATTTTAATATAAAATAATTACAATAATTAGAAAAAGAAAAAAGAAAACAAAAATCCCCTCTTCTTCATCTATATGTTTTATATGTTACCAACGGATAAGTTAAAAAGAATTTTATCTATAATATTATCGATAGATACGTTACTTTTTTTACTTCTATTTTATTCTAGAATTTTTCCTTAGTATGTGATGTTTATATTTTTAATAACGACGAAATTTCCATCGATAAATTAAATTTATTATACTATTTATCTTTTAAAATTACTATCTTAAAATAATTCACATTTTTAGACTAATTTTTATAATTGATATTTAGTAACCGGCATAAGTTTTTGAAAATAATATTTAATTTTCTATATTTTATTGCTTTGTTTAATGATCGAAATTCTACCTTTAAATATATATGTGACAACGTTCTAAATTTGCTAGAGATTTAAGAGTCCGATTATTGTTCACACAAGAACTATTTATCAAACCATGATTTAACTCTTCCCTAACTTCGGTTTTTATGATGAGAATCTCAAAAAGTTTAAAGGTTAGTCCCCAAAACTTCATAATCATTCGAAATTAGTCCGTCTCAAGTTTCAAAGTGTGCAATTTAGTCCCCAAAGTTTCCAAACGTTGAATTTCACCCCCCGGAACTTATCAAAAGTCTCATTTTGACCTGATCAATTAATTATATAGCGAGAACATGATGTGAACATCCAACATATTTATTTAACGGGGCACGTCATCTTAATTGTTTTCCGATAGGATCATGTTGTTAAATTTACTAATGGAGTAGACATTGGTTATGTAACTAAAACAAATTAGACAGTCGAGTGATCAAAATTGAAATAATTTAAGGATAGATGATCAAAACGAAACTTCACCGTAAATTGGGCAACCAACATTCTAGTTTATCCTCTTAATCACAGAACGAATCTATGGTTTCTGAAGAAGAGCATCCTCAAGGTTACAAAATTAGAATTGAGAACCGTAATTCAAGAATGTTTCCAGAAAAGGAAAGGTTCTCAAAAAATATTATTATTTTAAAAGATAGAAAAGAATTCTATTCTAAAAACGTGATATGTGATTGATTTCAATTCTGCCAGAAAGAAGTTGTTTACTCTGCATCTTGAGAGAGAAATATAAACTTAGAGAATTTCTACATTGAGTCCTCAATTTTTATAAAATATAACGTGCAGGTCATCAACATTTATGCTATCGCGAGCGAATCATAAACCTTTCAATGTTGCACTCTTATTAAAAAGACTAAAATCTAATCGTGAGTTGATTAATCAGTGCATTATTTCCAACAAAATTGACTAAAATTGTCCATTGATGATTTGCATATAACAAAACTAAAAGATTGTGACTCATTGCAAATTGCAGAATGAGGATCGAATCGCTATATTTTGCCTAAGTTGGGGACTGCAACTAGAATATTTTTTTCAAACTTTTGGACACTTTATTTTGGTTCTTATTATTAGGTAATTAGGTTCCGTAACACACTTACTCGAATTGAAAACATGATATACTCGTGATACAAGTGTGGAAGCTAATTAACCTTTTTCTAGTGGCCGAAATTTAGGCCACATTTTGTTTTGATAAAGTTAAAAAATTTAATAGATTTTAATAAAAATTCATAAAATCTGTGGTTTAACGGTTGATAAAAGTTATGAAACACATGAAATATGTGATTAAAATTAATTATTGACATTGCCTTAGATTTTTATGAATTTTTTTTTTTTTGTTGCTAAATCAAACCAGGGCTTAGTAATAACAAAATAAACTGTTGTGTAACTTTTACTCAAAAGCTACATAATTTATCCGTTCATCAATTAACTAGAAAAATTCAGAGGGGTTACTCAATTGGTCAAGTCTTGAATTTGCTCCCCAATAGTTACCAGTTCGAGTCCTCTAATGGCCACTGAGATGAGTATCGACCGTAAACTTCAGGCCTCGTGCGATTAGTCGAGGTGCGCGTAAGCTGGCTCGAACATTCACGGTTATAAAAAGGAAAAAAAAAAAATCAATTAACTAGAAAGACATCAACCAAGAACATCCCCAACAAAGTAAAACACTATAAATATGAGGGTCGAGACAAATACTTTCCGTAAATCCTTCTCTCTTAACACTACAACTACTTGATCAAAGAAATGCGCACCAAGGCAATCTATGGTCATCGCAGCATAAATGACAAAAACGAAATAACTTTCGAAGAGTTCAAGAAATGGCTGAAGACGTTCGACAAGAACAGAGATGGCCGGATAAGCCAGGATGAACTCCGGCTGGCCATTTGCACCAATGGAGGTTGGTTTTCCTGGTGGAAGAGCAGGCGGGCAGTCAGGGCTGCCGACAAGAATTCCAATGGGGTTGTAGATGAAGATGAATTCGGCAACCTCGTAGAGTTTGCTGAGAAGCACCTTGGTCTAAAAATTGTCTCTCATTAATAAGTTGTTGAACCTGCATGGTTGTGTTTATTTTCCAAGTTGTACCTAGTTAGTTATGCAGATAGAGTTATGTACTTTCTGTATGTTTACGTGAACTTGTTTGCTTATCTTAGAGTCTGTCAGTTTATATGCGTCCATGGCTTGATGAAACAATTTGAAACTTCGTAGTCATGTTATAAATAAGGTTTCACATAACAATGGAGCAAACTTACTGTAATTCCCCTCCTTTTACTATACTTGCAACGATCCGAGCCTCTATATGTAAAATCATACATATTGTCCACTAGAAGAGCCTCTGCCATCTTACACTTAACGGCTTTTTGTTGCGTCCTCTGACTCAACTTAAGTTTCTTATAAAGTAGAGATCATGTATTCGAATCATACGGGTGAAACCGAAAATCGTGAAAGGAAATAGGATAGAGGATCTCCCAAAGCGAAAGGTATATATGATGTAATAACTTGAGCACAAAGGCTTAGATTGTTACAACTTGCTCAATTAGTATTAGGATTCAACTTAAGTCTATCATAAAATAAAAGTCTTGAATTCAAATCTTGGAACGAGACAGAAAGAGGACACGTGTTCTCCCAAAAAAGATAGTACATATGATATAATAATTTGGACATGGAGGTTCGAGACATTACAATACTTGCTCAAAGCTAAATTGTCTCTCAAAAATAGAAAAATTTCCACTGTTCGAAGGTAACCCCCGACAATTAGACAGCTAATAATATTATTTGTCAAAAAATCAGAAGGGCGGAGAACAAGAAAGTAGTTTACATTAAGGAAATAATCAAGTCGAAACAATGAAGTAACTAGTTTACTATCGTGACTGTTTATCTTCCTCACTTTTGAAGGAGGATCAAATCAATGTTAGAACTTAGATGAAATAATTAATTTCACTGAAGTTTCTTTCAAGAGTGGAAAAATCTAATCAAACATTCCCTGTGACAATATTACACTGAGGATAGCTCGGGCTCCCACTAAATGTCGATTCTGTAGAATGATGCGCAAAATATACATTCGGCTGCATTTGGAAAGGAAATATGTTATCCTCAAAGGAAGACCGGCTTTCTCGTCAAAAGGAGTTCCAACTCAGCTTGCCATATTCTAGTCTACAGCAACAAATGAGAAAGAAAAATATGCTAGTGTTTTGGCTATTCACAAAAGGGTTCACTTGCCTACACAGCTTACGGAAAACACAAGGGAATATAGAATTTATCTTGTACGACAAATTTTCCTTCCCAGTAACGATCAGCTTGAATACATTCTTCAGCACTCATTGAATGCATACAAATGAAGGGAAGACTATTCACTTCCACTACTGTATCTGGACCCATCTGAAAACAGAAAAAACAAAACCAATAAATGGGATTACATAATTTCACACACTTGCATGGAATGCAGAAAAAATGAGAGTTTATTATACCTCCTGAAGGTCTTTTCCCTTCCATGGCTTCTTTCTTCTCCTGGCAGCTTGAGCAAAGGAAAGGACCGTCCCAGGGCCGCACTTTTCTAGAATCAGCTGATCCCGCATGAACTGAAACACCTTCTCCAGGTTTTATCTCTACTTGGCAAACCGCACACATGAACAGCTTAAATATATTGCAGATTGGGTACTTTGAATCCAACCTAAAATCCAGTGCAACACATGAAATCAGTGAAATCTAAGCCTTTCTACTGGAGAGGTAGATATGAGATTCAAAAACTAAAGTTATTTACATACCACATACAGATAAGAAACCAATTAGAATTACAATTAAATATGAATGGCCAGTTTGGTATACGATACTATACAAGACTAGACAATACAATAGTCAAGATTATAATTTCTTTTTTCAAAATATTGTCTGAAACCTCCTTCATACATATTAGTAAGTTAAACATAGCACCATTCACACCTTTCTGAAAGTGCAGCTGATCCTTCCTCAAAGAGTTCCTCCACCACATCTGGTTTGCAGTATTCTTCCTTGTCAACCTGAGACGATGACTCTGAAGATTTTTTACGAAACATAGACTTAAAGACTCCTTTCACTTGTTTCTTAGGTGGTGGTTGGGGAGGATTTGGCTTTTCTGGAAGTTGAATATCTATAACAATACAGGTTGTATCATCTCGAAGTCCTTTTACAGACAAGGCTTCCTGCAAGAGTGCGAAAAGACTAAAATAAGACTGAATGTTTAAAAGCATATCGATTGATATAAGGAATGCATCAAGAAATAAAAAACTGCCTTGACAATTTGTGAAGCTGCTGCATCTACCGGCATCCCTCGACAACACTCAAAAGCTATTTCTGCCGATAATGCATCCCAAACACCATCACTTGAGATAATAAGCCTGCCACCGGCTGATGACAGCTGCAGGTGATAAGATTTATGAAATTGCTTTAAAATTTGCTTCACAAACAATAACTGACAAATTGCATGAAAGATAGCTCCATAATTCTTAGTTTGAAAAGTATTAAAACAACAGTAAAAATTATCATCTTCTGATTCAGCAAGGAATTTATTTCTCTTGAACGATTTTACGAATCAAGCCAATTATGTTTTCCATTTCTTTCCGTGACCGTTGCTTTTATTTGTAAAATGTTTCAAGCCCTCTCTAACACATAATTAAATGTGTAGTATTGTTAGCTTTTATAATCTCAAAATATGAATGAAATAATAAAATAAAGGAATTTTGCAATTCTTTTCACCTAGTAAATGAAATGAAAATATTGGTTGCAATAATATTAACCATTTACGTAGAAAAATATAAAGTTTTTATAACTTTTGGACAAAATACCGAGCATTCATATTCATTTCCCAAAATTATTTCAAAAACAAGGATTATAATGAAGAACTGAAAAATAAAAATTAGTCCCTCAAACATTAACATTGTACATGTATCTTAACCATTTACATAGATAATATCTTACTGATTAATATTACAATAGATTAATTGAGATAGCTTGAATTCCCAAAGTTACTATTCCTATAATAAATTCTGCTTATCATATTTCAGTTTACAAGTCATCTTGTTAATATGCTTGAACAGCTTCGACTCCAATTTGCTTTCGTAAAAGAGAAAAATCATTGGCAGTTCAAGATAGAAGAATTGTTTCAATACCGGAACTGAGTACTTCAAATTCAGGAAGCAAGATACAATTAGAAACAAACCTTCACTTGCTTTACATAAGGAATGGGAACTATGAACTCTCCAACATCCATATCTCCAATAGATCGTGAAAGGCACAAGCCACCAGGCCAACATCTCAGAGGACCAATCTACAGTGAAATCAGTGAATTGATAAGATTCTATGCGTACCAAAAACCCCACGAAACAAAAATTCAAGAGATTTTAATTTTATGCTTATTGAAACCACCATATTGGTCTTCTCATCCCTTATAAGAGAAATAAAGAAGACATTTACTGCCTCTCCGTTTACAACTGAATGATATGGTTGGACTCACACAACCGCATGGACAGTTTCCCACAGCCAAACTTATTATTAATTTTCTTTCTTAATTTAAAAAATAAAATCTAAACAGCAGTGTAATATTTCTTATCTTTCTCATCCTAGATTTTTCCTTGCAAGGTAAATAAAATATAAAGGAGGTGCATTCCAAAAATCATCCAGTGGATAGAAGATTTTCAATTATGGAAGAGAGAAGTCCCTGTGCAACATCAACCCAACAGAATTATCTGTAAAACAAAACCACGTAGAACTTTACAAAGTTGTAAATATGTCAACATTTTGCAGATCCAAAGTTATATACTGTTTATTTTCTAATATCAACCTTCCTGTGAGCAGATAAATAAATGTCAGGATCCATGTGAATCAACAATCAGTCTAAACAATCATAAGAAGCTGTTTCAAATTCTTATTATTGTTCAGTAATACGTAATTGGCATTCAAATTTAATGATTCCATTATTTAGCAATGCTTTTGATCTGTTGTTCTTTCTTCTACAATAAGGAAAGAATAGGCTCCTTTAAGAGGTGAGAAAAGATACCTCTGTGCCACCACCAGTATTAAGCCGACCAACCTCACCACCACTAGATGTTATACGTTCCCTTCTGTTTAACCAATAACTAAAGAGTATAAGGTTGCCATGTCATGCATCAGATAATAAAATATAAGTTATATAACTTACTCTTCTTCATTGCATTCGAGTCTATGATCAGCTGACAGATAATATATTCCCCCTTCAGCAGATTCAAGTATGCAACGAGAATCACCAACTGATGCAACAGTTACCACCCATCCGTCAATTATTACAAAGGTGACTGTCGTTCCAGAAGTTTGAGCTGAACCACAGTCAACAAGATATGAGAATCTAATTTGCATACAACAGTGAGAGAGAGAGAGAGTTTTTGCAATGACAAGATCTAGGTAACTAAAAACTGCAGGTATTAATTAAATTCAATCTATATCCTATTTGATTTCTTGAAGATTACAAGTAGAGGAAAACTCTGTAATACCCTCAATTTCACAGATGCAACTTGACTACTTAACCAAACACGGGACACAACGTTTTTTCTTACCTGTAAAATTTCATTTTCCTAAATTCAGGTTGTTGCACATAAAATTAGATTGTACTAGCTTAAAGCATAAAATATATTTGAAATGAATTTCAAGAATCTTTGGACTCTGGAAATAGACCTTTTTTAAAATAAAAAAAATTTGGCACTCCAATAGCAATTTTTGTACATATGGGATTAATCACATGAAAATGTTGAAAAGATTAAGATTCAGTGAATCACTGTTAACACTTCGTCATATAAATCAAAAGACTGTAGCAATAGAAATCTTAATGATCTGCAAAACCTTTTCTTGACCCTCTCCCAAAACCAATGTCCCTTTCCATTTCAATCATTGATCTGCAACTGAGATCCTGCAGAAATTTTTTATTTTTTCTAGACAAAGTGTGGTAATATACATAAAATTTGTTGAACTAATTGAATTGACACAATATCATTCACTTTTGTTGAAATGTTATTCTAAATTTCAAACAGTACACTTAAAGTCTAATGCAAGTTCTTCAGAATGAAATGTTGCAATAATTGTGATATGTCTAAGTGAATTGAACCTGAACTATTTTTACCTCTTTCTTGAAAATCTTTATCTGTTTTGACGAACCCAGCAACCAAAGCCCTCGGCAATGCGGCAACCCACTCATCCCTATTAAGATCCGTTGGAATAGCACCCAAGACATTGTTTAAGAGATTTTCCTTGGAGTATATAGCAGCTGCAGATCCATTATGACCATCAAATAACTGCAGATAGATCAGAAAGAATACAATGTGTAAGAAAAGCAGCAAAGGACTTGATTTAAATGTAACTAGTACAAACAAAAAACAGATATTCAATATTTGGTTTCCAGCAAACGAACAACTACACTGATTCCTCACATATTTCAATATCCACTGATCACTTTTCATGTGAAATATGTATAGAATGCATGACGCAAATGTGTAGATTGTGGGTGTGTTCCAAATATTACAAATTAAAGTTAAAACCTGAACAATGGTTCCTGTAACGCAAAGTCAATGCCCAGGAGAACGATTAACTAGAAACAGAAGCTCTTCTCAATCCTCAACCACAATACTAAATTTTTTATCAAATAAATAAAGAGCCTGATATGTTAATCCGGAAAATTATTGTATCAGTCCAGATGAAAATAGCATCCACTCAGCAAGAAGAACATGATATAAAATGCTAAAGTCCAGGAAAAACTGCAGTTCCACAACTATAAATAGAAAACCACAATGACAAAATAGACTAAAACAAAGAGAAGCCCAATAAGATCATACCCCAAAAACAGAATATGTGGTGACTCCATCACCCAAGACCCGTTGGCATTCTGTCTTGAGGAACGTGAAGTCCTCGCCTTTCTTGCTCTGGCTGGCCTGGCCGTGCAAAATCTCAGGGTTCTCAAGCTTCTCATTAGCCAATTCTCGCTTTAACAACACTGATAAAGGGACCGCCTGATGGTCACTACTCTTAGACAACATTGCTTCCTGTCCCAACAGCCCCAAAAGTTTATAATTTTCTCTCTTTCCTATCTTTGTCTCTCTTTTCACAGGATTTGGAAGATGCAGCCCATTATGTATTCAGTCCACCAATTTCTTCTTGTAGTTGTTGACGATTGACTCAGTCAACACAAATCCAATAAAATCCTATACATACCAACACAATATAAAAATGGAAGAAAAAATCGGCATCCTAAAATAAACATTAAAAAACCAAACCCAAGCAATTACAACAAGGAGGGCAATTTAATTTGATTCATATTTATATCAAAATAAAAATAAAAAACTATGAGCAATAATACAATCAAGATCCTCTCAAGCTATAACAATTGAGAAACAAACATTAACATAAACAAAAACAAATCTTCAACCCATAAAACAACATTACATATCTACATTAATGAAATGAAATCTGATCTTAGCATAATGTGGATAAAACCGAAGTAGTAACAGATAAAGGGCCCAATCTGAAATTGAGAAAAAGGAATCTAGAAAAGAGAGAATAAACATACAATTTATTAAAACTTGCGAAAATGGTCTTTTAGTTGCAATCGTCGAAACACGCCGATTCTGGGTCTGCGTTTCAACGCTGCAAAAAAAAAAAAAAATAGAAAACAATTGTCGTGCGTTTTTGTCTGTTGAGATAACAGGAGAGGAGAAAGTGTGTTGATGTTAGAGAGAGAGACGGAGGTATAAATTATAATTGAAGGCGTCCGGCTATTTTTCTTTAATGCTATTTTTGGAGAATATATTTTTATTCGTGGATTTATGTTGTTTGTTACTGCTTGACAAATGACAATTTGACATCTCCATTTAGCATTTTTCATAAAGATGGAATCTGAGCTGTAAAAAGGTTATGTGCATTTTTTTCTTTGTGGGCTCCATTTCAATTGTCCTGATCATGGATTTGAGTGATAATTTTAAATCAAAATAACTTGTCCATCTTACCAAAAATTTGACAAAGTAACAGTATGGATACCAAATGAAAAATGAATGTCAATGCAATGTATGCAAAGTCGAGGTAATAGTTAAACTTTTTGTCCTTATCGAATTATACAACGACAATCTTCTTGTATTAGTAACACTTCAAAAGTCAAAACGCAAGAACAACGAACCGAAAATTGGATTTTGTACTCCTTTTAAATGAAAAACGGAATAACAAGCTTTTATGCAGAATTTAGGCTAAGAAAAGATGAATTTAATGTTATGCTATGAATGCATATCATTGGAATGAACAAATGGATGTCTCGAGTGTCTAATTTATAAAGAAGGAAAGATTGTGAGTGAAGTGTCGCGCTCCAAAGTCAACAACATTTGCCAACTTTTGCTATCACTAGTCGTCGCCCTTACGTTGCTTGAACTTCAGAAACAGAGACTATGTTGCTCGCTGTCGCTCGAGTAATAGCCTCCTCACTCGAGTGTCAAGCGAGTGACGAAGTTGGACAAATTTTCAATCAATTTCCTCTTTTTTCCTTCAACTTTAGACCATAATTTCTCATTCACCCAGAAATTAGTTTGGAAATTCCAAATATATCACGATAATATACTCAACGAGTAAAATAAGATAGTTTACTTATTTTCATAATTTGACTATTGAATCTAGTCCGAATATTTGATTGAAATTGACACGAAAGTCACTTTTTTATAATTTAATACTTAATCAATTCCAACATGCATATTCGTCTACGTGACACTACTATTCTGTTTGATTTGGATAAAAATTAATAAAATTATGGTTCTCATCAAATGTATGATCGAAAACGAATTCAGAGAAAAATGAATTTTAAGCAATGAAGTTCAAAAGACTACCATGTTATTGCACGATGAGTTTCTCTTGTCATCAATGCTAACAAAATGGTCAACAAAGTACAAGATTATAGCATTAGCGAAGACACTCCATTGCAGCAATGCTCGAAACAAATAGAGCTCTTAATGTCGTCTCGTTAAACCACGTTCACACGAATCAATGTATCAAAGGCAATTTCAAAAATTTCAGAATCCAGTTCAGATTGATTTTGAGCATCACGTGTGTAGGAACAATATCCTCCAATAAGCTAATATAATAGAAGGTGTGGTTCATTTTCGTGCTAATCTAAATCAGCTTATGTTTGATATTAAATTCTCATAAACATTTAGTAGTACAAGAAACCTATAAATCAAAATCTAGATATTATTATAATTAAATACGCCATACCACTTCAATTCTTTTGATTGCCAAGAACTTATAAATGAAGTTTTTTGCCACCTTTACTTGCCTAACGAAAAATTATTTCATAAAAAATCATATTAAAAACCTATGTTTTTGGTCATACGAATAGACTAGTAATGAAAAAGATAAATTAAGGTGGACCCTACCAATCCATATTTTAAATCCTATAAATTAAGCCGACTTTAGTCGGCCAATCACAAATCCATAATTTGCATGCAACTTCTCATCCCCGCTGTTTAACGTGGAGGCTACTCATCAAATCCCATAGGATCTCTATGTTGTTTCAAATATTTACAAAAACAGCCCTCAATCTTTCACAAATGAAGTATGTAAGTTTCTAATTAAATTTTTTTAAGCTCATAAACTTTTATCCTCAATGAATGTATGTCTCTATTACACAATGAAGACAGTCTTTCTATCAGTGAATTGACTTTAACTTAAGTTAATTTAGAGGGTGGTGTTGGGTGTGGATTAAAATCAGATTTTTAGTGAATTATGATAGAAGGTTTTGAAATGTATGTTTGAAAAAAGATGTGGGACCCAAGAAAAATGTTATTGATATTGATTGTTTGACTTTGACTTAAATTAAAATCAAATTTTATCCTGGCCCAAACATGCCCTTAATGGACTAGAGATCTATTGATTTTTTGAATGCGTTTGGTATAGTAATCTTAAAAGGTTTTAATAGATTCAGACCGTTAAGTCGTGATTATTTGTCAAATTTATTGATAAGAGGAACGGTCCTCTTACGTAATATCAATCTATTCAAACTCACGTGTGCGACACATGATGACGAATTTAAGGATTCTTTTAAAGTACTTCTTTCGGTTTTATAGACCTATGAATGAAATTTAAAAAATAAAATAACTAATTGGACTTTAAATTAATGCATGTTACAAAGATTAATGATACCAAAAAGAAAAAAAGAAAAAGGATAAATAGAATGGAGTATAGGTCTGTGAGGTGATATGCATCTACGTGGGTGTGGGCCCAGGCACCGTTTATCCGCTGTCTGCTACCTAATGCTTAGACCTCCAGTTGGAAGTTTAGTCTAATGCCTTCCGAAATCCCCGGCGTCATTTTTTATATTTCACGAAATTCCAACCGCATGCGCAGCGCGTGACAAATTCATCTCCTCTCGTTACCCCATTTATTGGGACCTTATTTTGGTGTAGCTTGAAAATTGATAGAAGTTTTAAGTGAAAATCAAAATTTAATTTTAATCAAATATTTTATATGATACATAAATTTTTATCAATTCTTCAACTATAAATTTCATTTACTTTTATCAAAAGTAATTGATAAAAATGGTAGCATGTATAAATAGTGAATATTGTAGCACAACGAGTTATATTACAAGATAATCGAGCATTCCATTCAAATCACACGTTTAATTGTACGGTTCATTGATCTCTCTAGTCTCAAAAATTAACATAGATATCTGTCGTGGTAAAAATACGGTGAATTCTATATTGTATTTTATCGATATAGAAGAAGTTATTACTAAGTATACCTTTAATTTTTGAATAGTGTTATTTAGTACAAGTGGTGTTGGAACATCAGTCTAGGTATTATCATGTAATGTGTTCAATAAAAGGTGAAAATTATCTTACTCGTTTGATTGTTGCTATCATTTAACGACACTTAACCCCTGTTTGGTAATCATTATTTAAAAAAAAAAAATTCATACTCATTTTTAATCACATAATAAAATATTTTTCATGTAAACTCAAAAAAAATTCCTATTTTTTAAACGCACATTCTCTGAAAAATTACTATTCAAAAACTCATTCTTCCCAAATAAATGACTATCGAACCAGGTCATAACACCATAGCATTACTCTCAATTCTTGGAAAGTCAGTTAAGAAACTTGGATTTGAACGTTGACTAAAATTTCTCTTGCTTATATTTGGATTTCCAGAAATTAAATTTGAAGAATAAATTTTGGGGTATAGAACATGAAGAGGCATGTGACAACATGTTGGACCAATTCCTGAGTCCAGCTAATATTCCCGCGTTGACAACCTGGGAGCCACGCCAATTCCTTTGGAATAATTGGAGTCTCGTTTTACACTTTAACCTTCGTTTCTTCACAAGGAAGACAATTTACCTCAAATCATTTCTTTTCGACATCTTCGCTCTCTTAAAAATGCAAAAGTAAAGTCTCGTATAATCTTGAAATATAAATGTCAAGTTCTGAATAAGAAACAAGAAACTCGAAACTCGGGTAAATGACTCACCTTAAGCACGGTTGGAAATATGGCATTTTGTTATCTTATTACCCCTGCTTGGTACACATTAAAATTTTTATTCTCATTCTTCTACTCATTTTCAACCACACATTTTTCAATAAAATAATATTTTTTTCATCACATCAATAATTTTTCTTTTCTTTTCAACGACACATTCTCTATCAACTTACTATTACAGAATACATTATTTCAAAATATTATGGCTCAAACACACCCAGCATATAAATTTGTTGCAAACTGTTTTAGTACAAACTCTTGTACAATCTGATTTGGCAATAAAAGGAATTGAAGATTGAAAAAAAAAAAAAAAAAAAAAACTTAGTCCTAAGTTGAAATGTCAATTAACAAGTAATACAGATAACATTGATTCGCGAAGAATGGTGAATAATTGATGAGAAATGAGGAAATCAAATTTTATTCAATAATCACAAGAGAAGGACTAAAACCATAGTAGGTGTTTTTAAAGGTCGGGGGGGGGGGGGGGGGGTTCACGAATGAATGATAGATGGCAGAGGATTGAATGACTAATTTTTTCAATGTTTTCGAACTCTTTTTCTTGAAGTAGTAACATTCTTGATTTCATCTTCACCATTGAGGAAGACGGTGGTTAGAACATCGTTGGTATGCAAAGATGCCTTCAATAGCTTCAAATCCTGAGAGAAAACTATGAGCTTGTTTGGTACAGCTTAAAATCCAATTAAAATTGAAAATATGGCCGTTATTGGATCCCACCCGTCTAATAAAAGTCAACAATAACGACTATATTTTCAATTTTAATCTGATTTTAATCTCTACCAAACACCCTCTAAATTAACAAAACATTAGCTGTGACAAAAAAGCTCGCCGACTTGAGCTCGGCCCGTAAAAAGCCCGAGCCGAGGCCTGGGTCGAGCCCCATTTTGGGGCATCGGCCCGAGCTCGGCTCAGCCCGTTTAGGCTCAAGTCTAAAGCTGGGGTCGAGCCTTATTTTTTTGGCCGGGCTTTTCTTGGCTCGGCTCGGGTCAAAAAAAGTTCGAGCCGAGCCCGAACTTCTTTTTCTTGGCTCGGGCTCGGTTCGACTCGTTGACATAGCTACCAAAACATAATGAATCAAGAACATTAAGTTTATGTTTGGCTCCCAATTTCTAAAACTCATTTTTCCTTAAACTCATTTTTAATCACACATTTCCTGGTTTCACGACTAACTTTTTAACGATATATTTCATCAATTTTAAAATCTATTAAGACCCCGTTTGACATGATTTTTGCTTTTGTTTTTCTTCCTGTGGAAGAACTCACTCAAAAAACTACTTTAATTTTTATTTTAAGACTAAATTCTAAATTTTTTTCTACACCGGAAGTGTTTTTAGAGAAAATCACACCAAATAAACTCCCTCTAAAAGCTCTTCTAAATAGAAGAAGCAATTTCACAAAATTAGCTAAATATGTTTCAAAAGCTCTATTTAACTTCTTAAAAGTCATGTAAAACAAGACTTAAATATGCAATTCAAGGATAGTATATTTTTTTGTTGTTCAAAATTGCACACCAAAGATGCACGGACAGGTAACAATATTACCCCATTCAACCCAAAGTCCTGCAATGCAGCCAATTCCTTGACATTAAACTTGTTAAGCAAAGCAATGCTAGAAATAGTTGACATAGGCTTCACCATTAGATCTTCCATTACCATGTAAGTCACAACATCTTTCACAAATCCTTTGCCTTCGTTCGACCCTTTGTTCACAGGGCCGGAAGGAGCAACGTAGTTCAAAGTCCTGTTCATAAGGTGGTTACAATAGGGGCAAGCTGCAGTTGGGTCGTCAGTAACATTGTCACTACTACTGTAACAGTTACCACATCTGTAAAAGGTCTTCCTAGTTGGTTTATCATTAAGAAGTAAAAGAGGAACTGAAGTAGGTGGCATTGGTTTTAGAAGGATGATCTTATTCTGACCCACTTGAATGTAGGAATCGCTCAAATTCTCGATACTGTCATAGAGGTTTCCCAAGCAGCCCACTATTTCTTGTTTTCCTAGTAACCCAAAAACAGTAGCTAATGGCAAAGCAAGAACATGAAATATGAAATCGACGAAGTCTTTTCCAGCTTCAGCGAATAAAACCCTTTTGCCTTTTGTATCGATCAAAAGTTTCAATCTCACTTTTGATTCCGCCATACTTGCTGTTTGACTGTTTCTTGCTGTTTGACTGTTTCTGAAAACTTGGATCATTATGAATAAGAAGTCTTTTACTGCAACTAGAAGTCCCTAGCAAGAGGAGATAAGGATTAGACGTTGGAAACTATCTTCGTATGAATTTGAATTATACAAGAGTTTTATTGAAATCAGATTCTAATTTTAATTATCGTGCAATTTAGGAGTCGCTTGGTAGAGTTTTTAGAAAGTCGAAAGTTGCTTCTAAAATTAAGAAGTTGCTTTTGAACATATTTGTATAATTTTCTAAAAGTGTTATTCTGGCTGGAATAACTTTTAAAAGAAGTTGTCTAAGATAATTATTTCAAAGACTTTTCAACGAAAAACAGAAGCCTTGCCAAATGAAACTTTAGTGTGGTTGCAACATACCATTGAAACTAGCGTGGTTGAGGTAATATAACTTTCAAACGATAACAACTAAAAAGTAGTTTCATCCAAATGATCTGTTGACACAAGTCACATTGGACTTATTCAGGTAAAAACATAAAAATAAGCTTAAACTGTAAACAACGTAATATATTTCATAATGCTACAACAGATTACTCAAGGATCACAATTTACACATCAACTTTAAACCAGCAATGCAAAATTCAGATCAGCATCCTAATATTTAATCAAGCCCAAGTTCTTCAACCAAGGAAGCATTTCTGTTAGACCATCTTTGAAGCTTCTCGGGGTATAACCCAGCTCTGCCTTGGCCTTCTCACAACTGTAAGCCCACTGATGTCTCAGAACGTCAACAGTCTGTTCAACAGAGCAGAAATAGATCAAAAATGGCCTAAATGGGACATTAAAAAAGCATAGAAGACAGAAGAAAAATCACAAACGAGACATCATGTACTACACTCTTAGCATTTTTGGAGAGCTAAGGATCGCGAAAATCAAACATACATGAAATGCTAGAATTAAGATTTAAACATAGTGATGGCCTAGTGATCCTTGTAACAAGCAGTAGGTCGAGAAACTGGATGGCACATGTTAACAGCCTATTCTCATAACGGTATGGAGAAGGGACATGATGATGTTGCAGATGTAGAATTCTGGGACAGAAAAAAGCATACATTGGAAACTAAAGGAATTCCAAACTTTATATCAGCCTCGTGTTTCCTATACTCCGTAAAGGTACGTGTAGCAAAAGTATCTATATGAATTCCATAGATTGACCTCAGTAGTCTTCCGCTTGATGAATTATAGTCTTCATCTGAGATTCATTGCACTGTGGCAACAGCACAAGTGAAATCATTAAGAATACTTTATGAGCCATAAAGTATCTATCTTTATGAGCCATAAAGATAGATAATCTCAAGATTTTCCAACATTTAGTTATGCATTGCAGATATAATCAAAACTTTACTAGATCAAAGGATCACATATGCTAAACAGTATCAAGAACTGGTATGGTAGTAAAAACCAGTTTCACGACAGAAAGACATACCGGGGGACTGACTATGGGAAGCTTTCCGGTTATTCGGGCACCGATAACAGATAGCCTTCCATATATGTCAACCATAGACAGTGGTATGGTGAACCAAGGTTTTGCCGTCTTAGTAATGCTAGCAGCTAAATCAAATACATCTCTGAATGACATATTTTCTCCTGTAAGAAGATACCTTTCACCTGGTCGACCTTTGTCCACTGCAGCAATGTGTCCCTGAACTACATCATCAACGTGACAGAAAGAAAACTTGTCATTTCCTTTTCCCACATATCCAGGTAGCCGTCCATTAAAGCGTTCTACAAGCTAATAGAAAGAAGATAGGCATGGTTAGTTCATAGACTCTTCAGTGCATACCAGAGTTGATCATCAACTCCCATTTCAAGTTTACTCAACATTCACATCAACACATAAGCAGAAAGAACTAGATGCAGATGAAAAATAAGACACGCGATGGATTTTATTGAAGAGATTGCAGTTCTTTAAATGAGACCAATGCTCAAACTCTATAACTATAGACTCACTGTGTATGATTAAAAGTATGGAGTCAATAATATATAGAAACATGAAATCAGTGACATTATGAAACAGTGTAAATATTAACACTCAAATTGTGAATTGTTAATAAATTCGTTCTTGATGTTAAGGGTAAAATCTCAAGTCGGAATTTTTATGAAAACATTAACCAAAATATAACCTCTAAAATGGAAGCCCTAATTTAATAGTTAAATCACGATTACTCTAAACCTACTCCTCCACAAACAGTACTTGAACACTGTAAATTTCATTGTGGTCAACCATATGTTCATCAGTTAGAGCTACTCAACCCAGATCAACTAAAAATTCAAGAAAGTTTACCATCTGCGAAACAAAGTTTCCATTTGTCACTTTGCCAGGACCATATATAACTCCTGGGTAAATCAGCACTATCGGCAAACCCTCGGATGCAGCTTCCAAAGCAATTTTATCTGCCATTGCCTTCGATCTTTCGTACTCTGTGCAGAAATGTTCACCAGGATGCACCTATGCAATAGTAGACAACACCAAAAATCTCAACAAACCCACAAAAGATAATGGGAAAAACCGGGGAACAAAAAATTAACTAATTAATATAAATTGAATTTTACAAAAACTCTGGTCATACTTGAGTTTCATCTGCAATATAACCATCAGTCGATCCCAATGCGAAAAACGACGACGTATAAATAATCTTCTGAATTGATTTGGTCTCCTTACAGGCCTGTATAACATTCTTCAATCCTCCAACATTAACCTGTGATTATCAACTCCAAACCAATAAAAAACTCAACATTGAATCAATCTGATCAAGTAAAATCAGGGCTTAATTGTGCAACTTTAAGATGGATTACTGTAAAGAATTTGGAGGGGTCAGGCAGCCAGGGCTCGACGAGGGCAGCAGCATGAAAAATTAACTGGCAATCATTGCAAGCTTCAAAGAGGGACTTATAATCGGTAACATCTCCATAAACCAGCTCAAGAGCTCCGCCAGTTGCGCCGCCGTCAGTGGGCGGAGGTAAGGATGAGAGGTTACTGGTCTTGCGGACAAAAGCCTTAACGTGGTAGCCTTGATCGAGGAGGGCGTGACAAAGTCTACCGCCTAAGTAACCGGAAGCACCGGTCACCAATACAGTCTCCTTCATGATGAAATCAAATCTGGGTTTGTCAACCACTACTCTAGGAATCTCAATTCAGTTCTTATGAACTGGATGTAATTATTTATGTGGCACGAGGTGCACAGGTCATGTAATAAAATACGAAATTATCATGAGTTTGATAGGAAGATTGAAGTACCCCACCTGGCTCCTGCTGCTACTTGACAAAATTACGAGGTTTTGTAGAAAATGACCTTAGATGATTACTTGTTTTCCTTTACTTTCATAAACCATCTATAGTAACGATGAGACGAACAAACATATATGTTGTGTAAAAATGTTTCTATTAATTCATTTGAATATGTTTGAGAAACTCGTCCGTCCCTCCGCTTCTTACCCAAAGTTTCTTGTATCTGACCACAAGGGTTTTTGGGCCAACATCCATCCTACATATCTCGTACAACCCGTATATTCCCATACACAGAGCTCATGGCAATTCCGTGTCAAATCATCGGTAGAATAGTTGTGAATAGGGTTAGATAGATAAAAATATGAAGAAGTCAATATAAACGAATTTAATATGTGAAGATCCCTGCAAATCATTAATTACTTGTTTGATGTGAGAATTAAGGATCATGCTACAAGTACATAATCACTTACATAATACATTACATAATGGACATGTGGCGTGCATCCATCGACAGTCTACAATTTTTGACTTTTTCACACTTCACATTCACGGACAGATTTTATCCACGTGGGCTTATGTAATCCATTATGTACAATGATTATGTACATATAGATTTATCCGAGAATTAAATAACACTGAAAGTAGAATAGTAGCGGATATATGATAATATCAGTTGTTTCACAATGCACAGTACTCCTAAACATTTGTTTATCATATGGTTGAGTGCCCAATCGACGCTTCTAAGGTTTCACGGGTTACCTTTCTTCTTAGCACAGAAAGAGACATCGTGCGGCAGTAGGCTGCTCCACTTGACTACCTTCCACCTTTTCTCGGTCGTGTCGGAACGAAAGTAAATTTGATTACAATTTAAAGAAAGTTTACAACATGAAATTGAAATGTATTGAAATAAACTTGATCATTGATTGCTTGAAAATTGAACATTAAAATACATGAAAGCAGAAAATTACAATGGCTAGTGCAGGGGGCAAACACTAGAATGTTTGAAAATATTTGAAAGACTAATACCCCCTATAATAAATTTCGGAATAAAAATCCAACTGACGAGAGTAGACGTCTTTTGGCCAAAAAATCATACTAAAATTTTCTAATTTCTATCTATTTAACAAAATAAAATAAAATATTTACAATGATAGGGTCACGGGGTTTAAGTAAAGTTGCGGTCTGTAACATTCTCCCCCATTTGTTTTAGCAACGTCTTCGGAGCCATCAATGAATGATATGCTTCAATTAATGATTTGAAGGCTTCAAGGTCTTTTTCACTTTCCCAAATATTTTCCTCGCTGCTGCATCCTCTCCATTTGACCAAGTACTCTTGATGATATTTTCTAGAAGCTCGAGTAGTTTTATGGTCAAGAATCTCTTCAGCAACCTTCTTTTCAGCTCTTTTCAGTTCAAACACGGGTCACTTTGGTTCATTTCTGGATGCGTCCTCTTTATCGGCAAAGTATGGCTTGAGTACGCCAACATGAAGGCCTTATGGATCTTGCACCATGAAGGGAGTGCAACTCTGTATGGGCTTTGTAAATCCTCTTCACGATGGGTAATGGTCCAATATATTTTGGCACTAGTCTTGAATCTTTCCCTCTTGTCAGTTTATAACAGTTTCTGTCAGGGAGCTTTACCATTACCAGATCTTCAACATTAAATTCCAGAAAACGACGCTTTAGATCTGCAGCCTTCTTGTACCGTTTCTGAGCTTTCTCAAGATAACTCCGAGCAATTTCAATGTTTCGTTTCTACTCTTGAGATAAGCTTTTTACTTGAGGGGATTTGATACTGTGATCAATGTCTACAGTGTGAGTGAGTAACAGTTGCTGGCCAGTAGCAATCTCAAAATGACTCTTATTGGTGGAAGAGCTCTTTTGGACATTGAAACACATCTGTGCCGCATCCAAAAGCTTTACCCAATTTTTCTGCAAAGTAGAGATAAAGTGCCGAAGATATTCTTCCAGCATAGAATTAAAGCGCTCCGTCTGTCCGTCAGATTGTGGGTGAAAGCTAGAGCTCATGCTCAAAGTTAAACCAAGAAGTTTGAACAAGTCGATCTAAAATATGCCAGTGAATCGAGGATCCCGATCACTGACGATGTCTTTAGGCAGTCCCCAATATTTGATAATATGTTTGAAGAATAGTTGAGCTGTCTCTTCGGCTGATACATATTTGGGCGCTGCAATGAAAGTTTTATATTTGGATAGACGGTCTACTACGACGATGATGGTGCTAAAATCTGCAACATTTGGCAAACTAGTGATGTACTCCATCGATACACTCTCGAATGGTCTAGTTGGGATGGAAAGGGGCTCCAACAAGCCTGCCTTTTTCTGATGATCTGACTTATCTTGCTGACACATAAGGCAAGTTTTCACAAAAGTTGCAATGTTGTTCCGCATTTGAGGCCAGTAGTATGCACGCTGCAATAATGCAAAAGTGCGTTCCTCTCCAGGATGCCCTGCCCAAATCGTGTCGTGGAATTCCGTGATTAATGATTTCCTCAAATCTCCGCATTTAGGAACGTAAAAACGATCTCCTTTAGTCTTTACTAGACCCCCATCGAGCCAGAACTGACGAGTCTTGCCCTGCTTGATGAGGTCAACCAAATACTGAGTAGTCGGGTCCTTATCCAAAAATGCCCGAATTTGGTCCCTTGTATTTGTTGTAACTGTGCTCCCTGAAAAAGCAGCCATAGAGCAAATGGTGGCTAGGTCGACCCGACGACTAAGAGCGTCAGCAACATGATTGCTAGATCCAGGACAATACTCTAGCATAAAATTGAATTCTGATAGAAGTAACCTTTGGGAATGTCCTAACAAAAATTATTGCAAGTGTTTCTCCCAAGACATGCTACGGGCATGACCTCATCAAAGCCCTGTCACGCGTAGACACATCCAAGACATGCTATGGGCAGGATCTCAACAAAGACCCGTCACGAACGGGCCCTCATGGCATGATGCGAGCGAACACCTCAAAACATGTCTTGAGCACCTACTAAAACATGCTATGGGCATGATCTCATCAAAGCCCCGTCACGCACAGGCGCCCTCAAAACATTCTACGGGCATTATTTCATCAAAGCCCTGTCACGTGTAGGCACCCTTGAGACATGCTACGGGCATGTTCTCATCAAGGCACTGTCATGAGCAAGCACCGTCATGAGCAGGCACCCCCGAAACATTCTACGAGCATGATCTAATCAAAGCACTATCACGCACAGGCAGCCCAAAACATACCATGAACGAACACCTTAAAAACATACCTCGAGCTTGACCAGTCTTGAAAATAACCCTTGAACAAAATGTCATTAAATAGTCCTCGAGCTCGAGAATATGTCACAGTGATGCACTCGTCGAGCCCAACACTTGGGATATGAAACCATTACAAACTGGGCTATCCTCGAGCTCAGGATTAATTTCATCCAGTGAGCTGTCATCAGGCTCATTACTTATTTGTTTACTAGGCTATCCTCGAGCCCATGATTAATTTTCTTAAGTGAGCTAACATCGAGCTTATTATTTATTCATTAACTGGGCTATCCTTGAGCTCAGGATTAATTTTATCCAGTGAGCTGTCATCATGCTCATTACTTATTTGTTTACTAGGCTGTCCTCGAGCCCAGGATTAATTTTCTTAAGTGAGCTAACATCGAGCTCATTACTTATTCATTAACTGGGCTATCCTCGAGCTTGGGATTAATTTTATCTAGTGAGCTGTCATCAAGCTCAATATTTATTTGTTTACTAGGCTATCCTCGAGCCCATGATTAATTTTCTTAGGTGAGCTAATATCGAGCTCATTACTTATTCGTTAACTGCGCTATCCTTGAGCTCAGGATTAATTTTATCCAGTGAGCTGTCGTCAAGCTCATTACTTATTTGTTTACTAAGTTGTCCTCGAGCCCAGGATCAAATTGATTAATTAGTTATCGAACTCTATGTACTTTTAAATAATTAAACTATGCTATCCTCGAGTTCGAGACTTAAATGAAGGTCAATTGATCATAAGGTCGAGATCTGTTAATTGTCTAGTCATCAAGGTCATTCATCATGTATTCATCAAAACAAAAACTCTGGTCGTCATGATCATTAATTAGGTTATCGTCGAGCATAAAACTTAGTTAAGGGTCGAGCGTGGAACTTAAACAACCATCAAAATAAGGAGCGATTATATGATCAAGAAACACGAAGCCAAAACTAAACATCGAGCATTTTACTTGATGACAACAGAGAACAAGACATCCCACATGATCAGGAAATGTACTTGAACAAAAATAAAATGTTTTACATCATCAAAAAGAAGTGCTTGGGATGGGGAGGTCCTAACCCAAATCATCACGCTCAGCAGCCTGGTCGAATGTCACCACGTCCACTTCATCCTCGACCTCATCGCTGACAGTCTCTTCACTGTCTGAAAGCTCGAGGGTGTCAGCCATGCCGGGGACTGACTTCAGATCGTTAAGATTGACGTTAGGCATCTTTGCACGAAGAAAAGCCCTGGCCTCTTTGAAAGCATGAAGGTAAGCCCCTGATGCATATTTGGCCTTTAGCTTGTCACACTCCTCAGACGTCATGAACTCCTTCTAAGCTCTAGACTTCGCCTCCACCAGCTTGGCCTCAAATTCTTTTCTTCTCTGCTCGAGCTCCTACTTTGCCTCATCGGCCTAGTCCTTCGCAGAACCGACCTCTTCGCGAGCTCGTCGCAGTTCACCCATGGCTTCATCGCGCTCTTTAAATATGGCATCGCACTCAGCCCTCAGGTCGGCCAGTTTCTGATCCTTGAGCTCGATCGCCTCCACAAGCCCAGCCATGTTGTGGGATTCATCCATCCCTTGTAAACACGGCCTCGAGCGACACTCAGTGTCATACCAAATAAACGAGCACATGTTAGCGTCGAGGTAAACACATAGGAAAAAAATTTAACACACAATCTAAACATCATACCTTCAAGGTCAGGAACTCGAGGGCTTTCATCCCCTCCTCGAAACCAATGTCACCTCATTATTTGGCCACAATGCTCGGGACCAAATGGCAACGCTCAAAGTCTTCAATCGTTGACGCCACCAAAGGTATACAGTCATCCTCGAGGTCTACAACTTTGGGAGTGCGATGATGAGGGAGCTCCTTCGGAGACGAGGACATTTGCCTTTGAGGCCTTGGGCTCGGCTTGGGTCGTCGAGGTTGGGGATTGGGTTGGGAGGTCTCACCAGGCCCCCGACTCTGCTCATTGTGTTTCGAGACCTGAGGTCTATTGTTTCCTTTCTTCGAGCTCGTGGCCTAAGGGTGAGGTGCCTTGGACTTCGTATTCATGAGCTTACGGAGAACGGAGAGATCAAGAGACATTCCTGCACCAAAAGGACAACTCATAAGCTCGACCACGACATCGGGAAAAGTTAAACTGATAATTGAAGAAGCAAAGCCTACCCTCAAGGCCTCTAACATCAGCTAGATCTAGAACTTCATCCCCAAGAATTTCCTTCATATCGAACACTAAGTGTTCGAGATCCTCGAGCATCTGTCTATCTCTCTCTAACGACTCAAAATAGGCCTGACCCTCACAAAATTTTACAGCATCGGGAATACCCCAACTCGACCAGAAGGGAAAGTTGGGATCTTGAACAACTACGTAGAACCATCCATCCTTCCAATCCTTCAACGAGCTTGACATGATCGGGACCCTAAAGCCTCATCGGGTCGACAAGTATGCGAAACAAGTAAACTGGGGGAGCTGTTTGAGCTCGAACACCATTCGACAGAGGTCGACATATGGCTCGATCCTCAGATACCTACACGATATAAAAAAAGTATACGAGCATCCTCCATGCGTTGGGCACCAACTGACCCGGGCACATGGAGTGCTCAACCAAAAGACTAAGGAAAAAGGTGTGCAAAGGCCACCTAAATCCAGCTTTCAAGGTGTCTCTAAAAAGAACAAACTCTTTGTCTCGAGCCTGAGCCATTCTATCCTCAGGCAAAGACGACCTAATGTCACACTCTGGCATAAATTCATATTCCCGAGCAGCTCCTAAAGCTAGGTGCTCTTTAAATCTACAAGGTTCGTTAGGTGATTTGAACTCAATGCTACCTTGATACCTAGGTTGGGCATCTAAAGGGATGGCTACTGGAATCATCGACGTCCCCAAGTCATCGCTACCGTTCGAACTACCAGAACACCTATTACCCTCACCACTCGACATCACTCGACAAAAGCTTAATAAATTACTTAAAGCTCGAGCACGACCTTGCACAGAAATTTTTACAGTGAGTAAAAAGTGAAAAATGAAAAAGCAAAGGGGGTATTTATAGGGCTTGAATGGGGAAGGCCAAATGTCGTCACCTTGGCCGTTGGATCTAGCTACGTGTCATGAATCCGACGACCCCTGCCCGCCGCCGCATTTATTAACCTCCCCGATCATTTGAAGCCAATAACCGCGTCGTCGATCTACCCCGAACTGGCCAAAGGAAAAAGAGGAATATCAACTCGATGACTCCATATCACCGATCTTATCTTCCATCCACACCTAACCATCGAGCTCTAGGAATGGACGCACGGGGGCCAGTGATGTGGTCAATTATGGATTCATCTCGAGCATGAGGACTAGAGGTGTCAATCCGGGTTGGCCCGCTAACATATGAGTCCGGTAACGGCTCGCGTGAAAAAAAGCCTGCCCGCTACGGGTTCCGAGCCGGTTCCAGATCGGCCCACAATTTTGGACTACAACCCAGGCCCGCCCGCTGACCCATCATGATCGAGCCCACGTGGGTTACGGGTCGAGGTTTGTTCTGATTTGGCCCGTATGATTGTATAAATAAAATTATAAAATATGGAATTTTTTACATTTATAGCAAAAAAATATTTTTTTTTTGTTAAAGGTAAATTAAGAATTGAACAAAATGATAAATTCATATTTATACCAATAAATGTTTACATAGAACTCAAATTTAATGTGACATGAATTATTTATAACTTTGCAAAGTTAAATTTAACTTAAACAAATAACAACTAAATGCATTTCTAATTACTATTATCAAATGTTTATAACATAAGTACATCTCAACTAGTTTGGTACCTACTTTTATTATAATTTATAGTTTAAGTACATCCCAACTAGGTTGACACCTACTTAACTATAATATTTAAATTTTTTTTCACGGACCGCGGTTAAAGGTGCAACCCGCAAAGCCCGCGGATCACACCCCATTGACCCGTAAACCGCCAGCTCAGTTCATGGGTCGGCCCGTGGTCCCGGGTCGATCCGGGCCGATTTTCATGAGTCTGGCCGGCCTATTCGTCTTGACACCTCTAATGAGGACTCCCCAATGGCCCTCTTCATCAATTGAGGGCCTTAGTCCTTGGGCTGTGTGGTCCTCGAGGTAGCTCGAAGACCGGTTACACGGATCGCCTCAAAAAAAGATATTAGCACTCCTTGGGGGTGAGTAGTGCTCGGAAAATTTACTTGGTCAATATCAAGACATCCCGTCATCAGACGTCAAGTCCTAGTCCGAAGAAGACCCTGGCTCTATCCAATCACCCCAACCAAAGAATCCTAGATCGTAAATGAGTCTTATCTTTGGTAACACTTCAAACAAGGTAAGTTTAGACTTTAACGTATGTTCAAACACATGTTCCTACAAACACTCTTGAAAACGAGGAGATAAATCATACTTGGACTATACTACCTACCACTATAAATATCTCATCCTCATTCATTATTCATGTACGTTTGGCATATATTTTCCAGTGTATATATATATTCTCTCTAACTTAAGCATCGGAGGGGCGACGAGGTACGAGGTCAAACCTCGACGCCTTTGTTTCAGGTACTGGAAGATCTTGTTCGTGCTCGTTCTCAGTCATCAATCTCGAGAAATCAGCATGTACGATTTTTGGTAGCATCAGGCTTGTTATGTATTCAATATCTTTCATTTGCTTGATCACTAAACTGTCTATTTAGTGATTTATTTAATTTTTGAGAAGTTATTAGATATTTTAGATTAGATATAAACATTATTTAAAAAAAAAACATGCTTACTCATTTTCAACCACACATTCATACAATAAAATATTATGCACGTAAATCCAATTTTTTCCATGCTTTCTAACTACGCATTTTCCAAAAAATCACTATTCGAAATATTATTTTACTCAAATAATTTACATCAAACATGGACTTAGTTTCTTCTAGGAGATACAAATTCTCAATCTTATCCTTTCAGTTAGGGGTGTCAAAAAGTCCTGAACCGAACCGAACCAAACCTGAACGGAGAGGCTCTTCGTAAGTTAAATACCCGAACGGGAACCCGAATCGAGAACCGATGGATATGAGTCGGGTTTCGGGTATAGACCAAGAACCAAAACTAAATAATTTTTTTATTTTTTTAATGAATTAATTAAATTATTTTATTTTTTTCTAAATAAATTAACAAATTAATTAAATAAATTATATCATTTCATAATTTTAAGCCTTGGGTCTCAATTTTTTAATATGGATAACCCACATTTTATTATTAATATATACTTTTTGGTATTTGTATGCATTGAATTAATGTTATTCGACAACTACTTATTTATATATTTTTGAATTGAGCTACGTTAATTTGTAAAAGTTACGAATGAAATGTCATTAGTTATATTTATGTAGTGTTATTGTAAATGTTAAAAAAATTAATTATAGTATGGAACCGAAAGGAACCGAACTAAAACGGTTCCATAATTATATTTGAATCCGAAGGGTCCATTTATTAAATACTTGAAATTTTTGGAAACGAGCATATGCGAATTGAATCGAACCGAATCGAATCGACCCACAAATGCCATACTTTGAGCTATTTCTCATGAAAATTAATGAGGTTGAATCAACATAGAGATATAATAAGGAAATACACTCAATTTAATGTAATTTGACGTTTGAGGGAGTTAATTAACTAAATTATGAGAATATGGTCTATCGTTGGAGAGGGGCAACATGTTTATATATATATACTTTCAATTTTTCTCATTATCTTTCACTTAATTAGTTTGTAAAAAGGCAAAATCAATTTGAGAGTGTTACATGACAATTTAACGAAATTAGAATCGAACCACTGAAGACATAAATAGGCTAATCCACTGGGTGGACACTCATCACTTTATTAATTAATAGCGATCCATGCACTTGCATTATTGCATTGTCGCACATCTAGCATTGAAGGTATAATACTTGATGTCATATTTAACGAGCCTTAATTTTTTATATTTAATTGAATATAATGTTAGAAACTTAGAAGTACTGTTATTAATAAATAACACAACCACTAACTATATGTTTGACTTATATTTATAAATATTATAATTACTTTTTATTGAATTTATAAGTAATACCAATTTATTTATTACTTATTTTTATATATTTGTACTTTACACTATATATAAACCACTGGGCATGCTTTAGTGGACATAAAATTTCCAAACAGTGCAGAGTCACCACCAATGCTATCCACACGGCGCACGTTAGAAACTTCTCACCACTTAGTTGTGACAGATCAGCCATAAACAACATTAATAAGAATAATTAAAACACCACCTAAGCTACAGCAGCAACAACAAATCCTTGAACAATACTCCCACATTTCAGCTTCATATTGATGTATTATTAATATAGAATACATTCAAGATTAAAGAAAAACCTCCATACGGTCGACCCGTTTGAACCATTAGAAAATCCCCAGAAAAATATTCTCCCCGTCTCTTTCTTTCGTCAAGAAAGGTCACAGAGCCCAGAAACACTTATCTTATTTAGAGATAAACGTAGGTATATATAGAAAGAAATATGATGCTATGGAGGAGAAGTTGAGGGAGGTAGGGGGAGAGAGATGGCGAGAAGAGAGTGGGGCCATAATGGGAGAGGCAAATGGTGTTCATACAAGAGGGCGACACTCATTGTTTGTTCCATCAACATTTTCGTTTCTCTCTATGTGCTTCGCAATCTCTACACTTCTCTTTACATGTACCCCTTCAGTGATTCTCATACCTGTAAGAGCACATTTCTTAAAGCTTTGACTTTTATGGTTTTCTAGATAGTACATTTGTTACTTCGGAAATTTTTGAGGATCCATTTGGGATTTTTGTTGATTAATTGAGTTTGTCAGTGTGCATTGGTTGGTTTTATGAAAATCCAGGCTTTGGGGTGCACCACCGAGAGCTTTAAGTCTTGATTTTTTTTATTTATTTTTTTTAGATATTGAGATTTGTTAATTTGCAAGTTTCAGTGACCACGGGGATTTTTATCGTTGATTGGTTTTGCTGATCTTTTTTGAAATTTGGACTTCTCTAGAGATTTTATTGTTGATTTTGCATTGCACATTGTGAAAATGGGGTTTTGTGTTTACAGCATTTGGGTACGCCTCAGACCAGATCAGGAAAATGGAAGAATCAAATCAAATACGAAAAGCATCAGAACCTACCGAACTTATTAAATTGGTAAAGTCCCTTGTTGGATTTTTGGGAATTATTGTGGGTGAATTGTAGTTTTGTGCTGTATTTGATGGGGAATAATTTGTTTGCAATTGAAGGTAAGACAACTAAAGAAAGATTTTTTAAAAGAAGAAAGAGTGGTGGAACTGCCACAGCACTTGAAACAGAAGTTAGCTGATGAGATTCTAGTCAGGTTAAGAAGCTTGAATGCCGGTGCGAATGCAACTGTGCAACAAGGTGGATACACCTTTGATTTTCCTATTTAGTTCAGTTGCGTGCTTTTACAATTTCTTTTGTCCATTTACATTGTTGATTTGTAGCATTTTGTTTTGAAGCATCATTTTCTTGTATTTAGCTGTTTCGTAGTTTGATGATATAAATATATTGTAAGTGGCCTAATTTCAAGGTTGAGGACTAATATTCATTAAATGCCTTTCTTAAAGTTTAGGGACGTGCTGGCTGTGGTTATAGAATATAAATGAGTAACAAATTTGTGCAAGACTTATAAGTTTGTGAAGCTGAAGAAATAGTTAAGCAAGTAGGAGTGAGTTCAAGTGATCATGACTTCAACTAATTAACTTCAATTTTACTTGACAACACTAAAAATGATGAAGAAGCAACACCTATCCCCAAATTGGAAGACACTGCTGTTGTGAATTAGTTCAAATTAACTCTCCTTAATAATATATGAAGACACTTTAGAGGTTGGATTTTGGTTTGATTCAAGATTTTGCTCTTTATGACATGGTTGTTTGCTGGTACCCGTATTTAGATTGGATACAGCCAATCTAACTGCTAAGATGACTTTATAGCAATAAAAAGTTTGAATCTTCAGTGGGTTGTTCCATTTAAAATGCAGAAAAACTCAAATAAAAAAATAAAATTAACGCCTAGTGGATCGAACTATTCACCAAGATCTTTTTATTTAGGTTCCCTAGACAACCAGAAATTTTTTGTCTATTGTTTTAATTTTTAATAGAAAGGCTATGTTTCATTAGTCGACCTTCCTGTGTTGTTCCCCCATATTTACGTCAGCTGTGCATTTGATCCTTGACTATTGTCGAGAGAGCTGAACTTTTTAGTACATGATTGTAAATTGCTAGGAGCTAGGGACTAAATACTGCTCTGCACTCTTTTGCACACTTCACAACACTCATTGACTTGTTATTTCAACAAAGATGAGGTTGGGAAAGATGGATAATTGATAGTTTCATATGGGGTTTCTGAAATATTTGATGCCGTCATCATCTTTATTGGTTATCTTATGAGTTTGGGATAAATTCATGATTTTTGAATAACTTATAAAGGTTGTATCCCTTGTATATACATGCTAGTCAAATTCTAGCATAAATAAGCTCCTGATCGGTCAAGAAAACACTGAATGTTTGCCTATTATTGTTCTCTAGCACAAGTATTAATTGGAAGAGTAGAAAACTAGTATTGGAGCCTATACATCTGTAAATGTATCTACCCAAATAATCAATATATTCCTCTCCAAATAAGGAACAACAACTATTCTTTCATGATTCCATACACAATTGCACTTGTTACCTGTAGCTTGATGAAAACATCTATTGATGAGAACAAATTTTTTTATTAGATTAATTTATACTGTCACCTAAAAACTTCTTGTAGAAATACATGATAGGAAGAGTCATGAAAAAAAAAAATAGACTGAATTTTCTTAAAAAAAAAATTTACAACTTGCACGATGCTTCTATTGAAGATATAGTGCAATTGATGTAATATTATTACAAATGACAGCTACTTTTTCTCATCTCTCTCGAACTTTCTCTAATGCAGTTTCCAATGGCCACACTATCTGTATAGAACAACCAGTACCTAAGCAGTTAGAACTCAGAAAACTTGATTTTTTTTGAATTGAAAGGAAAATCCCACCTACGGGGCTTCTGCTTATCATTTCTCGTGCAATTTACAAGGTGTAACCTGTTCTAGCATGTGAGAAAAGCATCTGCCTAGAATATGAGGCATCAAGCAACTGACTGTTCTGAGAAGTGCTCATTATACTGTAATTCAACATAGTTTTATTTTATCAAAACTCTAAAGTCTATCTGGGGTCCAAATAAAGTGAGAACAGTTTCCTTGTTTATTTTTTCTATCCCTTTTCACTAGTTGCATTGTCAGTATGTCTTTTAATCTCATATTTTCCTTGATGTACACAATGAATTCCATTTTCCAGCCTCTATAAGATTTTTTTTATGAATTCAAAATTTTATTAATGAAAAATGTATGTAAGAGGTGTACACGGGAGTATAAAAAGGATTTGAAATTTTAGCAAGGGGAAATATAGATACCTAAACAAGTAGAGATAAAATTCTGAATAATTTCTTGATGGAGTTTATACTTTATACTGTGTGTTAGACTTAACGACAAAAAAGTACTTATACTCTGATTGAGTCTATTTAAACTCCCTTGGCCTGCAATTGAATCCTCACCTTTGAATTGGCTTTAAGTTTTAGATTGTGTTCACAATGTGCTTATTTTATGTTGGCCATTATAACCTTTAAAATAATGGCAAAAAATCCTTTCGTATCACATTTTGTCTAGGCATGTACTATAAGTAAGATACTTATGGAACGTGAATAATTATGTTGGAAAAGAAAGCCCTATTACAAATACTCACCTTTTTAACTTGTGTAAATCTGCATACCATTTCACATTGGTACCTTCAGATCTGGATGGAAGGAGTAATTCCTTCCTTTATAGAGAACCCGATCTTCATAGGGTAACTATAAGCATATGTTCTTAAACAGATATATTTATAGATATTAAATGGATTTGTAAATGCATTACTGGCACAAATCCTTAAAATAAGCTCGAAACCAGAATTTTGAAATGAGTTCACCTTCTGTTTGAAGAAGCTACTCTTTCTTACCCTTTGGAATATTTGAATACTTGCAAAGATATGCATGAGCATATAATGTGTTTGAATGGACATTTAGGAGATGGGTGCTGGTTCTCTTGTTTCTGCTTCTTTTGGTTGGGATAATTTACCTCTTTGTGAACTAGATCAAATGAGCGTAAATATAATGGTATATTTTTCATCTGGTAGGAAGATGGGCTCGTTAGGAACAATGTTTTGAAAACAAGATCTACTTATATGTAATTAGACATTGGTCCTACAAAGGCTTGTTAGGAACAATGTTTTGAAAACAAGATCTACTTATATGTAATTAGACATCGGTCCTACAAATGTGGTTATATATTCATTCCACAATTCATTATTTTTTAATTGAGTAAATATTAAATGCTCCAAGGTTATAAGTATATGTTATGTGACAAATCCCACAGTGGTTATATAGATGAAATAAATAACCAACATATAAGGAATTGAGTTACACATTTTAAAAAAGATTGAGCTTCATGATAAAATTTCAAGTCTTAATATAGTTTAGAGCCTAACAAGCTCAAATGTGCAATTTCATCGATCTAAAGCTCAAAAGAGCAATTGGATGATCGTAGGATTATGATCTCAAATGAGATACCATCTTGTAGGGCATGTGAAGTAGTGAATCTCAAGTTGGTTGGAGAAGAAATAAATAACCAACATATAAAATGGATTGTGCTACTCCTCTAACAAGGTTAACCTTTTAAGTTTTAATAAAGTGTTGTGGTGGGACCCAAATTCCATATGACTTGGTGTTTGATTGAATTAAAGAAGTTTAAAGAGTTTTGGTTTTGGGAGTCCAAATTAATAAAGACCAAATTTCATCAAGGATTGGAAGTTTGACTTGGAAAAGGACTTTGAGACGAAAAAAAAAACATTGGAGGTATAATTACCAAAAGTCCAAATTTCATCAAGGATTGGAAGTTTGACTTGGAAAAGGACTTTGAGACGAAAAAAAAACATTGGAGGTATAATTACCAAAAGTGGACACTGTCGCAGCTCTCCTTGAAGAAAAAGAATGCAGGGAGCCCAGCGCCGCACCCCTACTGGTATTTCCACCCTGGGCGCTGAGTCGCTTGCTCGTGATTAGTTTATTACGATTTTTTCGGATTTTATGTCTTTTCTTCATCTATAACTCCAAAAAGAGGCTCCTAAATATGTTCTAAATTGTTGCATCTCCATATACACATTAAAAACATCTTAAGAGTTAGAGAGAACTTAGATTTCAATTGAAAGTATTAAGATATTGATATTGTAAACACATTCATTATTGATTATAGTGAAATTCTCTTCCCCTGCTAGTTTTTTCCCATCTTGGATTTTCGCATAAATCTTGATGTTCTTATTTATTGTTTATTTCATTATAGTCATTATCTTGTGATCAATTCATAATATGAAGATCCCCAAGTCTTAATAGTATATTTATGAATTATATACAAACAATTTATGTGTGCAAGATTATTCATATCAAATAGCCAAATATTTGTGTAGTGAATAGAATTAGATTTGTGAATATTGGGAACAAAAGTGCATTGAAAAGGACTACGTGAAATTTAATGTAGGTTAAGGGTTGAAGTATGAGCTCTATTTGTATGGGTTAATTAAATTCCATTGGATCGACATAAACATGCTAACTTAACGCTGAGTGTATAATGAACCTCTATTTGTAGTATGTGCTCTTTGAGACGTTAATGAGTGAGATTATGATATGATGAATATTTCAGTATCTTGGGAGTATATATTTTTGAGTATTGGGAACATATATTCACAAGATGGAATCAATGACTTTTTGATGAAAGACAATTATCCCCTTAAGCATTTTCCGGCACTTCAACAAATCTGAAAGCTTATTATTTTAGTTAAGAGGATAGTAATTTATTTCATTCATGATTAACTTGCACATTGTTTATTTGATTAGAGAAAAAATTCAACTCAAGGATATAATTTGATTGGAGGAGTATTTTTACACTTAACTCTTATAATGAATACTCGAGGATAGACTGGTATTTTTTGATTGTAGGGCATAGCTTTAGCTCTTCTGATAATTGATCTTGAACTTCTATACTTGTACTTATAAATCTAAGAGTGCATTTTCGTGCTATTACATGATTGACCCAAAACTAATGACTTAAATCCAGTAAGATAAAAGTTGCCAGAATCTGAGTTTGGTAAAGGATTGTATGGATGTTTTACCTGATTAAGGCTACACTTAGGATTTGGACTGGTAGGCACTAGGCAACAGGTTTTAGAAGACAGTGTAAGGCTAATTAAGCCTGCATAAGGGACAGCCATCCCAAGCATCCAACCAGATACGCATTACACCCCTTCTAGTGCATTCTGTTGCACCAATCCAAGAAATGTTCCCATGTACCTGTGTAGCTGTCCTTGGAAGATACATAGGAAGATTCAAAAGTTAGATACTAGATGCAAGTCAAGTGTAACGAAGAGAGAAGTCTCACCATCATTAGAGTAATCTTTTTTTCCTTTAAGTGCTGAATTATAATGCTATGAGTGATCCCAACCGGTTTCTAAATGAAATTTAGAAGTTTTAATGTTTACTTCCGTTTCTTCGTCTCTTTCGAGTTTCATGACCATCAAAACTAAGCTTTAAAGCGGTAATAGGAGTTGTGGCTATTTTAAGTTTATGGATAATATTTTTTGAAGATCAAGCTATATTAGAAAAATGATATGGTACAATCAATTTAAATTATGATTTTGGCTCAACAATATTAAGGCACTTTCAAAATTTGCATGACCTTGCCTTGTTTTATCTATTAATTGATTGAATTCTCATAAGATAAGGTTTGGTATCTAAAATGCTTTTAATGTTAAGTTAGATGCCTCTTCAGATGATATGACATAGAATATAGAACTGTCTTCCATTTATTTCTATTAAAAACCTCCTAAAATGAACTAAATGTAGAGTTGATCAAACCATCCTAGTAAATAAGGTTAAGAAGTTCAGTTACTCTTTTAAAAGAGCGATTGGAATACCTGAACCTATCCTCCCGCAGATGTAGGCGTTCTCTCTCTTCCTCTTGCCTGCTTGCTGGCAAAGCTCTCTCTAAAATAAGACTCTGGCCCATCTCTTTGATTGATTATAAATGTTTTAAATCATACGTCATCAGGAAAAGTTCCCTTACCTGGCAGTTTGTTATATTTAGAATTTTTTTTTTATGTAAATGCTTTATATTTCTCCTTTTTGGGCATATATTTATCAAATAGTGGAGGGTGGCGTTGTCTCTCATCCACCTGCCCATGTGCAGTAGAAGCTCTCTCCACAATAGGAAATGGACAATTTTCTTTGTCAGTTGCAAATGCTTAAAATCATATTACTTTTGAAGAAGTACTTTACCTCGCAGTTTAGTTATAGTTAGGCAATCCCTTTTACCTAATTGCTTTTATTATCCACCTTTCTAAATTCGGCATTGTATGAGCATTGCTGGTGGGAAAGGTGGTCTCATCTTTGGGTATTATGTTGATGTATCTTGAAATGACACTTTTCAAAAATGCTAAGCTGTTCAAAATCTCTGTTTAGCTTCATTGGTATATCTCAAGCTTTGAGTAACTTGTCTTTTGTCCCACATGGCACTCGTAGTTCAGTTCAACCCAATTACTTAGATTTGTATTCCAGTTGTTAATTTGGGGTAAGAGTTGGACGAACTTGAACATTCCAATTTACTTATTTGACAGTGTAAATTTGTACAATGGTTAGTATGAATTCCAAGCGGCCATAGAAAAAGAATGTGCCTCATAATAACTTAGATGGACCTGATTCTAGCAATCATTGGTGATACATGAATGTAGATGAAACTCCTGCTAGTTGTCTTGCAGCTAATGGTTAGATTGGGAGTGAATTGCCCAAATAGTCACTGAACTTTACGTCATGCTTCCAAGGGATCAATAAACTTTAAAAATCACCCAAGTCATCATTGAACTTTGTTAAAAGTTTCCACAAGGTCACTGAACTTTAAAAATCACCACATTCACTACTAAACTTTGCAAAAAGTTTTTACGAGATCACTAAACTTTGCAAAATGTTTCCCGGGAGATCACTGAATTAGTGACCCTTGGGAAACCTTTTACAAAGTTCAGTGATGAATGAGATGATTTTTAAAGTTCAGTGACCTCGAGAAAATCTTTTGCAAAGTTCAGTGATAACTTGGGTGATTTTAAAAGTTCAGTGACATCTTGGAAGCATGGCGTGAAGTTTAGTGACTATTTGGGCAATTCACTCGGTTAAATTGATTAGGTTAAAGTTCTGTAGATAGTGTCAATTATCTTCTTTTCTGTCTTTTCTTTATGACTTATTTACAGCCTTTTTCCTCGTCATTTTTGAATGGATTAAGAAATTGTGGGTTTGCATCATCTTTTCTGATTCTTAAGGGCTAGATTCTAAATTTTGGCCATATCTGTCTTCAGTTTAGTGTTAAGAGTCATTGATGCTCTTGAAAACGATTTTATGATTTCATTAGCGGGAAGATATCTTTAGAAGGATGTTAGAATGCTTTGTATGTTGTAATTTGTGGTTGCAGAGTGCTTCTTGTAGTTGATCTGTTATGCGTGCTTTTAGTTATGCATGTGAGGTTTTTAGTTATATTGTCCATCGTGTCTGTATTAATGTGTTGGTCATGTGCATGGCTAGGGGATAAAGTCAGAAATAATGATCTGTTAAGTTTCTTGGATCTGTTTTCAGCTGATTTCTTTAGAGTGTTCCTTGACTTAACTGAGTAGAAATTTGGCTTAAAGTGCTAGTTCTAGGGCATGGGTAGGTATAATAATTTGGTCTGCTTGGTATCTTGGATTTGTTAACAGCTCATTTCTTTCAGGAGAACAGATCAACATTTAGCAATATTTATCCAAAAAAAATATTTGAAAAAGTCGAAGAAGGGATGAATAATTATTATAAATATATTCATCTGGATATATTATTTTCCTTATAATTTCTTGTCCATTGTCGTGCCATTTGGGATTTACTTGTTATACGATCTAAGATCTTCTGAGCATTTGCATAGTTCTTGAAAACTTGAATGGATCTTGGGCTACATCTGAGATGAAATGGAAGAATTATGTTGTGTCGTCGTGTGTATTTTGTTTTTCAATCTGTTACTTTGTTAATGCTGTTTCTGTTTTACAGAGGCAGTTGAAAGCTGGCGGAAAGAAAAACTAAAAAAGGTAAAGAGGCTTGTTCGTGGGAAAATCTTGAATTCAACGATTTTGCCTGAGGAAGCTGGTACAGTGTCTTCTATACAATATTGTTTTGACCTTGTACTATTTTAGTATTTCGGATTATTTTGTTGCAATGTCAAGTTTATCTAATGCATTGGCAGGTGTTGTTGCAAGAGCTTTGGGTCCCAATTGGGCCGAGTTATTAGAAAATTTTGGCCTCTGGATTCCGATCAAAACCATTAATAAGGAACATGATGACAAACCTGAGGGTGAAGAGGAGTTTGGTGATGACAGTATTTTCTTTGTGTTGAAGATTAATTATTTTGTATCACCTATACATTTTACTAATTAATCAGTTTCTTATCTTTGCCGTCTTTCTCGTCCTTTTGGATTTGAGATGCACTTCTCTTTTTACTGAGATATATTTATGTCTTTTCCAGACAGTCGGATCCTACCGGGCAGACAGCTCCCTCTTGAATGCCATGCCGAAGTTCATACAGACTATGGTGGTGATGCTGTCAGGTGGGGCCTTACCCACCATAAAGAGTCTGCATATGAATGTTGTATGGCCTGTTTGAATCAAGCCAAACGTGCCAAACCTGGTGAAAAGAGATGCAATATATGGGTTTATTGCCCATCCGAGACTGGATGCCACTCTCCAGATATTTATGAACACAAAAATCAAGAATGCTGGCTGAAATATGTAAGTTCATTTGCAAATTTTACATGAAGTTCTGATTTACTCATTTATATCATAACCCGTAATGCATCAAAAATAAATCTTTGTGTTTTGATTATCGTTTGCAGTCAGAGAAACCCAAATCAAATTTTAAGGACAGGTATCCTGAATCATATAGAAATGCACATCCAAAAGCGCCGGTAATTGTTCCATGGGTAGCTGGTGTGGTCAGCGTGTGAGTTATTTCTGCTCACAACTAGGCGGCAAAGCTGAAAGGCTCCAAGAGAAGTTGCAAACTGTGCCAGTACAACGATGAATGTATTTTACACCTCTTAGTGGAGGTTCTCATTGGTCCGTAGTCGTCATTGTTTGCTCGCCCTCAACTTTTCTTGTGTCTTGTAAGCGTTGGTGCATTGGATTTGGTTCTTCAATTTTTTGTATTACAGAGTACTTAGGTTGGTGCTGATGGCTTTAAATTAGAAAGTCCAATGGTAAGGATAATGTGATCAATATATATGGACAAAGACTGATAATACAAATTGTTTCTTTTTAGATTTATTTCTTATGATCAAGTCAGTATATTTCAAGGAAAAAGATGCGTTAATGTAGAAATGTTAATAGTTCATACATGATTCGGATTCCAATCTCTATATATAGACATGTTACATGTAGTGCTTATTAAGAGCGACACATAGTGGGTACGTCATCTGGCGAAAGGAATTTCAATTAAAACGTTACTCTATAGGTGATAGTTCGTTGATCGTTGGTTAATCTACAGAAGGAGCTTGGACACACTAATGTTCACACTCTTTGTGGTTAACTGATGAAGCTTGACAACATGTTTGCTCGTGCAATGACATCACGTTCACAAGAAACCGATGGCAAGTCTTGCATCAGTGAGTTTTGCATGGGGATGAGGAAGCGGGACTAGTTCAAGGCCAACTGAATTTGTTCATTGAAAATTATCTATTTTATTAATTTTTACACGTAGTTAATTCATTTTAGAAAATAGAATATTAATGAAATACCAACACAATGAAGTTCATATAACTATTTTTTTATTCTCAAAATTAAAATAATAATAAAACATTTGCAAGTATCTTTTACTCAAATCCTGTCATTAAATGAATAATAGTATTTAGCCTATGTTCAGTCACGTTAAAATTCTCATTCTTCTACTTATTTTTAATCACGTATTTTTTAATAAAATAACATTTTTCATTTCATCAATAATTTTTTTTTTTCTTTTTCACCACGTTGTCTATCCTGTTCCAAATATTCTGTTGCTCAATCGCGCCGTCAATTCTTAATCATAAGTGCACATACTGCAATTCCCACTTTCCAGAGCTAACCTCTCACAAAGTCCCAACCCTCTCACCGCTCACCAAGAAAAAAATCAAGGAAAAAAAAATCGATTTTTGATGATATTTGGAAGTGTAAATACAGTTTGAAGAACTCTCATAATTCGATTGTGAATGAGATCAACAAATTGTAAGATCAAACAGCCGCTTCAGTTTCCCAGGTACCACTTTCTTCTTCAATTGACTTTCAATCAGCAATTATTTTATCATATATAATGCGTATATTCTATCTGCAATTATTTTACCATATATAGTGGCCTTGACACATATTTTTGCACCTAATTTCATCTATAATTAGGTCTTTTTGATGTTTCCTCTATTGGGTTTCAAGAATGCAATTTGGAAAATTCATTTACCAATAAGGTTTTTTCTTTCCTAATTAGCAAAAGTTTATGGTGATCAAAATGGGTGGTGATAAATTGATAATTTATATGTTAATATTCAAAATGGAAGATATGTGATGTTCTTGGTTGGATAATTTTATTAATTACCTTGTCATTAATAATTATTGGTGACCTTAGAATAGGCACCAGTACTCACGTCCGGAGACGGACCTAGCACCCGGCCAGGGGGGCGACCGGGCGTGCTGGGCTCCACCGGACCGACTGGCGCGGGTGCTAGCAGCGCCTGCTCCTAGTTTGTCTTCTCCATGGTTTTTTTTTTTCTGTTTTTGAAAGTGGGTTGCGGCCTGCTGGTCATCGACATCCCAAATCTCTGCCAATGTAGATGCCCCTCTGTTGTCTTTTCCCCCAGTTCTTACAACAGTGGTGGTGACAACCTTGTCCTTGTCAAAACCCTGGGTATGTGCTACCGCAGCTAATAATGTTTCTATGTTCTTTCGACACAAATCGGAACCGAAACTGTCATTTTCCTCAGGCAAACTCATTGCCACGAAACCCTAGAATTCCCAATTGCCACGAAACAGCAAAAAAACTTGAATGAAAGGAGGTGGTGATCTTATATTTACAGGGCAGAACTATGAATGAGGAAAATTCAGAGTCTCAGACAGAGACGCGAAATTATAGAGAGAAATGGAGACTGTCATTTTTTTTATGTTATTTGTTTTCACATTGGGCCAATTTGGCCGGTCCATCATTTTGTTAGTTTTGAAATTGGGCCAAAGTGGCCCCATTTAATTCATCTCTCTTTTTTTTTTTTTTTTTTTTTTAATTGGGTTGGGTCATTTGTTTTGGAGATGATGGTGAATTGGTGATTGAGATTGAGAATAATTCAATTGTTACAACTTACAACTTTATTTTGCTATTTTTAATATTATGTAATTAAATATTAATAAATGACGTTGTTCTTACCATCGCTGATTATCGACGTTGACCAGTCAATGTCCGGTCAGGCTGGGATGGTTTGCTGGGTCCGTCCTGCATTCGTTACTTCAGTGAACGAATTGTGATCTATGCATACTAATTGATCTTTTCTGTAGTAGCTTAAAATATTTTGAAGGAGGGTTTTCTATTTCACAGGCTGCAGTTCTTGGTTCTTTCATTTCCCCATTTAATATGAAATAATATCTGTCTATAAAGGTGAGAGGGAAACTGTATTCTTACAATTTTTTGTGTGGAATGAAGTTGCTTTCTTAGTTCACTTTTGATGTTATAGTTTTAGAATAATTAGGGAAAATTGCAGTTAGTAGCAAGTTGGTCCTAACCATTAACACGAGAGTTTTGGTTAAAAATTAATTTGTCTAAAAAATCCATTAAAAGTAAATGTTTTACTAAAAACATGGCGATGCCATTATTTCTAATTAAATAACTAAGAGAAAAGACAAAGAAAAATAAAACAAGAAAATAAAAATGAAAACAGAAAAAAGACTAAACATCATCCATGCCTACACCCCTAGACCACCGCATCACCATTGCCACGCTACCCTCGGTTTCACGGGTTACCTTTCTTCTTAGCACAGAAATGGATATCGTGCAGTAGCAATCTGCTCCACTAGGCTACCTTCTGCCTTCTCTTAGTCGCTTCGAGACGAAAGTAAATTTGATCACAATTTAAAGAAAGTTTACAACATAAAATTGAAATGCATTGAAATAAACTTGATCATTGATTGCTTGAAAGTTGAACATTATAATAAACGAAAGCAGGAAATTACAATGGCTAGTGTAGGGGGCCAACACTAGAAAGTTTGAAAATGTTTGAAAGACTAATACCCCCTATAATAGATTTTGGAACAAAAACCCAACTGACGGGAGTAGACGTTTCAAGTCTCTAGAATCATACTAAAATTTTCTAATTTATATCTATTTTACAATTGAAATAAAATATTTACAATGTGCGGTTGAAGTTGGACAAACTGCGGCTGCGATAGGGTCACGGGGCTTAAGTAAAGTTGTTGCCCGTGACATTCTCCCCCATTTGTTTTAGTAACGTCCTCGAAACCATTGATTATTTTTCTCGTTGTTGCATCCGCTCCATTTGACCAAGTACTCTTGAAGATATTTCTGAGAAGTTCGAGTAGTTCGATAGCCAAGGATCTTCTCAGCAACCTTCGTTTATGATATTTTCAATTTAAACACAAGTCGTTTTAGATCTGCAGACTTTTTGTACTATTTCTGATCGATGTCCGCAGTATGAGGGAGTAACGATTGCTGGCCAGTAGTAATCTCAAAATGACTTTTATTGAAAGAAGAGCTCTCTTGAGCATTGAAACACATTCGAGCCACATCCGAAAGTTTTACCGAAATTTCATGCAAAGTAGAAATAAAGTGCCGAAAATAGTCTTCCAGCATAGAATTGAAGCGCTCCGTCGTCCGTCAAATTGTGGGTGAAAACTAGAATTCCTGCTCAAAGTTGAACCAAGAAGTTTGCACAACTCGGTCCAAAGTATGCCAGTAGATCGAGAATCCCGATCATCGACGATGTCCCTAGGCAGTTCCCAATATTTGACAATATGTTTGAAAAAGAGTTGAGATGTCTCCTCGGCTAATACATACTTGAGCGCTGTGGTGAAAGTTGCATCTTTAGATAAACGGTCCACCCCGACGATGATAGTGCCAAAATCTCCAACTTTTTGCAATCCACTAATGTAGTCCATCGATCCACTCTCGATTGGTCTATTCGGGATGGAAAGGGGCTCCAGTAAGCCTCTCTTTTTCTGATGATATGTCATATCTTGCTGACGAACAAGACAAGTTTTCACATAATTTGTAATGTCGTCCCGCCTTTGAGGCCAGTAGTAGGCACGTTGTAATAGTGCAGAAGTGCTCTCCACGATAGTCCCACTTCCCAACACTTCTCCTACTTGTTTCTGAAGCTCTTCAAACTCCAGCTGAGCCATACGGTATTGTGCCATGGTGGGAGGTTTAGCACCCGGAATAAGTTCAATCTCACGATCAATTACCCTCCTTAGTGGCAATTTCCTTGGTAATTCATCCGGCATGATGTCCTCGAATTCCTTAAACCTTGTGATAGGTTTTGGAATAGAGTCGGTTGTCTCTTCGATCTCCTCTACTCGAAGAGTGCACAAAAATGATGGTTCATTCCTCTTGTAACCCTTCCTATATTGCATGGCCGAGATACCCTTCTCGTCTGTTTTCCCAACCTGTATGGGGATAATGCATGGTTCACTACCCATCATTGTTAACGAGTCGGAATGCGGCAACACTGCCGTTCTTGTATCCCGAAGAAATTTCAATCCCAAAATGAGCTTGAAATCATCCATCTGAATTGTCGACAAATTCGTCCTCCCTTCGAAAGGACCTACTTTGATTGACACCGATTTTGCTACTCCCTCTATTAGTTGAACAACGAAGTTGATTGCTTTAACTTTTCTCTTACCTCTTTCTAGAGCGAGTCCAAGCCGTTCTACTTCGGTACTTGCGAGGTAGTTGTGGGTAGCACCGGTATCTATCATAGCCTCGACTGGTTTTCCAATGATTCTCACATCAATGTACATTAGGCCTTTAACCCTACAATTGCGAGCCTTTGATTCTTCCATCTTCGACTCTGTCGAGGGAACTTCATCCCTTTTAGTAGCTCGGTGCGATAGAGTATTGCGCCGATGTGAGAAAGTATTAACTACATTCTCATCTTCTTCGAAGTCAGTCTCACCTTGATAGCTAGCTTGTGGGGTATTTTGCTGTGAACTCGAGCTACCACTTGTTAGTTGACAATATGCATTCACCATCCATTTCTGAGGACATTCCGCCACCCGATGTGGTCCTTTGCATAAAAAGCACTTCAATTTAGGAGCGACATCCCATCTGTCCTCCTTTGCTTTTCCTTGGTTTCAATTGTTACTGTTACTGTCGTTATAGCTTCCTTGACGGCTGTTTTGATAATTTCCTTGCGAGTTACTCTGGCGGTTGCCTTGATAGGCTGCTCCCCTATTCTGAGAGTAACGCTATCCCCCATTTGAGTTCAAGTTGGGTTTGTAAGGTCTCTTTCCACCTTCAACAGATTGACTATTTCCCGAATGTCAATCATCTCTCGATTCCGGTTGATAGTCACTTAAACATTCGCAGCTCCCATAGCCGCACTCAAATCAGTGACCTTCTATCTCTGAAGTTTTGTGCGTGTCCACGGTTCCAACCCTTCCATGAAGGTAAACAACTTTTCATTTTCTGACATATCTTGGATATTCAGCATATGTCCTGAGAAGACTTTCACGTACTCCCTGATGGAGCTTGTGTGTTTCAGTTCTCGTAAAGCCCAACGTGCCTCATATTCCACATTTTCTGGGAAAAACTGAGATTGATTGCTTCCTTGAGAAGATCCCACGAATCTATTCGGACCATGTTAGCTTGAATATCAGCATACTTTGTTCGCCACCATAGTTTTGTATCTCCACCTAGATACATGGTAGCTGTTGTAACATTTCTCGCTTCATCTTTGATCGAAGCCGCAAGAAAGTATTGTTCAATGTCAAACAAGAAGTTCTCAACTTCTCTTGCATCGCGTGCCCCTCCATAAGTACACTGTTCTGGAATTCTGAGCCTTTGCACATGCTCTTGTGCAGTGGCTTGCCCGTTGCCAACCGCGCGTTGAAGTACTAGTAATTGAGCCCTCAAAGCTTTCATCTCATCCTGCAGTTCAGATATGATAATAGCAGTTTCAGTCATTGCTGTGTTAGCCCTCTGGCTTTCATCCAGTTAGATGTGTAATTTCCGTCTCTGCCACCTTGACCTTTTTTTCGAGGCCGTCCATGGCAAAACACAACCTAGTGTTTGTCACCTCAAGCGCATCAACGCGCTGTTTCGTATTCCTTTTTTGAACATCTACCACCTCTGTGGTGTTTGAGGAAATTTGATTTTGATCCATAGCTTTCTTATCGAGGGCCTTGAGCCGCAGCTCTGATACCAACTTTCACAGGTTACCTTTCTTCTTAGCACAGAAAGGGACACTGTGCAGTAGTAGTCTGCTCCGCTATACTACTTTTCGCCTTCTCTCGATCGTTTCGGGACGAAAGTAAATTTGATCACAATTTAAAGAAAGCTTACAACATAAAATTGAAATGCATTGAAATAAACTTGATCATTGATTGCTTGAAAGCTGAACATTACAATAGACGAAAGCAAGAAATTACAATGGCTAGTGCAAGGGGTGAATACTAGAAAGTTTGAAAATATTTGAAAGACTAATATCCCCTATAATAGATTTCGGAACAAAAACCTAACTGACGGGAGTAGATGCTTAAAGTCTCTAGAATCATACTAAAATTTTTTAATTTCTATTTATTTTACAATTGAAATAAAATATTTACAATGTGCAGCCGAAGTTGTGCAAACTGCGGCTGCGATAGATCACGGGGTTTAAGTAAAGCTGCTGCCCGTGACACTTGACCTATATCTCCCACCTCTCCCCAAACTTTGGTTCTTGGCCGTGCTCCCCGTCCGTACCATGGCTGCCAAACTTGAGAGACTAATAAGTAGCACAAAGCTGACTGACAAATTATCTGACTTCTGGTTTCACTGGAAGCAGTATTAAGGGATCATCATCTTAAGAGGTTTTGGACTGCGTCTTCAGGTCTTTGAGTTTGCATCTGCACCCTTAAGCAGAAGCAGATTATCGAAGATTGTAAAGACCAGAACGGTGCCCTGAGTTCTATAACTTGAAATCCCTTCTCTCTAAAGGCCGACAACAGTTTTAAACTAGAATTTTTTTTTTCCATTGGTTGGAAACGGGAGAGTTTCTTGAGAAAATGGTCTAATTGACTTTTTAATGAACTTTTGGATGGAAACCATCTACCAGGACTACTTGTGCAACAGCAGTGAAAGGTTGAGGACAAATATGCTCTGAAAGGTGTGGACCAACTTGCTACTAGAGCTGTAGGGTGGGAACCAACGGCGCAATTTTTTGTAATTATTGTCTAGTTCATTCTACTATCTAATAGGAAATCAATTCATCATTTGGTTGGTTTAAATTGACAGACATGTAATTAAATTTAGGACTCATTGCTATTTTCTTTTAACAATAGTTGCTCCTTGATGAATTATGAAGGATTCAACTCTGATTAATTGTATTCTTACTGAAGAAGAGACATTCATAACTGGGATAATAGGTTTTTGTTTGTGAGCATACCATTTCTGCAACACAGTTTTTGCTTCATCCCTGCTGGCTAACAAATACTTTTGTCTGCAACAAGGATTTTGCAGGTCTGGACTAAACAAAGAATTTTGCTAGCTTTCAACGATGGTATTCAAAGCTTTACCATTTATTTCCTTTCTCATTTATTTTATCATGGAGACAAGTTATTGCTAAGCTTGTGTGTGACATTACATGCCACAAGGTCCTGGTTTTGTGACAATTGAGTAACTCAGATTAAGATATAGAAATGAGTTCTGGTGAAGAAAAATCCCCCTGGAATATGTTGGATGATGTGAAGACCAGCTCAACATCACCTGAAGTGCTTATGGCTGAGATTAATTCTGCCATTACTGCTCTTGAGTACACTCATGCTACTGCTTACTTAAAATCTCGATCTGCTTCTGTTTCAAAGAACATAAACTCTAATGGAAAGTTGACTTTACAATATGATGCTCGAATGGCTGATGAAGCTTACAAGGAAGGGTTAGCTTCCATGGCTGCAGGAAAACTTGATGAGGCTGTCAACTCCTTAAATGTCGCTCTCTCCAAGTGCCCACCTGATAAGACGTCTGCTGTTGCTAAGCTTCAGTCTCTTATTTCTCTTACATCCCAACAGCTTCACAAGTCATCCAATTGATTCAATTGGTACGTCTAAGACTCCTTTTATGTGGTGTGGAGTCTTGGATGTACTGATGGCTTTTCGTCATACTACCATCATTATTTTTTTCCTCTCTCATTCCGTGTTCTTCACAATTTTTCTGTCACTATTTTTGTGGTGGTGTTTTTTACGTGAAAGAAGAAGTTTCTTTCATTACATTAGAAAATGATTTGTCATTCCCATAATTGCAGCTTTGGTAGTTTAATACTTCCTTTGAAGTACTGGAAAACATGAAGCTAAAGTTATCCAACTACAAGACAGCAACCACAGAATCGTAGGGATAAATGATCTTCAAGATGTCATTGTTCACCTCTCTGTCCAATTGAGTTTAGGTCAATGGTGTCGTCTCCGCTTTTTACAGTTGAATGCGAGCTTTTGTGTTCACCCTCGGGTGCCTTACTATAATGCTGGACTTGAGTGGCCTCTTGTTCTAGGGATTTTCATGGTGTGAAATAGGACATTCTACTTCAACGACACTTTATACATTTGACCGTGTAAGGATAAGATTATAGTAGACGAAGTTCGTAGCAGAAGAATAGAATTCCATTCATATATACATTTACGATTTCAATTTTTCAATGAATACAAGCAAAATTGTACAAAAGGGAAAAATAACAAGCAGATAGCAAGAGAATGGATAATCATCCTGAAGTTGCTCATTCATTCAGTATTTCCAAGATTTCACCTCAACGAAGTCTAGAACATAAAAATAATATTATGATAATGATAACATGCTTAGCCAATCGAACCAACAAATCATTATTCTGAACAGAAAAACCATTAAACAAGCTTGAAACCCAAGTTGCGGGAAATTCAGAAGAAAAATTGCAGCATCAGGAACTTCAACTTGTTCAGTTTGCTGGGTGTCCTTATTATACCTACTTGAACAGAGTTTCAGTAAACGTGCTAGCAGAAGAGCACAAGAACCAAACTGGCTAGCAGAAGTATACTTGCTGGAAACTTCAATGGTTCTAAAATTCTCCCACAAGTCAAAAACATGAAAAAAAATATTCTATTGTTTAGCTGTCTATCCAATTCTATGCTCTCTGCTCAATGTAAGAACCAGAAATTCCAGAAGTCCCAAGGACCGTAACCTGCAATAAGCAAACTGATGATGAGGAAAATAGGAACAAACACACATTTAAATTAGTTGCAGGATTTCAATCACAGTAGTATATGAAGCAATTGGGATAGCTAAAAAATTAAATTTGTTTGTTACCTAAAGCAAAAATGAAATTGAAAAATTACATGGAAAACAAAGGCAAAACAATAGGGATGACAACGCTTCTCACATATAAAACTGTTATCTAGAGATCAAATTTTGAAGTCCTCATTGACTATTACCGAGCAAGTATCCATTCCAAGGCCCAAACATAATAGGTGTATGATTATTCATTCATCTTTTGGAAGAGGCAAAATAGAACTGCATTTACTTAGCCATCTTCAATTGTCATAGCTAAGACATTTGCAACATCTGTAACAAATGTTGCAAATTTTTCCAGCATGGCCATTACCACATAGAGGAATCATACCTTTCCCCACTCAGAATCGAGGCCACTGCATCTCATTTTCAAGTATATCATCTTTGTTCCCAACTCATTCTCCACTTTCTTCCTCAAATAGATCTCCTCTGGCCCAAATGCATCCAAATATGCAGCATATCTATCAAAGATTGTACGCATTGCCTTAACATATTCTTCTGGCATGGGTTTCACATCCTGCCAATTATTAATTATTATACAAGCAGCCAAGAAAAGACTGGAAATATGGAACCATTAGTCACATACAATTTATGTTACCTCGCCACTCATCCCAATGGCATCATCCATTTCCATCTTCAGCGACATGAGAATACCTGTAAACTCTTCAACAGCCTCTGCTGCTCGGAAAACATTGGCCAGGGCTTCTTGGGCAATCTTGTCATCAGTATTCTTAGACAATGTATTTTTTACATCATGGACTACAGCAGGTGGGAGCTCATCCCAGTTTGTGGCCAGTAAGTCCTTGAATGCCCGCTCAATTTCAAGGTCTTTTATGTCAGGCATATGTGCAACATCTTCACTGAACAAACGTTTACTGCCAATGCTCGTTGCTAAAGGATTCGAGTAACCTATGTGATAGAGAGTATCCAGTGTAAAACTGATTTTGAAGACTACCAGTATGCAAGTAGAAGAATGTTTTCGTTTAGGTTCTAGGTAGGCATGAGAACAGCTTATGACACATAAGGCACAGAGGTGTATTCAATGAAATAGTATACAGGTGCATCAAAAATGATATTTCAATTGTGGCAAATTAAGATAAGGCAGTATCACTTACAAGATGTACAGCATAGCAAATTAATTTACTCCTCTCAGTCTCAACCATAATTCAGAATGTAGTAGACCAAAAGCATATATGATATAATTGGTTCTAAAGGACACATGTTCTGATTTTCCCTTCATAGATACATATAGTAAGTAAAAGGAAAAAGGGAAAGGGAAAGGGAAACATTTCTCTCCCACAGGCCACATGAGAAAGCCTAATATCAGAAGAAAAAAAAATGGGATACTCAAGAAATTAAGAAACATTTTAAGTGACCAATTGACAATAAATAAAGGGAAGGGTACGTTTGGTGACTGGGACTAGTCTTGAGCAAATCCAAAGATGATACATTCGTTTAAGTAATGTAATTCCGAAGTAGTAAATTACTATTGTGAGTATTAAAGATCTATTTGATGGCATGTCATTTTTAGGAGTGTCTTTATATCATAGTCGGTAAGAGACTCTAAATAAAGTTTTGTTCCTACTGATTTGCATTCCAGTTTTTACTGAGGGTAAAGAGGTGAAATATATGCTTCATCCTGACTCATGCTTTAAACTTTTCCATCTATAATAAGTTTTCAAAATAATTCATCTTAAATCTTCGGAACTTTGCAAAAAGCATCTTGTAAACTCAGTGAAAACCATGTTAAATTATATAAATAAGTAAGTTTTTTCTCTTAGGAGCAATTGATTCAAGTAATGCATTAACCTGAGCAAACTTAGAAACCAAATGAATTAGCCTCAAATTTCCTTACGTCTTCTCAATCAGAATTTTTTTTACATAAAGGTCAACTTCCAAGTCAAAGTCCACAAGCTAATACCACGTTATGTCTTTCGATAAATTATTGCGAGTTCAAATAAGTTAGGAAAAATCAATTAACAATTGGCCAGCCCCATCTCCGAGATTCAGATTCTTGACATCAAATGTACGAACAGTAGAGTTAATAGAGTCCGAATTAAAATAAATAAAAATACAGCAGAAACTGAACAAAAGCTTCGTTCTATCACTAAATTAATAAAGTCTGTTAACTTCTTTTTTTTGGCATACAACGAGCTTCTAATAAAAATAAAAAGATAAATTTTGACAATACACAAGTGTTTACAAAAAAGTACCACATGGTAAACGGTCATGAGAAGAGGCGGGGAGCGCGGGGGAAGAGAAATGGAGGCGGCGGATATGGTGGTTGACGACGGAGGTAGCGGCGACGGCGGAGGAGGGGGAGAAAGCTTGAGATCTTCTGCAAATCGAGCGGCACAACGATCTCATCAATATAATCTTCTCCATTTTCTTTTCTACTTTTTAATCTCTCTACTCTACAGCTGAAGCGAAATCGCAAGCTTTTTATTTTGAGAGTTCTATCTGAATATTCCCAGTGTTCTCAATTTTATAATTTTTCTACTTATTTTCCTGAATTGTTTGCACTCGTACTCCCTTTCTCGAGGGAAATTGCATAATTGGTCCTCAAGTTAAAAAAAAAAAAAAATCCTATTTTTACCAAATGGGAATTACCGAAAATGTGTGTCACCCTATCACATGCAAGCAGGGCCCATGTGAATTAAAAAACTCTCAAATGTGTGGTCCACACACCCTATTACGAGTGTAGGTAAAAGATTAGGTAAAAAAAATTATGTACATGTAGTATTGTTCAATATATATATATATATATATATATATATATATATATATATATATATATATATTTGACATTGTATCAAATAAAAAGGAAAAAATTTGAAACTTTCTAGTCTAAAATACCTAAAATACATTTTAATAAAATGTCATAACTTTAGGTTATTACTTTTCGCAAAGTGTGAAAATTATACCAAATGTACTAATGTAGTGTATACATTACAAAAATTTAGGAATGATATTGCATTCAGTTTAAAGGAAATACAAATGACTTTGGCGAAAATTTTCATGGAAGTTTCCACTTTTTGACTGTTGGATAGGCTAAATTTTTCACGGAAAATGTTTTCCTCCCTTTTCCTAGGTACAACCCTTTGATGCACAAATGATCGAAAAACATTTTCCACATTTTTTTTAGCAATGACAACCAATTCTATCAACCATAATTTCATTTTTGTTGACAATTTCTATGCAAAACAAAGTCAAACGAATATGGTAATTTTTTCTAATTGTTTAAAAAAATTTGTTTTTTTTTACTTTTTGGTAATTGGAACAAATTCTAGACGTATTGGTAGAAAAAATTATCACTTTAATGGACAATTTTTATAAAAAAACGAAGTCAAACAGACACCAAACTTTCAACATTTTCCAGGTAGAAAATTATACCAATCAAACACAATTAATTACAATTCTCAGTAAAACAAATTCTAGGCAATTCAATTCCCAATAAAACATTTTCTTTCCACTAATTTTCCACATTTGCAATCAAACGGACCCTTAGATACATATTTTAAAAAAGACTTGAATTGAGAAAATAGTTGTATAGTAAAACAAAAACAAAAAATTGTTAATTTTATTATGATTTTGTCATATATATAATCTGTTTTTATTTTATATGTTAGTTGGTTCTAAATGATTTTAAATGCAGTTATTATCTTATTCCTAAGTAAATGTTATTTGGAAAATGCTAAAGGTATCCGAACGTTTACAGACCCGATTACCCGCCCCTCACAAGGTAGAGGGGGTACGCATAGCAAAGCTCATGTTATTAATTCATCTGTGGAACGATATTATTAATTTATCAAACATCAATTTAAGAAGCGGGGAGGACATATCATCTCCGTCCCATATTTTCAGGAAGTGAGGTGGGATTAAAAAAAAATTATTTTCCGTGTTGTTCCATTCCGTTTATTTATTTATTTATTAACTAACATTATTTATTGAAATAAAATTTCTAAATAAAAAAAAAAAAAAACGATTTGAGGTTGGGTTTGAGGAATTTGGGATTAGGATAATATTTCTTATCCCCACCCTTTTTACCGTTAAAGTAGGTTCAGAAAATTTTGCCATCTAAATATATGGTACAACATTTTAATACAGATAGTGATTTCAAGATATATGATACTTTTGTTGGAAATTAGTTTAAAAAATTGAAAATTATGATTAAAGTATCAAAGAGTATGTTTGGTAGAAATTAAAATTAGATTAAAATTGAAAAATTAGTCGTTATTGTTGACTTTTATTAGACGAGTGAGATCCAATAACGACTATATTTTCAATTTTAATTGGATTTTAATCTCGACCGAACACTTCCAAAATAAAAAACTTGGAAAAATGACTTTTGTGTCAATTTCGTCCAAATATTCAGACTTGATTCGATGGTCAAATTACAAATGTAAAAACACCATCTTGTTCTACTCGTCGAGTAGATCGTCGTGGTATATTTGAAATCTCAAAATCAATTCCAGATAAATGAGAAATTGAGGTCCAAAGTTGGGAAGAAAATAGAGGAAATGGTCAAAAATTTGCCTAATTATGTTGCTAGTCTGACGCTGGACTGTCACTCGAGCAACATGCTAGTGATGAAATCACTGTTTTTATCGCTCGAGCGAGGCGATGATAGCAATAGTGGATGGTGTGACCTGCACAAGAGTTGCTGAGTTTGGGGCGCAAAGCTTTATTCACAACCCCCATCCTCTATATATAGGACCCCTTGTACATGTATTTATCATTTCATGTCATTTTTTACATGTTATGTGCATAAAACACTTCATCAAAAGTGATTTCTTTTCATGAAATCATAAGTTCGATAATGAGAGAATTTCATTCGAGTTCGCTGGTTTAAGCCATTTGGAGTGCTTCTATAACTTGACGCGGTCGTTGTATATTGGGAAATGGTTGCCGGAAAATAGTTAGCACCGATGCAAGACAAATCTATCTTAAGGAAAAAGGGTTCAACATTTGTCTCGACCAATCGCACCATTAGCATCTTTTTTTTTTTTTTATCTTTCCATTTTTGATTTCATTTATTTTAATTTCAAAAATTAACTAACATTTTTTATATGTTTATATTGTAAGGTACAATGACATGCTTTCATTCAAATGTGAAAAGGGACAAGTCCATATTTATATATTCAGATTCGGTAAATCATTAAATTGTCTTCTCAACTATTTTGATAAGTCGAATTATATTTCGATTTCACGCATATAAACGGCATGTTTTTGTGAATATAATAAGTACATTGTGAGTTTAATATTTATTTCTAATTCATTATGCACGTTACTAAAAAACTAGAAATATATATTTAAGAATTTGGTAGGTGAACCCTTCAATTAGCTAATACAGATTGAAAGTTTTCCAATGAACATATTGCATGTTGAGAATAAATTTATTCCGTATGACATTTTTAAACTGAGAATTGAATTCACAACTTCGTGCTTGGCATCATCATCATATCCATCCATTTTTAAAAACTGTTTTTTACGTCACATGGTAGGATTTTGACAAAACATAGTTGTCAACCATTGTTGTCAACTAATGTTGTACACTTAGATTTATTCACACTTTTAATATATAAATATAATTGATGCATTTTATGGTAAATTAATCTACTTGTACCGAAATCGTTGACAACTTTGTTGACACAACGCCGCAGGCGCCATCCAATAGGGGGCCGCCATGTGGTATTATGTCAAAACTATTGTCAACTATTTCGGTACAAGTAGCATGATTGTTTTATGGTAGATCTATTATTTAATTAATGTTAAATTAAATAAAATCCGTATATTTAAATCTTGGTAATTTGTTAGTTAAAAAGAATTGTGACTGTGAAATACAAATTATATATGATCGAATCTTAATATATTCGTAGTCTAAGTAATAATGAAATACAGATATCGTTATTACGAATAGATTATCACATATGACATTTTTTACTTGTAAAGTAAGTAGTTGATCTCATAAATTAGAGTGTGATAACACTTAAATGAACACATGGATATTTTGTTATAGAACAAAACATTGGAGACCCATTGGGAGATTCCACAAGGATGACTATCTGAGTATCAGTGGTTAATCTCTAGCGTTTGGTAGTAGAATTGGTCATTCGACTTGAGGTCATTATAGTGTTTTATATGAGGACATTCATACTTTGGTGATGTTAGATGTTGCTCTGCCAATGATCGCTAATATAATATCGTTCAGGTATGTCAAGAATCATATGAAGATTGTGAATGCTCAATGGACGATTCGTCACTCTTAGATAGTAATATATTATGATCTACATTTCATTCTGCTAAATTGATAACGAAATCATTGGCCAATGTGCACTTATAAATCAACAGATATTATCGACGATTGAGATCTATATCTCGTAATTGATCGAATCATATTGGCGAAATGATTATAGTTTCGCCGTAAACGAACAACTTTGGTTTGTCATATCATGTGACATTTCCCGTCACATGCATTGCCCGACACATTGCTAGATATCTATTTGGGACAACGGATGTGAATTAATGATGAACTAAAATGGGTATTTTAATTTATTAATTTATCAATTTTGATTATATCAAAATAATAATTCACACCATTAGGTATCGTGATCGAGATCCTATGTGTCACCCACGAAAGGAGAACTAGAAGAATAATATTCACCAATTAATTAATTAAAAAGTGTTGGAAAATTAATTAATAGGATTGCTTGTTAATAAGCATGAATGAATTAATTGGATTAATTAATTTATGGATCAAATTTAATTGATTAGATTAATTATATGTTGAATCGGGTTAAGTTTAAGAAACATGTCAAGCTCATTTGGACTTATATTAATAAACTATTTAGATTTCAGAAAAATATAATAGAACACAATTCATTATCTTGTAGTACAAGAAAAGAGAAACTCCAGTTCTCTCCTTCTTGTTCTCGTGTGGATTTTCATTGTAAACTGGACAATTGGACAGTTGTAAACTGCAGATCGTGATTATTTGTGTTCCAAAATCAACAAAAGAGTTTGCGAAATTTATAAAAGGTATAATTCTTATTACAATTTTTTTTGTAAACGCAAATAATATTTTTTTTATGAAAACTGAAATTATTTTATTTTTCGATATATATGATTAAGTAAATTTCCAATAATAATCACCATCAAACTTCATGGGCTAAAAAGTTACAATGTTTGGTGCAAATGTAAAGTCAAAATTAGGTTTAATATTAAAAATAGAATTAATCCCTTTGCACAGGGGTACGGGTAAACCCATACACACTCTCTCACGAGGTGAGTTCCAATAAAAAAGTAAAAATAAAAAATAAAAATTATCAACCCTCTTATGCTGTAACGCCCCGAAATCCTTATACTTATAATTTCTATTATTTCTCTTTATATATATATATAATTCAAGTAAAAAAAATTCATAACTACCCAACAATATAAATAAATTTAATATAAACGTCAAATGCTCGAACACAATAAGAGAACTATTAAGTCACGTGCATAAAATTTAATGTAAAGATGTTCTTCAAATATAAATTTGAAACTTATCATTTCTTAATTTATTTACTTGACGACCACATAAGCGCTATTCGATCAATCTTCTACACGTCCACCCGACCCGTTCTAACTTGAAAAATTGTTGTAAGAGTGAATATTTTGAAAACACTCAGTAAGAATACGTGTATAATCTTATTAACGTGATATAAATATAAAAATTAACATAATATACCAACATTTCTTAGATTTAGAGCAAATTGGTTGCAATATCCAATAGTTCAAGGAATTTTTTAAGAATTGTCATATCCCGTAGGATTAAATATATTGGCCTAACGGTCCATCCCGAAGAATTTAACATAAAAATCTACCCAGAAGGCCTTATAGTATTTCATGCCAAGATTTATATAAACATTAGAAAAATAAAAATTTACCACTTGCACATAGTATTCTTACCTCAATTTGATACCAAGTAAAGCTGGAATGTAATTTAGAATGATAATATGTAAAATGATAGAGTGTGTATTAGAAATAAATTTATGAAATTTCTCAATGAAACGCTCTCATCTCACACCACATATATATACATCTTCTACACGTAACTCCAAGGCAACCCAAAAGATTGATCAATAATTCCAGTCAGTGCATTTAGGTTAATTTAAGGATTTGAATTACTCTAGTTATTGTTAAGGTTAATTAAGGTTAATGGGTAATTATTTTTATATCTTTTCACTTTTCACCGCGTAATTGTACTTGAAGTCACTCCCTCTCTCTCTCTCTCTCTTCTCTTATTCAATATATACTAATGAAATATTGAGCGATAACACGTTTCTTTCTATTATTCTATTAGAGTAATTCAAACATAACTAGTTCCAAATATTTTTTTAACCCAATTAATACTATTTAACACGAGCTACAAAATGAGTATAATATCAATATTTTTTAATCAATTTCTAGAATACTAAAATATTCGACCAAAATAATTTACGATAAATTCAAAAGGTACACGTAGATACATAAATCATTTCAACTTTTAGACCTTAGTGTGGTGACAACGTTAGACATTGAATATTTCAATTGTTAAATGTCCAAACGTTAAATCTGGCCCACATAAAATTAAAATCCGGGATGTTACATATGCCCACCTATGTGAGTTGTCGATGATCTCCCACCATATACATGCATGATTATTAAAAATATGATTTTCTACTACTTTTATATATTCTTGAGGGCTGGACAAAACTTCCGAACCGAATCGAGCGGTTCTTTATAAGTTAAATACCCAAACAAGTATCTAAATCGAGAACTGATGGGTTAGGGCCAATTTTCGATTCTAGTCAAAGAACCGAATAAAAATCGAATCTAAAGAATATTTTTGTATTGAATTAATTAAATTATTTTAATTTTTTCTAAACAAATTGGCAAATTAATTAAACAAATCAGCCAATCCAGCCAAATTAATTTTTTGTTAGCCCAACTATTGAATTCGTCATCCATTTTGAGAGATTAGTCATTACAAATGATTTATAATTTTATCTTATAAATTACTATTTTTTAAATGTTAAATACAATATGGTTAAATGCAATGGGATAAATTTTTGAAACTATTATTCATTGATTTGTTTGGTTTTTGAAATATTCTTGAAGGATAAAAATATCAATATCCTATACAAAAATGTGGGTTACATGAAGCATTGTGTTATTTATTAATGAGAAGATGTTTTCATGTTGTAGTTGGGAATTGATTATCACCATTAATGTTTTCAATAATTTCTTCAAAGGTACCAAATACATGTGTTCAAGTTTCTCGACAGTTCCTACAATTCATCTGTCGAATAGTTCTATTGAAATAGTCGATTTAGACATGTGAACTGTCGAACCCGACACTTATGAACGTCGGGTTAGACAATTCAACTATCGAATTCGACATTTGAAAACTGTTGACACCTCCTTGATTTCACCTTCCGTTGCTCCATGGATTTCAATATTCGAAATGTCCACATTCATATTATTAAATGTAGACATATTTAATGTGCGAAATTCTTACCATTGCAATCTCAACATTTCAGGTATGAGTAATCATTTGAGATCATTGTGTCGAATGTGGGACAGTTTGTTCATGTGGATGAAGAATGGAAGTGGAGAGGGGACAAAACCACTTCCATTTTAGTGTCGACAAGTATTACCCTAACCGGACTCGTGCTACGATTGAAGGACAAACTTGGTATTCTTGATCCTCGCACTCAAATTGAATTGAAGCTCAAAATCCCGAACATGAATATACCTCCGGCCAAAATACGAAAAGATGAAGACTTAAAATGGTACATATCAGTTCATAATGAAACTATCATATGCGTTACTATTTTAGAAACCGATCTCCCAAGTGTTGTCATGTGGAGGAATACAAATTGTCTAGATCGTTCGCTTGCCGTAGTGGATGTTCACCAAAATGTACAACATGATGAGCTCAATCGTCAGCATAGTGTTTCAAACAATAATGCACCTGAAACTCCAATTTTTGATATTGGGATTGTACCTTCAGATAAGAACTTGGACAACTCATTACATGATACAGAGGTTGCTAGTAATGATGACATTGATGAGCACCCCGACAACATGTTCGCACCCCACTATAACACAACCGATGTAAACAGGCTTCATCTCCGGAAGTTGTTAAAGTTTTAAATGTTCCCCAATGGCGTTGTACAAAATGAAGTTATGTTATCGTTTTCTTTTTTATTATGATTTGTAGACGTTATTGCTCGTTATATTCGCATATTATCATTTTGAACTTACATTATCATTCGAAATCTATTATCGTTTGCAGATAGTAGTATACATGTTTACATTCACAATTAAAATACGGATTCATTTACATAATATTGCATGACAACCCGATAGTTTATCTGTCGTTCCCGACAAATTGTTTATGTCGTTCTCGACAATTGGCACAGACTACAAGCTATAACTACAAATATGACAATCGACAGTTCATCTGTCGTTCTCGACAGATTGTTTCTGTCATTCTCGACAGTTGGCACAGACTACAAACTGTAACTACAAATATGACAACCTGAAAATTCATCTGTCGTTCTCGATAAATTGTTTCTGTCGTTCTCGACAGTTAGCACAGACTACAAACTGTAACTACACGTACGAGGCATAAGAGACTTGTTGCTAACTCATTGGTCAAGACTGTTACCAAAATCATCACTGATAAAAGTGAATACAAAAGAACTTGACACTTATTCATTTGTACACAACCATTATGCAACTACCTCTCACCTTATTCGTTGTCGACGATTGAACTTTCTCCCCCACTGTCTTCATCAAAATCATCCGGGATTATGACAATTATCTCAGGAGGTGCAACGTTCGCCAACCACTCATCATCATCGGATTCATCTTTGTACCGAAATATGTATTGGAACCCCTCATCGAACACAGTCTTCGGTGACTGTGATGCTTCACTTGCAACTTCGTCTAGGTTGGAAAAAGGAACAGGGAAAACGGCTCTCCTACCATTCGGAGGCCTGACATCCTCATCGTCCGAAGAAATTATGATAGGACATAATGGGGACGAACCAAGTATTCAAGAAGGATCATTTAGATTGAAGGTTCGTTGCTTCCCGTGGACGAAGCCATTAGTAGCATGCAAATGCGATGGGTGAAACTACTTTTCTATCTGAGTAATATACAGGTGACAAAGCTTATGGAATTTTCAAGTGTAACTCACTTATTTAATGATGCCATGCTATTTATAATGAACTTCTTTGAAGGAAACAATTATGGTAAGTTACTACACAACCACCAAATCACATCTCAAACTTAATTTGACAATCAATTGGTGTGATTGTTTAAGGTCTAATTGTACCGTTATGACTTAAAACTTTGTACATAATTTATGACAATTGTAAATCTTAATGAGTGCGTACTATTTTCTTTTCAAAAATCATACATGTAGTTGTTAACAATTAATTCTCATTATGACATTTGTATCTATTCACGGGTAGCATTGTCCTAAGGAATTTTTACACACTTCAACAAAATGATGTACCAATAGGCAAGGAACTATGACTTGCAAAAACCGTGCATGAACTAAAGTGTACGATAAGGACTCGTGAACATGTTTATTCATTGCATGTCTTTGCATTCCAACCACAAAATAGTACCCCAACTTTAAACAACTTGGATAACATGTGCAATATTTTTTCATATACATAAAATTGTTCAAGTCACAGTTGAAGAATCTATGGACCCTAAATTTACATTCGACATCATTATAACAAATGTCCTGCTATTCTTACATAATTCTCACGTTAACGGTACGTGAAATTTAAGCAATTAACGGGAAGATTATACACGAATATTTTCCAACAATGCTTATCAATGTAAAGACCCAATTGGACATCTACAACTATATTGAATTATTAATTTTAATACATATTGTTTCATAAACTTTCAAAAATTGTAGTCATACTAATATCACTCATATTCAGAAAAAATTATATAAAACAAGCATGTATATATAATATTAAAATGTGAAATATAATTGAAAGACTGGGGCTAAGTGGAAGAAAATGAGATGAGACAATTGTAACATTGTTGAGTTAAAATAACATTCATCAAGACAACATTTTGGCATCACCACCAAGCCTTGCTAACACGTAACATAAAAATTGTCTTCATTTTACAAGATTACGAATCCAAATTCAGTTATCCAACTCAAAGCGAACTTACCGAAATTAAATTTTTACCCTGAAGAATTGTTAGGGGTAGTGAAAGACCACCACATCAACACAAAAGAACACTATAATTAGATATCGGGCAACAAAACCTCTGGGATGTTATGTAAAACAATGGCTAATGCCAAGTTCAGCCCGGCTCGAAGACCCTGAGAGAGATGAATAAACAGTCAATCAGAAACCTAAATTAGAATCTGAAATCAATTATGGATAGCACGATAACCTAACTAGGCACCTCTACACTTGACTATTAGAAAGTCATGTGGTTCATAGGTGAACGATGTTTGATGGGTAAATTAGATGCACACAAATAATTTTAATTTCACGTACGGACCTACTGCATGAATTTTAGTGTGCTGCTCAACCACTACTAAAGCCGAAGATCCAAAAACAGTTCTATGTTGGTCTGCCACTTATTGGGGATTGAAATTAGACTTGAAAGGACTGCACTCAATATGATTTCCTAATTTTAGTCAAAATCCAAATTTCATTGCAAAACAAAGAGTAAAGGAAGTCAATAGCTTGTACACATAATTGAACTGATTTATCTGTACAAAACATAAGAGTGAAAGAGCATTTCCTGATGCACGAGTATACTAATTTGACAATGAACAAGAAAGAAATGGACCAAAAAAGAGAATAATTGAGAGAAATAGGAAATCAATATTTCTACATACAATCAAGGGCTTCTATTACAATAAATAAGTCATCTATATATAGGGCAATTAATTTAAAATCAATTTTTTTTTTTTACTAAGCTATACTTTATCAAATTATTAAAATTAATCTAATCTAATTAAAACAAATATACTTTGAATAAAACTATGTTTAAAATCAAAGGAAAATAACTTGATCTGATACTAAATTGACGTAGGAACGTACTAATTTGATAATGAACAAGATAAGGAACGAGAAAAAAAGGGGTACAAGCAGAAGAAGAATTAGGGCAAAAGAAAAATCAATTTATCATAGAGAAAATTACACCAAATGTCATTTTGCCATCATGTAATTACCAAAATGTCACATTTTAAACTAGTTGCAAGAATGTCAAAATTGAACATTTTTACCCATCTGCATAATTTAAATATCTAACATGTCTTGCATTGATTGAGATTTGACTACATATAGAAATTGTACAATTTGTCATAACCAAAGTACCACATAAACCCTAAACCACCTACACCCTAAACCGTTAAAACAATGAAAAAAGGGGGGAAATCATTTTAGAAGAAAATGAAGTGAAGTTATGTGTTAAAAATCAGTTTCTTCTCCTCTATTTTTTTTAGAATAACCGAGTTTATGTTATTTTTTTCTTGAATCCGATTACTTTATAATCGGTATGTGAAAATGATTTTTGTTGTTTCCAAACTCCTCTTCGATCCAATAATTCCAACAAACTGGTTGTCGAGAAGAAAAAGTGGAAAGAATTAAAAGTTGGACTAAGTGCAAAATGTGAAAAGATAGTGGAGGATCCACCATTGGCTACAGATGTGAAAATGGAAGAGTTGAAGATGGAGGTCAAGGAAAGGAAATTGATATTAAAGATGAGGATAAAAAATGACCTTGAGGTATCCTTCAATTTTGGATTAATATTATTAATCACAAGTGAATATTTTAGAATTTGATTCTGTATGATCACTTTTGCGTATAATGGCTATATGAAATCAATTTTTTGGCTTGTCTTCTACAAACTAGACTGGCGAGATTATTGTGATTGATTTCTTCACAAAATTTCCATTTGTTTGAAAGTGGTTAGATTGGTCTTTAAAAAAAATTTGGGGGGGGGGGGGGTTCCTGAAATTTTGTGATACGCATTTTTTCATTTGCATTTGGGTCTGTTGTGGAGTAATGACTTGGGTGATTTTGTGTAATTTTTTGAATCTTTGGCTCTCTCTATATCGATTTTTGCATTTGGTTTATGTTTTTTTTTTTTAATTCTGAATTTTAATTGTTCTGTTGCTTCAAGAGATCTTAGATTTTAAACTGGGGTTTTTAATGTAAATGTCATCTGTTTGTGAACTTTCTACTATCTTGGTATGTGTCACCACTTCGTGTGCAATAATTTACCTCATAAATCATCTACATATGAGTGACTTGTGAACATGTGTTCCGTTGTTCCCGACAGTTAGCTGCGTTCCACAGGTAAAATAGGGATGTCGAACATAGTTGAGTAAATTTGGTACAAGTCAACTGTCGATCCCGACAGTTAGACGCAGTAATTCTCGGCAGATGGTTGCCTTATGAAATAATGTGAAGCGCATATGTTCCATTTATTGTTAAATCTTCGTCACGTGTCCTTTTACATATTGTTCATGTTGCATTGGGTAGTAGTTTCATGTTGTTATATGGTTGACGTACATATATTGATTGCTATTTGTTTGCATCTGTGTGTATTGGCTTCGACATTGATAACGTGTGATTAGCTGACCCCTTTTCGCCTTCTTATTCATTACAGAGTCCATGGAGTTCGAATTCTTGGTTTTGGAAGACGCAAGGTTGCGTGCACGCATATCTAGTGAAGTAACCTCAAGTACGTGCAAAGGGTGTTGGAGCACTTTGACAAACGACAGCGCCACGACTTTCGCGAGTCGTCCCTTGACTTCGATTTTCTAGTTTTGTGAACGTTTCATTTCATTTCATTCTTCATGAATCTGTCGTGGAAGGTTGTTTTGTAATGTTGATCCTGGTTAATAGCACATTAAATGTCGTGTTTAAATAAATTTAAAAGTTTTGTAATTTTATGAATTGTTTTAAATATTTCGTCGCATATGGCAAACGGTGCATTATCTGTTCATTGATGTACAATGAGTAATTTGTGTTGCAGCGATTACTTTATGGTCCACTTAGGTAACTATAGATTGTTCGAATTGTGAGTCATAAAGGATAGGGCAACCCATAATTACGGCAATGACAATTCAATCGTATATTACGAAAATAATGACATCGAGAAGAATAACTTATTAAGAATGTAGTAATAAATTCCGCATCTACAACTTATCACATGTGACAAATGCAATGGTAATTAATTATGGAGTACATTGTAATTATAAATTTAAGTACACTTCAATTACTGGTAATATCACGCCAATTGTTTGCACATTTAACAATACTAAGTTTTTCCTTCAACCGTAAAGCAAGTCTAGCTATCGTAATATTTGTCAGTACTAAAATGGAAGTGGTTTTGTCCCATCTCCACTTTCATTCGTCGTCCACATTTGCGAAATTTCCTCTGTAAGAGACGATGAATATCAGATCATCACTCATACCTGAAATGTTGAGATTGCAACTGTAAGAAGTCGGCACATTCAATATATCGACATTGAATACCATCAAATGTGGAAAATAGCTAATCAAGGTTTTCAACAATTCTCAAGTGTCAAAATCGACAGTTGAATTGTATATCCCGACGTTTGTAAACTGTCGAATTCGACAGTTTAATTGTCGAGACCCAACGTTTGAAACACTATATTCGACCATTTCAGTACGAATTGTTAGGTTAGTTTCAAAACAGTTATTTCAGAAATTTTTAGGACATTATTGGAGAACATTAATGGTGATAATCAATTCTCATTCAACATGATAATGTATTTTTAAAAAAATAAGTCAATGCTTCATTAAAAATGGAATCGATCACATTTAATGAACGATTCCAAATACCTTTACTGTAAAAAAAAAAATTTCAAAAACCAAAGAAATCAATGAGTAATAGTTTCAAAAATTGGAATTTATTATCATCATGTTGTATTTAACATTTACGAAATAATGAGATAAAAATATAAACAATTGTAATAACTAACCTCTCGAAATGGATGATCAATTAAATACTCATATGTTCTTGATGAATGAATGAAGAAGATGAAGGTTTGGAAGAAAATATGTGTTAATGGATGATGATTTAGGACTTATGGTTTGTTTATGTTAGATTTTGAATTTCTTTTATTTCTTTTTTGGAAGAAAATATATTTTATTCAATATAATATACATATATACAATGAATAAAATAATAAAAATTTAATCATCAAATCAAATCATTAATGACATTCCAATCAAGTATTAATTGCTCTTACAAATGTCAAATGTAACCACAAGGATAATTTGGACATTTCACAACAAAAAAATGACATTTTTGAACAAATTTAGTGCATAGCCAAATTTTTTATGAATTTTCAAATTTAGTGACATTTATGAAAATCTCCCAATTCAAGAATATCTATTACATTGAGTAAGCCTATATAGAGCAACTAATCTAAAATAAAAAAAGCTTCTAATAAGCAATCAATTATCGAATAACTAACACTAATGTAATCTAATAAGCAATAAATTTATCGAATTATTAAAACTAATGTAATCTAATTAAAACAAATATACTTTGAATAAACCTCTATTTGAAAATTCTAATTAACTTGTAACTCTATCTCCACCAATTCCATTCTACCAGTTTACATAACAAACCCACATGTGACTAGTTACTAAATGGCTTAAATAAATATCCTTCTCTATCCATGTGGAAAGTTACATAACACATCCACACGTCAATGAGTTACAAAAGGGCTTGAATATGCATACTTCTCTAGTCATACTAAATGATGACTTGTGATCAAGGCCAACCACAATGCAAATGGAATGTTCACTTCCCCTGGGTGAAACCCCAAAGAACGATAACCAATTGATTAGCATTATCATGAAGCTCAAGGAGAAAACAAACGACAAAATCATAAAACACAATCTTGTAATAAACAACAGAAAACTTACGTCCCATGGGATCAGGAACGAAATCTACGAGTGAGCCAAATGGATAACCTTCCTGACGATGATGCATCAGGGACATCACAGTACATAAGTGATCAAACCTAGCCTTCAATTATTGGTTGCCGTGGGGAAATAAACATATCAGGTGCCCCACTCTTAACAAGTTGCTACGGAGGTAAGAAGCTTTTGCCTGTTCCATTAAATTCCGTACTGCTAAGGCTGGTCTAGGTAAGCCGTGAGCAGAAGTTGCACTTTGTACTCCGCCAGATATTGGTGTTCTAAAAAGCCTGCCCTTGTACCTCCTCCCCTTGACATACTTCCATATGAGAGCACAAGAGGAGGTGTTGCCACACTTGTTGTTGCATCCTTATTTTTTTCACTACTCCGTTTGAAATCTGAATTACCCTTCGAAATACCAGAGAGGTCATCACAACAAAGACAATGTAGCCATTTGAAATATCCATTCACAGATTACATCATGGAAAGAGACACAATGTATTGTGCTTTGGATAGCACGCAAAAGTGCAAAGATCACAAGGGAGCCAAATTGCATACCTACGGCAATTAAAAAGCTTATGAACTCCCATCGTCAAATATGTCTATTTATATCACCTTTTGTCCATGCTAGCACTTCAATTCGACATAGCAGGCATCGTACTTGTAAAATTCGAGTAATATAAACATGTATGGCAATAGAAAGTCATACTACACTCTAGTAAGTAGAAATTAACTGTAATAATCTACTTAATCTTGTTGATTACGACAAAGATAAAACACGGGATCCAAAAAGAAACAATATATACTAATCACTTGTAGTTTTACTCAAACTCCAATGTAGCATTTTATTTCAACAAAATTTTCGCAATCGAAAACAAAAAATACATTTAGTGACAGTAATTTTACCTGAGATAAAGACAAACTTTCTTCAGTAACTAAACGGAATCCACTGTTATCATTCTCCGTTATGCTCTCCTCTTCACCATTGCTGTCGTCCAATATTTCACTCCCGACAGCAAAAATTCGAAACCCACAACTTAAATTTGCTGATTTCGTCAAATTCAAGTTCATTCTCTGAGACCTAGAGTTCCTACCGTTGGAAAATATTTCACCAAGAGAGGAAAATGGAGAAGAAATCAATCAATAACTACTAGCAACATGATGATCAAAACCACAATGAAATTCAAATTAAATCAATGGAAATAAGTAAAAGAAAATGATAAACTTATCTCATATTCAAAGACCAAGAACTTCAATAAAAGGTTGGAGAATAAACACACCAAAATCTGCAATGAATCATGAACAAAATGGAAGGCCCAAACACGAAGATCGTTGTCCTCAAACCATATTTGCCTCCTCTTCTAAACAATTTGGTGCTTAAAGGTCTTCCGGCAAATAGTTCGAAGGATTGATCAAGTCTTGTAAAGAATTCAACACTTAAGCACTAGTGTGATTCTCCAAAACTTCAAGAACACAAGGAGGAAATTATTTGAATATGGAAGAAAGGAAATTTGATCCTTTTGTGGAATGAATAAATATTTCTCAATGGTTTGTAATTATTGTTTCAATGAACATCAACCACTATTTATAACCATGGAAGAAGGCTGCACGAAATGGTGCCAAAAAGAAGTGAAAAGCCGCCAAAATTGAAACCGAAAAACTGCCCAACGGTTAGTTTTTTATGCACATGCTTGTAACTTGTTCCATTTAACACTCGGTTTTATTTGATTTTGAACAACATTTTCTAACAATCCCCCACTTGTTCAAAATTCAATAAACTCTCATATTCAAATCATACAATATTCATGCATAAGGATTAGATATCTTTCGATTTGAATCTAAGCATAGTGTAATCCAAACAAAGTAATATCGGAATCAAAGGTAGCATGAAACTTTGAACCAGTTATTTCATGTGACAATACCGATAAGGACATACACATAAGTATTACGTGTTCTCAAGTTCCTCAACTCGCTTAGCACTCATATGGCCTTGCGTTCATCCTATTCAACAAACTTTTAAAAGAGAAACTCTAACTCTCTATTGAGGCGGCCCCACCTCGAAGTTCGTTTAGGTGAAGTTCTTCTAGTATCTTTGTTAATTTTAGAGATACTTGTATTACGTACTGAACTTCATTAAGAGTTTATAACTCAATCGTCACTTCAGTAACAACTAGCATTATATAATTAGGACAAAGTTATTGTGGATTTTATAATGCTGAAACTATCCACATATCAAATGATTTGTTGTTATCCTTTGAATCCGCGAATTACCTTTTGAGTAATGATAGGTAGGGTTGCCATCATTGGTGGATCTTTTGGTTTAAGAGTTTCAACCTTATCCTTCTCGAAGTATGTATTACTAAATCTCTATTTAGAGATTTTGATGTTTTAGGAAAATTCTCTTCGATAAATTTTCCTTATGCAGTTATGTCTTAGACTCATAAGTCTAGACTTTTCATTACATGTGACTTAGTATCTCATCAAACATGGCTAGCCAACTATCGATTCATTTGATAGATACAAGTTGTCACCCACTAAAAAATTCATTTACGAAACCACATGTTTCTCACCAGCTTTATGTAAAGCTTTATCAATTTTCACTTATGGTTTGCTGATTTCTATCAAATCATCACACTAGTAAATCACATGTATGGGTATTCAATTTTTTCATCATTGAATCTTTACAATGATCTTCAATATTATGAATTTATATATTCAAACGCCATAATTGGCTTTCACCCATTTTTATCCATTTTAGACTTAGTATATATCATTCTTATAAACGTATAACGGATTTCTACATTTTCTTCTTCATAGATTTCTTTATATGATTAAAAGGTATAAGGAAATGTAACTTTTAATTTAAGTTACCCCCACAATTCCATAATAAGGAATACATCTGCAATCTAGTAAAGATACATCCGCAATTTTTGATCTTTCTCATATAAGTTCACAAACATTAATATTAACCATCACATTTTGGATTATACTTGAACTTAGAGTTTATCAACTCTTTCATAGTTCAATTCATTATCAAATAGATAATGTCTATATCAAATGCTTCGTGAAAGTTTAAGTATTTCCAAAAATAGTGATCATCAATTCATCAACAATAGTTGACTTGGCAACTTGAACAAAAAACTAATTCTCCTCTTTTCATTTACAATAAAATCGAGCATCCCAAAAGCCTCGATGTTAAACACATTAGGAGCAATATTTTTACCATATAAAGCATTGCTTGTTTACTAAACATGGACGGAATTCTTTTACTAAGTCACAGTTATATTTTCAAAATCCAACCATATGCAGAGAAGACGATCAAGGTTTTGCGCCACTAAAGATGTATTTCAATTAATTAAACAAATATATGCACATACCAAGGAGCATACATGCACTAATGGTCGGTGGACATGACATAATATAAAACATATAAACTGTTTTACATTAAAGGACATGAAGACAATGAATTTGTGCCCTTTCATTTTAAATTGCCGAAAAGACATGAAGAAAACTTACTTCAACTAACTGCCTTCAACGCATAATTTGAACAGACGCAACTCAAATTCAATATGCATGGATATAAACATAGAACTAAAGAGATACTTATCATGGCAAATGTATATGGTCAGCTTTTGATTAATTTCAAATGCAAATTATCTCAAGGATATATATCATACATATGCTCTAACCAACGGTGAATTCGTTCACGAATGTATAAAAGAAAGCAGGGGCGGATCGAGACCAATTTTTTTGAGGGGTCAAAATAGAGATTTCAAAAATGTTTAGGTTAAGAAAAAAAAATTTAAAAAAAAAAAAAACTCAAAATTTTTTTTTTTTTTTTTTTTTGTGGGGTCATCTGACCCCACATGGATGACCCCACATGACCCCATGCGGGTCCGCCCCTGAAAGGAAGAAGCACTAAATATTTCATGAAATTTCTAGATCTTCCAATTAATTCCAGTTTATTCCAATTATTGTACACATATAAAAAATACATAGTCTATATAAACTCATCAGTCTTAGGAATTTTTCATGCAATATCATGATTTCCATTGCAAATTTAATATGCACACCAAAAAAAAATATCATCTTAAAATTGTTACCACGGTGATTTCATACTGTTGCGTTTTTTATATCGCAAGTGTACGATATCGTAACAAGAAATATAATTGATCTTTGAGTCCGGATTATTGTTCCCACGAGAATTATACTTTAGACTTAATCTACTTTTTCTAACTCTTATTTGACAAAAACAAGTAAATAATTATGATGATTTTGACTAACTATTTTTAACAAATTGAAAATATAAAATAATTGTAAACAATGGATAATTGGAGAAACAAATATGTGATGAATATTAGGGCATAACAATTTTATCTATTGATCACATTTATTCTTAATTCAAGATTCATAAAATAATGTAGTGTTCGACCGAATTCTTTTATTGTATTCAATTTACCCATCTCGAGTTCTCATTGAGCATATTTAACTAATTTAATTTCATATCTCCATGCGAATTAATTTTAGTTAAACGAAATACTGGTTCTAAGAATTCAAATTATGATCGCAATAATTAGTATATGTATATCTACACGTTATACTAATTTACCATGTTTTATTATAAGGTCTAAATCTCAAACTCACCTCTCGATTCGTAAGAGACTCACATAATTATCAAATTATTGATCAGATAATTTAATGCATTAAATTCATAATAAAACCAACACATGAATAATTAAACCACATAAATCTTGAATATAAAAATAAAGGATCACAAGTCGATTAAATTATTTTCCCTAATATAAAAATTAGTTATTCATACTGGAATAATAAAAACAAGAAAAAGTGGGACGACATCACTAAAATTTGACGAAAGGTGAAGATGTTGTAATCGTTTCCCGTCTATGTATGCGTGATCTATATATTTATATATCAATCTTCCTTTGCTGCCATGTATAAGTGTGTATATAATTTTCAAACCAAGCCGCAACGTACTCTTGTTTCTTCCTCTCTCCCTCTGTTTCTGTGTAGCTTGTATATTTTCTTCATTTTTTTATTCTCTTTCTTTCTCTTCCCTTCCTTTCTTTTAGGGATGACAAAAAAGTTCGACGGTTCGAACGATTACCGAGCCTCATTTTGAGGAGTCGGCCCGAGCTGGGCCGGCTCGTTAAAAGGAAAAAAAAAAAAAAAAAAAAAACGTGTCCAACACTTTTTATTTTACACCATAAATTATTGGGATTGATGGCTTAAATTAAGACAAATGATCACAATTTGCTTAACCAACTTATTCTTCTTATCATGAAACTAATAAACTAATTATAAGTGACAATTTTATTTCATAATTTATCATCTAGATTATTTTGGAAAATGTGTGATATTTGTTTGTTTAATATTTATTGCATTATTACTATTTCATTTATCTAAGTGCTTAAATATTTAAATTAAGCATTTTTTCATTCACACACGTTTATTCTTCTATATTAACTATTAAATAAAATTATTAGTGATCTATATTGCTTGATTACATTTAAAAATTGAGCTAATTTCACCAATGGGTAATGACCACTAAAATTTGTAAGAAATTTCAAATCGATTATTAAAAAAGATTTCTCACTTTATTATAATGGATAGTTACTCATTTAATCATTTATAAATCTAATATGTTATCCGACATTAGGTTATAAGGCGCCACAAAAAAAAGGCTCAGCTCGGCCCGCTAAGGCCCGGGCCAAAAGCTCGGGCCGAAAAAAGTTCGGTCCAAAAAAGCTCGGGTTCGGCTCGACTCGTTAACATAGCTACTTTCTCTTCTCTCTTTTTCTTTCTTTTCTTCCTTTCTTTCTGCGTTTTTTTTTTCCCAATTTCTTGTCTGTCGTCCTCCTCTTCTCTGTTTCTTTTTGTTTTCTGCGTCATCTCCCCCCTCTTCTCTATGTGGCTGCCTCCATTTATATATCACCACCAAAAACCTATTATTGAGGCCAAATACCACAATTAATAAAGGAAAAGATTCATGGCTAAGAGATTATCTTTCATGATTATATTTTACAATTAATTTATTAAATTAAATATTTAACTGTAATATAATATTTATATAATTGACCCACCCCACCACCACTACCTCCACTGCTCTGGCGACCATTCTTCGACCGCGCTTAATTTCGACGACTATTTTTCGGTGATCGTTGGCCGTCGCTTAATTCTGATAACAACTTCGATTCCAAGTTCACGGATATCTTATTAAGTAGTTAAAAATTTAATTTTTGGTCACAACTTATCAAATTAATTGGTCACATATTATTTTGATGTCACAATTGAAAAAATTTATAGGTCACAAATTTTTAATTTGTCACAAATTAAGAAAATTTGTTGGTCACAGATTTCCAAATTTGTTGGTCGCATATTATATTTTGAGTCACAGATTAACAAATTTCAAGGTCACGGTTAAATAATTAACCACATAACACTATATAATTGGTCACATACATCCAAACACATGTTCCCCAATTTCACTACACCATAAAAATTGGGTCACATATCAATATAGTTGGTTATATACACCCAAACACCCCATCCCCCAATCCCAAAACACCACCAACTACTTGGTCACAGAAACTCTTCGGCCCATCCACCTAACGCCGCCGCGACATCCATCGCCCCGAGCACCGACCAACAATAACACTATCGACAACCAACAACAGCCACACACAGAGATCTGACCGCCCAGCCACACACACAGTCCACAGATCCGCCACACCACAACCGAAAAACCACCGCAAAATCACATCCTGGAAATCGCTGAACCACCACCGCGACAACCACGAAACCTCCAACATCTCGACATCCATCTCTATTTTTATCTATACCACGCCACAACCACCACCAGCCTAACCACCACCTCACCATTTTCATTTTCAAAAAATCATCACAATGTGCAAATCACTAACAACAAGATCTGAGAATGAAGAAAAACACAAAATCACAACAAATCAAACACAGATGCGCAAGATCTGTGAGGTAGCAGCGATTCTGCTGCTGTTCAGCAGGGGAGGGGGAGGAGAAGGAAGGGAGGGAAAATAACCCCTGCTGCGATACTCAGCGGGGGAGGGGGGAGGGGGAAGGGACAGCGGCAACAGCGATCCTGCTGCCGCTGCTACGATTCGCAGCAGGGGATGGGGAAAGGGAAGAGGAAGAGGTGGCGGCGGCGACGACGACGGATGAAATAGGAAAGAAAATGAAATGAAATGGATTAGGGTTTTGATAAGATTTCTATTTAAAATAAATTTGGTGGAGTGAGTAGTAAGGTATGTATATAGATTAATTTATTTTAAAATATTATTATTAATATTAATTGTGAAATTAAAACCTGATTTTTGATTAAATAAACTCAAAACCTGATTTTTTAAAATGTCAAACTTAATGACTGATTTCATGTAATTACCACATTAGTAAAGGTCAACGGCCAGTTTTTCTTCCAGGGGTCCAAGTCCAATTCCAATACATTATTTATGTTCAACGCTTCAATTCTTTCAAATAATATTATTTAGTCCTTGAGACAAATTTATTTGTCTAGCCCATGTTCTCTTTATTTCAATTCAAGTCCTTCAATTTCAAAAATATAAGAGTTTGCTCTCAACATTGCATCCAATAGCCGATTAGTCCTTCATTATTTTTCAATTGCTTCAAAAGAGTCCATAACTAAAAACAAAAGAAAATTAACACAAGTTAAGTAAAAATTAATGATTTAATGACATAAAAGTTTAGTGATTTGATCCAAATAAGTGCACAAAATGCACTTATCACATACTCCATCCAAAATATCGTTTGCGATTGTTGGAAAATATTTCACCAAGAGAGGAAAATGAAGAAGAAATCAATCAATAACTACTAGCAACACGATGATCAAAACCACGATGAAATTCAAATTAAATCAATGGAAATAAGTAAAAGAAAATGATAAATTTATCTCATATTCAAAGACCGAGAACTTCAATAAAAGGTTGGAGAATAAACATACCAAAATCCGCAACGAATCATGAACAAAATGGAAGGCCCAAACACGAAGATCGTTGTCCTCAAACCATATTTGCCCCCTCTTCTAAACAATTTGGTGCTTAAAGGTCTTCCAGCAAATAGTTCAAAGGATTGATCAAGCCTTGTAAAGAATTTAACACTTAAGCACTAGTGTGATTCTCCAAAACTTCAAGAACACAAGGAAGAAATTATTTGAATATGGAAGAAAGGAAATTTGATCCTTTTGTGGAATGAATAAATATTTCTCAATGGTTTGTAATTATTGTTTCAATGAACATCAACCGCTATTTATAACCATGGAAGAAGGATGCACGAAATGGTGCCAAAAAGAAGTGAAAAGCCGCCAAAATTGAAACCGAAAAATTGCCCAACGGCTAGTTTTTTAGGCCTCTTGCTTGTTCCATTTCACACTTGATTTTATTTGATTTTGAAAAACATTTTCTAACACCTACTTGTTGTTTTGATAGATTGAATTTCAGGTGAACTTTCAGAGAACTTCAGAATTTGCAAAGTGGTGTTCGAAAGTGCTTCCATCGATGAAGTTACACATAGAGAAGTCATTTGTATGTAATGTTTATGCAAGCTTGAACCTAACTACGTAGAGAAGATCATCATACAGGGAAGAAAATGAGAAAAGATGGACTTCGAGGGAACTTTTACAGTCCCGATAGGGGGTGGCGGGCTTGTTCGTGAAAAGGTTTTCGAGAGGAAAGAAAAGTTGGGAGAGGAGAAAAATGTGTTAATTTCACCCATGGATATTGTACTGTGCATTTACTGTCACATTGGTTCATGCTAATATAGTTAAATCTCAATTAATGCTAGACATGTAAAGTATGACTTTACTACTTGTACATCACAATGTACATTGGAATGTACACCCCCTCACATGGGGATGTGACTCGCTTAAATAAAAAAATATTTTATGCATGTGAGGGGGGTGTAGCTCCTTATTTACAAAAGTTGATGTACAAGTAGAATTTTTCATTTAAAGTATTTAAATTATACAAATGGGTAAAAATGTTTAAAATTGACAATCTTGGAAAGACTTTAAAAAAAAAAAATGACATTTTTGTAAATGCAAAATCAAAAATTGACATCTAGTGCAATTTCCTCATAATAATATTTTATAGAAAAAAAAGTGAAAAATGAATAGAAATGAGAAACGTGTGAGTTGTCTTCCAAGTATTTCTCTTGTAAGATTTTGTTTCTAAAAAATATTAAAAATTCGTCTGGTGATGGAGTGCTAGACGAATTCACACGATTAAAGGATCTTTCTACTCTGCTGGGCCCGCCAGAGGACCAGCTGGCCCATGCGATAGGTGGGGAAAGACTTTGTTGCCCATAGTGGAATTACCCAAATAAATTATTTAAGCAAACTTTGACCCGGAAAACTTATTCAAAATTGGAAAATGAAATTATTGGTTTAAAATATTACATTTTTATTTCCATTCTCTTTTTCAATTTAGGAGTAAATGCTAAAATTTCAATATTTAAAATTCTCATTTTTTGTCAACTGAGTAGTTGGATCATGTGGAAAGAGCAGTAATGTTGCTGGAATTTCATTAATTGTATAATTATCATTCATTTATCTTATTAAATTAAAATATTTTGCACTCTCTTTATCAATTCGATGATGCAATTACTACGTCTATATTTGACAACCATTATTTTCAAACTCTTTTTTTATATACTCATTTTTAACCACGCATTCACACAATAAAATATTATACAATTAAATAAAAAAAAATTCTCTGTTTTTTTACCATACATTCTCCTAAAAATTGCTATTCAAAAATCTATTTTTCTCAAATAATAATTGCCAAACAGGGATAAATTTTCAATTATAGAAACTTCGTCATGCAACATGTTAATAAACCAAGCCCCGATTTAATTTGAGTACTGCTATTTACATTCACAGCTTTTATAATATATCCACTTTTAAAAAGATAATTATATTATATTTTTAATTTTATGTAAATATACCTAAATAAAAATATATCGTTCTAAATTCATCCATTAATTTTTATTTACATAAATTCTTTTGAACATTTTTATATCCTTTTAGAGTTTGTATTTAACTAGAATTTTAATAATGATAAACTATCATCTTCAACTAAAATCATAAAACCCTACTAATTATAAAATACCCCCTTCAACTGAAATTAAAAAATTAAAAACATTATTTTAGTTATAATTCTTTCATGTTATGAAAAATGGAATCTTATTTTTATGCTTTGTTTTAAGTATTAGTTTGACAGATGAAAGTATACGAGAAATCAAATAAGTTTCAACACCTATTCAAATATTCTTACATTACAAAAGGAAACAAACTTAAAATTACCAACCAAAACACAAACAGGCAAAATTATTAGCTTATAAGCAAAAAATTAATTAATTAACATATGATTTGAGGATATATTTATTTGGTTACATGAACAACTCTAAAGAGAATCCAATATATTCAAGAAAAAGAGATTTATTAAAGCACCGACATGGCAATATGGAAAATGAAAAGTAGATGTTGATAGTGATTTGATGAATATAGTAATTTTTTAAAATTTTAAAATTGTATTAGGGATACATTTACTATTTAAAGTGGGATGAATATATAAAATTTGTGGATCTATAATGTTTAGATGAATGAATTTAATAATGATATTATTGAAATTTGACGTGGATGAAAATAGTGAATTTTTAAATTTTAATATTTTATTAGGGATAGATATAGAATGAGATGAATATATAAAAATTGTAGATGTAAATAGCGACACCCTTTAGTTTTAATGAAAACCAAAATTTTAAATAAATTTTGATAAGAATCGATGAAATATGTGGTTGAAAACTTAACGATTATCATTAAATATGTTATTGAAAATGAATTTGAAAAAAAAATAATAATTTTAAGAAATGGACCGAACAAGAGTTAAATTGTCATATCTTTGGAGCATTACGAACTTAGATCGTCAGACGATGTGACTTAGATAGTTATAAGTATATGTGGCTTTGAATGCAAACTCCTCAAAAGTAATGGGTTATACACCTTGTAGATATACAATGTATGATCGAAGATTGTTCATGTACAAGTGAACTGCTTCTAGTTCGAGGTGAGGTGTGGAAACATACTACGGGAGGGAGGCCTTGCAAGTTGGGCTTTTAGAGATGCTGCCTTTATTAGTCGGTTTGGACGGATTTTGTTGTTCTTTCTAACTGCGATCCCCTTTGTGAGGTGGTGCCCTTTTTCTAAAAATTACGAGACTATTTTGTCGAACTCCTTAGAAAGAATTGTCTCGCGTCCAAATGTATCAATAGTCTACGACATTTTATAGTTTCAAGAAAATTTGCTCATGTATCAATCAAAAGATTTGATGGAATGGCCTCATTGATTTTTTAACCAACCATGTCATTAATATATTAGGTAGAGAGAGATTTAAATTCAAAATATTTAATGTTGTGGGTTTTTTATTTGACTTATTTTACGGTCTAAAATTCATGGGCTGGGTTCTTACTTTGGCTCAAGGCTTCAACCTATATTTTTCCTGATTTGCCTCTTCGTCCATCCTCTACTTCAGTTTCAACTTTCAACCTTTCAAAAGTTCAGAGTTTTAGCCAAGAGACTGATAGATGGATACAAGCAGTGATCAGGTCATTCATGATGTTCCACCTTATCTAAGGGTGTACAAAGATGGAACCATAGAGAGACTTTTTGGGACGGAAATTGCACCAGCAACCTTTGATCATCAAACTGAAGTTTCCTCCAAAGACATAGTTGTCGTACCCGATACCGGTGTCTCTGTCCGGATTTATCAACCCACTCTCACACCCAACCACCAAAAACTTCCTTTGGTGGTCTACTTCCATGGTGGAGCATTTTTCATATCTTCGATCTCTGATCCCAAGTACCATAACGTGTTAAACATACTAGCTTCCGAGGCTAAAGTTGTCGTCGTCTCAGTTGACTACAGAAGAGCCCCCGAACACCCTCTTCCGGCCGCCTACGAGGACTCATGGGCTGTGCTTCAATGGTTGGCTTCCCACAATTCAGGAGGTGGCACTGAAAACTGGCTAAAGGAAAATGTTGACTTTGACAGGTTGTTTTTGGCAGGGGACAGTGCTGGTGCAAATATATCACATCACATGGCAATCCGCGTTGGGCGGATGGGCGGGTTTTTGTCAGGGACCAAGATTGATGGCATTCTTATGATACAACCATACTTCTGGGGTGAAGAACCAGTCGGGATCGAGGCACATGATCCAATACGCAAAGGTATGGTAGACAAGTGGTGGCAGTTTGTTTGCCCTTCAGATAAAGGCAACAATGATCCCTGGATCAACCCATTTGTTAATGGAGCACGGAATCTCGCTGGATTAGCATGTGACAGGATTCTTGTTTGTACAGCTGAGAATGATATCTTGAGGGATAGAGGGAGATTATATTACGAGTCACTTTTGAAGAGCCTATGGAAAGGGAAAGCTGAAGCTTTTGAGACGGAAGCAGAGGATCATGTTTTTCACCTCATCAATCCCACTTGTGAAAAAGCTGTCAAGCTGATCAAGCGCTGTGCTGAATTCATAAACCATGAATGATTATCTTTTGTACCAATTTCGAAAATTCTACCAATAATAATGATATTATCAAATCATATTCTACATATTTTTCTTTTGTATGTTGTTATTTTGCACCCCATAATCCCAAATTGTTAGCTTGCCTCATAAAGCGAACTAATTATCTATGCTGGTTCTGAAATTGTTGATCAGAATTCAGCAAAAGTTCTTCAAATCGAAACTTGCACTAAATTAACTTAAAGGCTAACGAGACTTCTGAAAAGCTAAAAACGTTTTTTCTGAAACTAATAAACTATTTTTTAATATGTTCGAATAATTTTTTGAAAGTGTTTTATCTGACTAATACAACTTTTCAAATAAGTTAACCTAAAAATGGCTTCCTAGGCAAGTTCTACCAAATACAAAAGCAAAACCCTAACTCATAAATTTGGTACAGCTTATCACCACTCTTAGATCTTCAACAAAGACCATATCAGTTACCACTTCCTCTTTTGACCAGCTCAAATTATAATGAATTTAATCATGTTAGGATGGAGGTCTTAGGACGACGCATGCAAATTACAAGTAAATTGTAAGATGCCTAAGTAAAGACAATTGTTGTTGTGTCCCCTCTTTTGGACCTAACCGAAAGGCTGCATGAATGGGAGAAATCAAAATAACTTCAGCAACAATAAGGTTCCATATATCCTTGAATTAGGATCCTATAGAAATACAAATACCAGGATGACATGACATGGTAAAACAAGAGATCATTTCAAAGATAGTTGCTTTCTCATAGTACATAAGATAGAGACACTTGTTCACATCCAAGAGAAAGCAAAACCGAACCAAACCGGTCACCATTTTTACTGCTGAATATAATGCGGACTCTAGAAGACAACAGTGTCCAACATAGTTCCCAATGTCTGAATAATGTTTGAAGACATCAAGTTTGAGACATGCTCCTCAAGATGCTTCTTTGCGTCTTGCCTTCCCACATTAGCCATAGCTAGCTTTTCTGGTGGCAACTCGTCTTCCTCTTGAACTGCTTTGTTATATTTGATAGCTAAATTAAGCATCTCCTGCACAATTGATGCCAAACTTAACTACTTGCTTCAATTGGAACAAGAGAGTAAAAGAAATCATGCTATGGTAACTTCAAAGTTTTCTTTGGTTAATTACAGCCCACTAATAACATGGGAACCCCACAAAGATATCATCTTTATATATAAAAGACAAATAGTCATCATGGAAATGCATCAACGAATATAATACAGGTATCTGATGGATAATCAGTTAAACCCAGAAAAAATTAAACATCCAGAATACAATATATATAGCTCATGATGACATAATCCCTATCCTCAATGTCCAATCAACATCTTCAGGAGGTACTTTGCAACAAAGAAGCCACATTTATGTGACATGTTTGATACGCCCAGAAGGATATCTGAAGCTATATATCCATTGAAGTAGAATACAAGAAGTGCTCTAGTTATCCGACAGATTTGATAGCGCCATTATTTTCCAAATATTATCTCTTGGAGTATCAAGAAATCATAACAGCAGAAAGCCAATCATAGTTTATCATAATCTACCAAACTAGACCATTGAGACATCTAGCACAACAAATTGCAAAGATGTCTTTTTAAAAAATCAGTCCCATACTGGTACCTCAAAGGTCCATACTGGTACTAGAGTACAACCTCAAAGCATCACCGTTGCATTTCACAATCCACCATTTTCAAGTGGTGGATCTGCAGTTGGAATTTCAAGAAAAAATGTGCCACTAATACTTGTGCACTAGAAAGAGTCAGACTGCAATTTGAATGATATCATCAAATTTCCTACTGTACCAGTTGCATAAAAAAATAACATTTCAGAGCAAATATGAGGAGCAAGCACCCAAAGGATGCAGCAAATATGATTCGATGCATTTGCTTAAGAGGGCAGCTATAACAGTTCTAGCGTTCCTTCACCTGACCTTTAATTAAATGACTGATGTAGGAGCTAACTAGTTTCTAAAGTTCACCTCACTTATAAATACATCTAAAAATATTTTATAAGCCTGTTTGGTACGGCTTAAAATTCAATTAAAATTGAAAATATGAGGGTGTGTGGTAGAGATTAAAATCAGATTAAAATTGAAAATATAGCCGTTATTGTTGACTTTTATTAGACGGACGGGACCCAATAACGGTCATATTTTCAATTTTAATTGGATTTTAAGCCGTACCAAACAGGCTAATAGTTTGTATGTAGAATGCAAGCAGGTCATTATAAAAAGTTTATATATACGTATTACTATTATATTAAAAAATTATTTTTTTCCAAATTCTGGACAACAGAAATAGCAAACTCGTGCCTAAGCTCCGACAGAAACTAGGCCTCAGGGATATGTCTGATAAATTGACTCAAGACGATCACTTCATGCAAGACTTTGGCAGCAGCTCAATGCTTATACGCAGTCCATATTCGCCATTATGCACAGGTGGCTCAGGGCAATATGCCACAAGGTGAACCTCAAGGCATGACATGGAAACTGGAAGTCAAATTATTTACAATAATCCTGTTGGTTCAAGGCCAGCAATGTTATGGGGGGACCATCAACCTTAGCCAATAGAAATTATTTCTTTGTTTCATACTTTCATGGCAATCAGCTAGAACATAACCCTAACAGCAACCACAAAATGTAAGAGTAAGGCAAATGCCAGAGTACCTGAACAGTCTGCTCATTTGTTTTGGAGTGGGCATCAAATCGCTGAAGGGTCAAGCCATCTGTCCATTTCTTCTTGTGAAGATTCAGGAGCATCTTCTCCTCAAGTTCATTCTTCCTGTAGTTTATGGCTATAGAGTAATAATGACGGTTCAAACCATGAATCAAAGCCTGAAATACAGATCACCTCTTCAAATTACAAACCAGAGTAAACAACATTAATCAAACATCAATTGAATAAAATATTTGGCCATTACTTGGATTGATGGTTTATTGAGATGTCCCAGATTGGAAGTTGTCTGTCGTGGCTCTTGGCCAAGCATCATGGTTTGGGGGTTAATCAGTCTGAAGGCATCAATCACCACCTTTCCCTTAACACTCTGAATGGGATCCACCACCACCGCAACTGCTCTTTGATTCAAAGCTTCAAAACTCTACATCATATAATAGGAAATGGCCACTGAGGATGCTAGAGATACATAGTATTAAGTAAAAAAATTGACTGAACAGTAACAATTAATTGTAGAAAAGTAAGTAACAAACTTTCCAACTGTCTGTACATGCCATAAACTCATTTCTCCAGCCAAACTATTTAGTGTCAACAAACCTGTGAGAGTAAAACCCCTAATATTTGCTCTTTCCCACAACTTGGATACCTTGTGGCTACTGGCCAGTATCAAACACCGCTCCCGCCCCAACCAAAAAAACTGACAATGATATATAATTAAATAAAAAGTGTTAAGGGATATATATCCCACATCGATAAATGATGTTGACACAGATCAATTAATAAAGATCTTGGGCTACTCCTCTTAATAAAGTTGACCTTTTAAGATGGAATCCCAAATCTTAACATGGTATCAGAGCTAGACCCAATTATGCAATGTTGGGTGTCACCCAATATCGATTTGTTCACAGTTGTTTGGCATGATTCACGCTGTGCGTGAGGGGGCGTATTAGAATCTAACATTACTTGGGAAAATATAAATGATCAACTTAATAAGGTGAGGGCAATCCTCCCCTAATAAGCCGGTTTTATTAGATGGAGTTAGGCCCAATATTCCTAACATGGTATCAGAGCCCATTATGTTCCAACGAGCGATTCGATTCCGTTAAGACTCTAAAATGAGCACGTGGATTTCAAGATTGATATGCTCAAATGAGCCACCATCTTGCAGGAGCGTGTTAAGGGATATATATCCCACATCGATAAATGATGTTGACACAGATCAATTAATAAAGATCTTGAGCTACTCCTCTTAATAAGGTTGACCTTTTAAGGTAGAAATTCCTAACAAAAAGAAATGTCCATCACAAGCACATGGTTTCTTGGAATAGCTAGCTAGATAATATCATTAGATGTAAAAAAAATACCAATATGGCCGAACAATATGATGTCTTCGATCAGGTAGCCTTATGATTTACTTAACGTTCCTCTAAATCTCACATGGTATCATTTAACAAGAAAAAGCAGAGAAAAATAAAAATAAAAATGCTCAATTACTTTGACTCAGATGGTTCCTATTTAAAAGAGAGGAAAAAGAAGAAAGAACGAATTTTTTTTTTCTAAAGTATCTTACGAGTCTATAGAATTTTCCTTTTTGCAATATTCCATCCATAGAAGACATCCTCAACCACAATAGGATGGATATAACCACAAAAAAGATGACAAACCAAAAATATACAAAGAGAATATCTGCTTAAGCACAAGGTTCTGAAATTACAAATTTGATTGTATAATTGAAAAACCAAAATTTCAAAAAATTACATAGCCTTCTCTTATTCCTTTCACCTCAGAATTTTATACATACTCAACTTTCAGGACAAAGAGAACACAGCTAAAATAAATAACAAAAATACAAATCTTTGAATTTGTAATTACTTACTACCTACATTTAACAGGATCACGTGGTTCTTTGTAGTTTAATAGAATGATGCAATTATTGATAAATGATAATCAACCCCACATTACAATATTGTGAATTCCAAAAAAATAATCAGAGGTAAATAGCCAGAATCAGCAAATAGTGTCTAGGGTGGATGTGCATTACTGCTTGAACGAATATAAACAAAATAAATGGTCTGCAAATATTTGTGGAATATTTCATATCTGATGAAGTAAAAAATACCAACTGCAAGAACAAGTTACTATTGATCGAATATTCAATCTGATACAAAAAATAACATAAGTTGGAGGAATGCAGAGTAAATGATGACGGAGTACCAACCTGCTGAGTATTGATGTCAACGCCAGAAAGCCAACACCCAAAACCTGGATGTGAATGGTACCAACCAACCACCATCTCGGGTCTGCAACCAACAACAAACAATACTTGCTGAATTTGCATAATTTAACAGAAAAGAGGACATGAAATGGCCACATCATTAACAAAAACAGAAACAAGCATCAGTATGAAGATTCTACTAGAAATTCAATAAATTGAAAGAAGGGCAATTAACATAGCAATTGTTGGACCCCACAAGAAACTATAAGTCCACAATTTTTAAAACAAAATCAAACTAAACAAACAGAACCAACTCAAACCCATTAACAGCATAGTCCTTTCAAGAGTACCACTGTTCATTGAATGATTAGCAAATGCAAGTTATGGGAATACTAATCTAATCACCAGCTTAATACGACTTAACAATATGCAACACAAATTACTGGTTCAGAAAATATCACGCAAAGTCCTCAGTCCGCCACAATGGAAAAATCCATTTAATACGTACGTGAATGAAAGTAATACCAGATATGATGGAAAATGATAAACCTAATTTTATTTTATTTTTTGGTAGGATTGGGAATTATAGTCTAGGATTTTAATGAGTCGCAAAAACTAAAAATTTTATGATAATATTTTGATGGTTTATGAGTTAATTGAAAATTATCATGGCTACTAGGCTAGTTCTCTTTTCATTGCCTTCGTCTATCACATTCTGATCTGAAGAACAAAAAATTCAAAAAACCGTTCCATTTCCTTCAAACGTCTACAAAACCCACACAAAGTACACCACATATCTTAACCAAAAAAGCCCAGAAATTTTCTATCGGAAGAGGAATTACTTTTACCTGCCAGTTTGCTTTAGCATATCAAGCATATTGGTCTGGAAGACATGATCCACGGCCTCCACGCTAACTCCTGTCCCACTCTGTGGCATGGCGAATACATCCACCACTCGAACCGTGTATTCATCTACAAACTCCCCTAGCATAAGCCCCATAACTTCCATTGGCACCCCCGCCCTTCCTATCATTATAATAATATACACATATCAAATAAACCGTAATTACATCAATACAAGCAGTAAAAACCATATATAATCCTTTACATCAGCACACACAAATGTGTTGGCATATGTAGTTCAAAAACTCTAGATTTACCGTGTTTGAGCATTTTAAGGAGGGCAAGAGAGGAGATATAGACTTGTTCGGATGAATCAAGAGTTGGAGAGTCCGGTGGCGGGTGTCCGAGGGCACCGCCGGCTCCGGCGAACATTCTTTGTAATCTTTCCATGCCGGACATTTTCTTTTTAATTCTTTTCCGGGTCTTCTCTGTGCTCTTAAGATTTGTTCAGCGGCTTCAGCCAGATGAAGTACAGAGTTCAAGAGTTGAGTTGGATTTCTTTGCAAACAAGACAGGACATTATTTAACTAATTAGAAATTTTCAATGACGTCCTTGTATTTTCATCTCATTATAATTTTTGCATCTTACTTTTCTTTCTCTTTTTTCTTAATTTTTAATTTTCTTTTCTGCAAAGACATAAGAATAATCCATGTAAAAGAATATTTAGTAAGGGTAATTGGCGCAAAACGTTCCTACCTTTGAAGGTTTTTGTGGAAAACGTCCATACCTTCCATATTTTTTTGCGCTGAACGTCTTTTTTACCAAATTTTAAAATAAAATGATCATTATACCCTCCTATACAAATAAAATAAAAAAGAAAAGAAGAGAAAAATAAAGAATAAATTGCAATCTGCTCCTAAACTTTTTAAAAATGCAAATCAGTCCAAAAAAGCGGCGATTTTTTGCCCTTTTTTCAGCCCAAATGCGTCCAAATTTCGACAGTCTCATGCCACCCAAGCCATCGGACGTTGACACCGATCAACAGCCTTCCAATTCCCCCTTCAATTACCACCCAACCACTCCCAATTTCATCAATTGTAGTAGTCGGAATTAATGCTGAAAGTTCATTGTCCTCAAATCTAAAAATTGTCGGAAATTACATTCCGGTCACCCCCATGATCGGAACTCACCTCCTATCAATTTCCTATCACTAGACGACCACACTCATGCCAACAATTTACAACATAAAAAAAATTAATTTTATGTCAAATTCTTTGCTAGTCGCGATACAACCTGCGAACTTCTCAAATTTCGACGTCATCCGGAACACCCATGGTCGCGGACCACCTAGGCTAGGTCTCTCTTCACCAGGCGCACCTAGCCCAACCATGGGTCTAGGTCAATTTCGACCTGAAGCCGTTCAATTCGTGGGAGAAATACTATGTTCCAAAAATTGTAATTGGATTTCAACCTGAAGTTCTAATGAATCCATGCAAAATTGTGGAAGACCCATGGGTGGAATAGCTTCGCCATGTTGACAGGGTGCTGAATGGAGTGATCCACAACCATGGGTCAAAGGGACGACGCCGGAATAAGCCAAGTTCAGTGCACGACACGATAGTCGTGACTACGTTATTTTCAATTTTAAATTGAACATATTAGATAAGTGTTTTGGATTAATTGCCCACACGGCTGAGGTCGTCTAGGTGTGAACAACCGGATGGTGGTAGTCTGCGATCCTCTTGCTGGCCGGAGGTGCGACTTCCAATAATTTGTCCATTTTTCGAGTAGCTGATTTTGCTTGCTGATTTCTGCTGGATTATTGGATGATATGGGGAATTCTTGGGATGAAATTGTAGAGGGTGTTGAGGAGACTGTGTTGGTACCAATATCCGGAGGTTGTGGTGGTGGGGAAGAGTAGATGTGGTCATTAGACGGTGGAGGTGGTGGAGGAGAAGAGAGAATGTGTTTTTGTTATTTTTAATATTTTCAAAAGTTTTGGACTGATTTGTATTTTTAAAAAAGTTTAGGAGCATATTGCAATTTATTCTTTATTTTTCTTTTCTTTTCTTTTTTGTTTTATTTATATAGGAGGGTATATTGGTCATTTTATGTTAAAAATTGGTGAAAGCGCAAAGAATGTGAAATGCATGAACGTTTTGCGTAAAAAAAAACGAAAGGTAAAGACGTTTTTCACAAAAATCTTCAAAAATAGGAACGTTTTGCGCCAATTATCCATTCAGTAATGCTAAAAGTACAAATTGAAATGAGTTGGCATTGGATGATATGAAGACAAAAAAATTTCTAGTAATTCTTTTCATTATTTAACCGACGCGTGTATGTTCAAGTCATAAAATGATAATGGTAATGTACACAACTTTCAAGACAAATTGACCTCTATGCATATCTAGGTCAAAAGAAACGACCACACAATAGAGATTACTTGAAATCAAAGCAAGAAGAGTTCTTCATGAATTTTTGGTAGTTCTTCGTGACGATGATTTGTTGCAATTTCAAGTTAACGGAAAAAATTAATACCGAGGGTTGTAACTATTGACCTTGACTAACAAATTTAACTCCTCTCACGTTAACGTAGTTCTTCTTGTATACTTGGGCAAACCGTTAAAGCACGTGACCAATCTCCGACGGTGAGAGAGGCAACTGAGAGCAATCTGACGATTAAACAATCTTTTAAGAGTAAATATTTGGATGTGGGACATGATTAAGGCATGAGCCACTTGTATAAAAAGGAGTTTGGATCTGGGAAATATAGAGAGAATAATGAAAGTAAAGGTATAGCTTAAGGTCTAAATTTACATTACTTTTGAATGACACAACGAGTGAGCTTTTATAGTAGAAGGAGATGAGTAAGAACTGTTGGATGAAGTGACACGTGGCTTCATCCTAACGTCTAAGGCACGCATTGACTATTATGGTCGTTTGCAGCCACGGGCTGATACATAGAGGCTAAACTTGACATGTTGATTGGTAGAGTGTCTATTGTAGCGTTGTCACATCAACCATAAATGAAAAATCTTGTACACAAATCCTTTACAATGCATCTACCTGTTTTGCCTCATCATAAGGGCTCAGCCCTCATATGCATTCGACCCCAGCACAAAGATTCAGCATCTTCATAGGGGTCCAACCAAAATTACCACATAGGTAGGATGACGTAAAGTACGAGCCCAAGTTCGCTTGTTGTGTGGTTGCCACGTGACTATGCTGGATTCTCGTTGGAAGAGGCATAATAGTAATAATCTTTTCTCCTTGAATATCCGAGTTATGAATTTATTCATTTTTGTTTTAGTTTATTCGAATTCCGACTAAGCTTCCAGTCGCTAGAATTACAATGAAAAAATGTTGTCTCTTGAATTTAATCGATTATCTATTTTCAGTTAAATTCTAGCTAATTTAAGGATTGTTTTTTAGATTTATTATTATATCGAAAGATAACTCATGTTTGTAGCTCAAATAATAAATGACACTAAGTTTTATAGGAGACAGAGATACTTTTATATTTCGTGCCATCTTTGTGATATTCTAATTCTATATTGTGTTTTTATATATTTGCACCCTTCATAGATTATATAGTTCAATAGTTATAAAAATCAGTTTAATAATTTTGAGAGAGAAGATTAACAGTTATCAATATAAAAGTAGGTTAACAACAGTGAATTCAAGATACCAATGTAATCATACTTGCATGTTTGTAGAATTTATTTGAAATATTAAAACGAGATTGAATTACTTGCCTTTATTTTGCTTGCTTTTCACACTGTTTGGCATCCGGTTCTTGGTTAGAAATTCAATCACAAATGAAGGAGTTTGATATTCACAATCCAAGAATCAAATTTGAGATATTATTCTTCCAAAATCAAGCCACACCCTTGTCCCTTTTTCTCTCTCTATTGTGAAACCCGAATTTTCATTCTTTCATATGATATTAGGCCCTATTTGATAGGTGTCATTTTCCATGGAGGTTGGACTATATTTTCCAGGGGTAACTTTAAAAATGGCTTAATCAAAATGCCATAATTCCTTTTTGACTTTTTCACAAGAGAATAACTTCAAAATGGCCTAATGGTGTTTAAAAGACAAAAATACCCTTAAGTGAATAATATAATTACAAAATATGATATTATTAAAAAGACAACACTGCCCTTTTAGTTAATAAATAAAAACCAAACACTCCCTACATAACATTACAAAATCAGCTCAAATACAGATAAAAATTCTCTCATCTTCTACACTCTGAAAATCTCAAAAATATCGATAGCTGAAGAAAAAAAATTCTCGGTCAATTACTTCAAATCAGTAAGTACATTTACATATGTTTAATTTCGTTTTCGTTAAATATGTGTATGTTTTTTACTTGATAAATTAAGATTCGACATATGAGTTGGCAGATAAATTTTTTTAGCAGATGTATATAATTTATTTTAAGCATAATGGGAAAAAAATTCATCTGCATAACTTTCCGATTGGTTTACCTTAACGGCTGTTACGAAAAACAACGAAAATGTCCAAAAAAATGGCTGTTAACAGCCTAAAAATTGACTAACAAAACAGCCAAAAATCGGCTGTTAACAGCCTAAACAGCCAAAAATAAGGCTGTACAGCCTAAAAATAGGCTGTTAACAGCCAATATAAAGGCTGTCAAAAATCGGCTGTTAACAGCCAATATAAAGGCTGTTAACAGCTGATTTTTAGGCTGTTAACGGCCTAAAATATTGGTTATTTTTTAGGCTGTTAACAACCTAAAAAATCGGCTGTTAACAGGCAATAATTGGGAATGTTAGACTGTTAGGTGCTGTTTTGTTTTTTAATAAGTTTCTATTTGAAATATTTATAAATTCGATTTTGTCATGCCACACAGATATGAGGATTATACTCCCGATTTGTTATTTTGGTGATTTTGAGTTGGATGAAAATAATCGATGAACATGGAAATGGACAAGTGACGAACAACGTAATATGCCAACACATATAACAGAGACTATATCGTACGACGAACTGTACCATGATCTACAGAACAAGCTGAACATCGATTTATCTCTATACAATATGGTACTAAGATATCAATTCCAAGAGCATTTGCCATTTTCAATTCCACCTGCAAAGGTTACATCTGATATTAACGTGAGTTATCTGTATGATTTGAACAAAACGCAAATGACACCAATTTGCGTGACTTTAGTGATGAAGGACGACTTAGAAGGTAGAAATGAACATTCGGATGGAGCTGATGACAATGCAAATAATTTTTGGGATACGGTCGAGATAGCTCGCGAGGATGACACTAATATTCCCGAGACAATTGTTCATCATCATGACATCACTAAGACGCACATAATTCAATCGGTAGTTCAGGACAGCGAGAATGTAAATGAATTTACAAATGAGGATTTAATTGCTTTATCCCGTCAGAGACATGAGCGGGGTGGGAGCTCAGGGGCCGGAACGAGCGGACCTTCATCTAATTCTTCACGTGTGGTTCCCGATGAAGAAGATTTGTATGTTGAGTAACCGTTTGAAACGAAGAAAGCTTTACAGGAAGTTGTGCACCTCCTGGCATTGAAATTCAATTTTGAGTTCAAGGTAAAGAAATCAAACAAATCATTGTTGACACTTGTTTGCGTTGATGACAGTTGCCGTTGGCGGTTGCGAGGGACTAAGATGGATACGAATGAGAATTTTGTAGTTCGCAAGTATATACGGGAACATACTTGTGCATTGGGGATTCGTCAAAACGATCACAGACAAGCTCGATCATGGTTTATTGGACGACAGATAATGCACAAGTATCAGAACCCACGGACGATCTATAGACTTTCAGACATCATTAACGACGTTCGACGAGAGTACGGAGTGGTCATGAGCTACTAGAAGGCCTTAAAGGCCAAAGAATGTGCGTTGGAGGATTTAATGGGCTCGGCCGAGGAGAGTTATGTTAAATTAGCCAGATACTGTCATAATTTGGGGACAACTAATCACGGTTCCACTTTTTTCATTGAGACGGAGGGCGAGAATTGTTTTAAGTATTTATTCAGGCTCTTGGACAATGCATTAGAGGATTTACAAATGCGATGCGATCGGTAATTTTACTCGACGGTACAACTCTGAAATCGAAATACAGGGGTACGTCGATTATTGCTACATGTCAAGATCCCAACATCCAGATTTACCCACTTGCATTCGGCATAGTCGACAGCGAGAATGATCGGTCAATGAGTTTGTTCTTTACGAAGCTCAGGGAAGTGATCGGAGAAGTCCCTCATCTTGCCGTCGTAACTGATCGGGGTCAGTCTCTAATAAATGCTATCGCTGAAGTTTTCCCCGAGGCACATCTTGGGTACTGCATGTACCATGTACAAGGTAATCTGAAGACTAGATACCGGGGCCAAGGCATCGTTTCATTGTTCAGGAGGGCGGCCGAAGCTTACACTGTCGAGGAATGTAATAAGTTTTTGGTCGAGATAGGAAATAAGTCGATATCGGCATGGGATTATCTTACAAAAATGGGGATAGAACATTGGGCGCGATCACATTTTCCAGTGAGACGGTACAACTTGATGACGTCAAATAACGTGGAGTCTATGAATTCACTGTTCAAGAAGGATCGAGAGTTGCCAATTCTCGCAATGATTGAGAACATCCGTACGAAACTGCAGCAGTGGTTTCACGACCGACGTGTGGAATCGCAGAACTACTCGAGCTGGCTAGACCCGGCTCAAGAGGAAAAATTGTTCAAGGCCGCAGAGGTTACGAGGAGAATGAATATGGAACCACTGGATGAGTCACGCTTCTCTGTACAAGATGCACGTCAGCTGGTATACATTGTGGACCTGAATGAACACACATGCACTTGTACTCGATTTCAGTTGGAGAGTTTTCCATGTGAGCATGCAGTCGCAGTATCTATGAACAGAGGCTTTGCAGCGAGAACATTATGCTCTCAGTATTACACGGCTGAGTATTGGAGAACTGCATATGCTGAGACTATATTTCCCTTACCGAACGAATCTAATTGGGAAGTTCCTGACCATATTTTCCACACTTAATAGTTTGTCGCCACCGGTAACTGAACCGCGTGGCCCGGACGTCCACGAATTTCTAGAATACCATCTACTGGAGAGTTTTCTCGACCGCGTCGGTGCGGCAGATGTAGAGCAGTCGGTCGTACTCGTCAAACTTGTACGAGTCAAATTCCCCTAGATAACAATTAGTCAAGTATGTAATGGTATTGCTGTTAAATGAACAATATTTAATTATATAAGTTTAATTTGCTAATTTGATTAAGTGTACAATAGTAACAGTTAAGTGAACAATATTTAATTATATAATTAAGTATACAAATGTACAGTTATTTCATACATAAATAAATGAGTTACTCAATTCAATTCAACGTACTATATTTTTACAATATTTACAAGTATTAAATAAATGAATCAACAATTAAATGTATAACGTTTACGGATCACACTCGAATTCGTATAAATCGCACGCTAATTTATTCCTCCAAATTTGTATACATGCTTGGTTGATTCCATCGACCTTATGTCCTATACTCAAAAGCTCGATGTACTTTATTGCAAAAATGCCGCAATCACCCCTACAATTGAAGAATAATGTTAGTACAAAAACGTGTTAGATAAAAAACTAAGTTTGAAAGTACAAAAAAAATATAAATACTTACGATTTCAACTGTCTCGCCGTCGTCTGGTCCCGCACGATGGCTAGCCTGTCATTAATAATAACACCTGCTCGGGCGGCCATCAACGGTACGATCACAGCAAGCGGCTCCAACTGCTGCTCGAGCTGGCCCTGTGTCAGACATGAAGGATCGGAGTCGTACACATACATCGCGGAGTCAGCAAAAACAATCTCCACGGCAATGGTATGATGATTCAAGATCGCTGGAACATATATATGTGTACAAGCATCCCATGTCTTTCCCTCGAGCCTCGGCAATATCCCTACGACCCATTCGGCCATATATTTAGGCAACACGTACTTACTGCCCATACATAGCAACGACTCATGCTCAATGGTAACAGCACCCAAAAACTCAGTGCTCAGTATGAGTCGGCCGGGCATATCAAATGATTGCGGATATCGTCGAGCTCGATCTCGTAGTGACTCCATGGTCAGGTCGATGTGCTACATCAGGAAACACCAAAAAAAAAAACTTAGCGAGTTATTTCATTCCATAAAACAAAAAAATAATGTATACATAATAAACAACAAAATGAATATTTCACTTATATCGTCGGCAAGCCACGTCCCTGAAGTGGTGATCTCGCGAAACCACTTATATGCATCTAATATCGTCCTCGACCCAACTGGCGGCTTTGTCTGAAAAAAAAATAGAAAAAATGTTGAAAAGATATAGAGGAATTAGCGTAACGTACTTTATTTAAATTCTATAATACTTACCGGGGCTTAATTATCCTCAACTCTGCCTCGAACACTTTCCATTTGGCTGCGTCCACTTCCCGAAACAGATTGGGGTACGTCCCGTCAACGAACGTCCTCCTCTTCGCCTCAGCCGTGAAGGGAGAAACGACGTACTGCGAAGGCAACCTGACCCTCTTGCCGACCACCTGCTCCGGGGGGTCAGCGGCATGCCTTTTTCCCGCCGCTACGTCAAGCGTACGCTCGCCCTCCACCTCGGGAATAACATCTTCCCGGCTCCCCACCACCACCAACTCCTCCGTCCTACCCTCTGCCTCTGTCCTCCCCACCACCACAACCTCCTCCTCATCTGGGGCCTCTGTCCTACCCTCCTCAGGGGCAACTACCTCTGTCCTACCCTCATCCGGGCCAACTATCTCTGTCCTACCCTCCTCCGGGGGAACTGCCTCTCTCCTACCCTCCTCTGGGGACATAAAAAACAAAGCCAACGTAGCATCACCCGCCCAGAAATGACCCCCTCCATCACCCCATCCGTCATCCCGTCCGTCACCCCGTCTCATGCCTATTATATCGCCTCGGAGGGCTGTAATCTCATCCTGAAGCTCTCGGCGCATCTCGTCCATCTGACCCCTAAACTCTCGGCGCATCTCGTCCATCTGACCCGCTATAAATACTGTCAGGCGATCGTACAGATCATCGGACGGTGGAGAAGGTGATCTGATCGGCGGTGATGCCCACGGCGGCGGTGATGCCCTCGGTGGCGGTGATGACCACAGCAGCGGTGATGCCCATGAGGGCGATGAGGCCCCTTGCGGTGGGGGCGGTGAAACCCTCGGAGGTGAAGCCCTCTGCGGTAGCGGCGGCGGTGAAGCCCTCGGCGGTGGCAGCTGTGATGCCCTCTGTGGTGGCGGCGACGGTGAAGCCCTCGGCACCGGCGGCGGTGAAGCAGTTGGACCGCCTCCCTAGACGGCATCAACTGCGTTATAACTCGAATCTGGCATAACAACATTTGTTAATGATCACATCATCATATTTTGGAGCTACACACAACATAAATCTCAAATGTATTATCTGACCTGAGAGTCGTCGAGGAGAGCTGATAGCTTTTTGCTAGTCGGACATCCCTCTGCTCGGGATGCTCGCCAATGATGCATCCGAGGGCAGCGTGTCTCCCCTCGCTTCGCAAACTAGGTACCTAGGAGGGGGACCGTCTCGTACGCCCAGATTTGCAACACATACAACTATTATATTCATATTTATTGTAAACAATATTATAATAAAGTATGTCAAACATTTACCTGCACGGCAATGGGTAATCCGTATATATTGTATTTACGCATGGTCCCCTTCGGCCTCGAGTGTGATCTGGTGAATATGTGCACCGTGTCCTCAAAACATCTCCGGCCCCACGGATATGTGTTGAAGACATCAAGATCGTCAACGATCTGCAGATGGAATAGGTCAATCCCAGTCCTCCGATGGTGACATCGCAACACGCTCTCAAGGATGTAGACCAGGCCGAGCTTCAGAATATCCAACATATCATCACACCTCGTGATCGCGTCCATCAGAGCCGACAGCAACACCGTCCCATGTCCATCAAAGTAAGTGTCGTGCAGTCTGCCTCTCTGAGTATCAGTACGAGCTGCATCATCACCCGTAATCTCTAGTCTTGTGATGAGAGCAAAATCAAACGTGGAAAAACTCGCAACCTTGCCCCCAAGGTCGAAGTGGAGGGCATTGCCGTCGACTGGACTAAGCAATCGACATAGTAGTGCATCGAGGATCTGCCCGGAGAACTGTACATCTCTCAACTCATACAGGGGCTAGAGAAATGAACGTCGAAGCATATCTGCATGATGCTCATCAAGCAGCTCCAACACGGCAGTGTAACTGCCAAAGTTACCGTTCCAGGTAGCCTTGCACGGAATCTGTCTCAACGTCAAGTCCAAGTGATACTCCATACTGCAAAATTTTGAAAAAAAAATTTAACTATCAGCACTTCGAATATAAGATAATGAAATACAGTATAATCGCATAACAATTACAATTATTTATTTCGTTATACTATTAATGATCATATTAAAATTAAAATTAAAATTATAAATATAAATTTTATTTAAATTTATTAAATTATCAAAAAAAAATTAAAGGAAAAAATAAGAAGTAACTAATTTGTTAACATATAATATTTAACGGTTACAATTATTTATTTAATTATATTATTAATTATCAAATTAAAATTACTTATTTAATTATAAAATTTTTAATCGGCTTCGTAAAATATTTAATTCTATAAATATCTATTTAATATTCGAGTTATTAAAATACGTTAAATATAAAAGTATATTAAATTTTTATTTAATATTCAATTTATTATATTATGTAAAATATTTATTTAATATTTTATTTTTTCATTTATGAAAAACATTTAAACGAAAAAAATAAGAAGTTCCTAATTTTTTTAAAAAAAATATTATATAACAATTACAATTATTTATTTCGTTATACTATTAATTATCATATTAAAATTAAAATTATAAATATAAATTTTATTATATTATCAAATTAAAATTAAAATTAATTATTTAACCATATAAATTTTTTAATTCTACAAATATCTATTTGATATTCGATTGATTAAATTACGTAAAGCATAAAATTATATAAAGTTTTATTTAATATTCAATTATTTATTAAATATATAAATCGTAATGAAATGTGTAAAAGATTTAATTATATAACTTTTATTTTATATTTGATTTATTAAATTATCAAAAAAAATTAAAGGAAAATATAAGAAGTAACTAATTTGTTAAAAAATAATATTTAACGGTTACAATTATTTATTTAATTATATTATTAATTATCAAATTAAAATTACTTATTTAATTATAAAATTTTTAATCGGCTTCGTAAAATATTTAATTCTATAAATATCTATAAAAAAGAATATTTCAATTTAATAATTATCAATTTCAATTTATTTATTTAATTATATAAAAAAATTCGAACAAAAAGATATTATTAAAATTAAATAAGGAATATAAATATTATTTAATAAAATTTGAAAAATTCAAGACTTGTTTTACAATGAATATTTAATTACAGAATATATATATATATATATATAAAATTATTGTTAATAAATAATATAAAATTATTTATTAACAATTACAATTATTAATTTCATTATATTATTAATCATCATATTAAAATTAAAATTAATTGTTTAACTATATAAATATTTTTAATTATACAAATATCTATTATAATATATATTTATTAAATTATATATATAAAAAGCGGGCCGACTTTAACAACCGACCCACTTCGTTGGGGCTGGCCCAATTGACCGGCCTCTATTGAAACCGGAGGTTCAACAAAATAGCTGTTAATCGCCGGTTCATATAAAACTGAACCGGCTGTTAATCGGCGGTCAACAGCCAAGCGACATTGACGTGCTTCTTCGCCGGAAATGGCTGAAAATCGCCATTTTCGGCGATTTCAAGCTCAAAAAAATACTATAAACACTCCAAAAAATTCCCCTATCACTACATATACGTATATCTACGCATACATTCCATAATCACACAAAAAAATTCCAACTTTTTATGTGTATATATACGAGGATATACGTTGTGAAATCAAAAAAAAAAAAACTAACATTTGTTCTGCGTGGGTCCTCTTTGTCGGTGGGTGGCCGGATCCTTCTTTGTAAGTGGTCGGTTTTTGTGAATAATGGTCGGTTTTGAGAAATATTTGGACGGTTTTCACGTGGTTAGACTTTTTCTTCTCCTTCCAATGAGGGTATTTTTGTCTTTTACCTTATAACTTGTTAATTTTGGGGGTTTTTTTTTATGTTATTTATTGGTCAAAGGCCAAAATGAAATTTTGGCCTTTGCAACAGGCCATTCACACGTATATCCTCATATTTTCCAACTTTCCACTCTTTGCCATATTTGATAGGTAAAATATTCCATGGAATTTGTTTTCCAATGAAGCCTCAAGTGTTCAATTTTTTGTTATTTTTGAGGAATTTGTTTTATGCTTTCCAACCTATTTATTTATTTTGTTTTTATTTTAAATTTTAAAAAAATCAATGGAAAAAAATCTATGGACAATCGTAAAAAAAAAAAAAAAAAAAAAAAATCCTTTAATCGAAAATTTTCAGGGAAAACAAAGTCAAGCAAACACAAAAAAAATCCAAAATTTCAAGACTTTCCAAGTGGAAAATTATACCAATCAAACACAACTAGTTGACAATTCCCAATAAAACAAATTTTAGGCAATACAATTCCATGTAATTCATTTTCTTTTTACCCAAATTTCACTCTTGCAATCAAACGAATTATAGATAGAAGTTATTGATTACGGGAAGTTGAGTTTCAAATTCAATTTCCAACACCTTACTCCAAAACTCACTTTTCATTCGATTCTAGTCTGGTTAACCCACATGCACAACCCATTTTTCTAAATAAAATGCCTTCTGTAATTTGATTAATTCCAAGAATTTACCCTTTTATCGGTCTATTTTCGCGTTGACATCACAAAACAGTATGAAAAATAATTTCGTATACATCTTGCAAGATCATGACTACAACTCCTTCCCATTAAACACACAGAAAAATGGTTGAACGCAATGTGGCGAGGTACGTGATGTACCCATGGCTACTTTCATTAGTAATGAAATTTTCCCACTTTATCTAATACCTACATAATGCATTATTCACAACAGCATACCCACCATTCAGATTCCATAATACTCCATGAATCGATAATAGAAACTGAAGATGCTCAATTTGCCTTAATCAATTGGTCTTTTTATTTTTTCAAAAAATAGGTAAGATTTTTGAATTTACTTTTAAGTTTTTCTTCCTTTTGTATTTGAACTGGTTATCATGAAGCCTAATGTGCCAAGATTCTTCTCCTAGTGTTTGACAGAAAAGATTTACAAATAGAGTAAACGAAGACTTTTGAGTGCATTGACAGCAACTGGAATCAGCAAAAGGCCAAAACTTTAAAAGTTGAAGAGAAAGTAAAATATATAATCAATAAATAACAAGAACAATAAGAAGAAGAAGATTCAAATAGTTTGAAGTTAAAATGTATACAAAACCCATTTTCCCCATGTTTTACTCATCTTATTCTTCCAGAAATTTAAGCACGTGTTTCAAATGATTTATCCAGTTTGTGTCTCTTCCTAATCCTCTATCTTCAACAATGGTTGCAAAATTATGCCTTCTCAATAAGGTATATTTCTAGGAGTGAATTTGTGTGTGTTTTTGTGAAGAGTAATACTTAAAGTGCCACCTCACTAGACACATCATCAAGGCATTGTTTGGCTAGCTCAACTTCTCTCTCCTTGCTGTTATTCTTCAGTTGTACCGGCCTCAGTGGAGCAGCAACGTTGTTGTATAATTTATTCCAACATTTCCCTTTATTCATGGATCTAGCTACAGCTGTATAATTCTAGAACATTCACTGTAATCTATATATATCATGTAACCAAATCAATAGAAATGAAGTAGATTACAATTAAGATTAATTTACTTTTCCAACTTGGTATCAGAGCAGGCTACCATGGCCAACGCCAACACAACTCAGAATGTTGAGACTAACCCAGCTCCAGCAGCACCGTTGCTCCACTGCAGGGAAGCAACCTTTTCTCACCCTTTGGTGTAAATCTAACACAGACAGCCTCTGTTAAGCTTGACAAAAATAACTATCTGTTATGGCAAAACATGATTCTCCCTATCATCAGGGGACACAAACTTGAAGGTCACATTTTGGGGACAAAGATGTGTCCACCAGAATTCACAGCAAACCAAGTGACTGGGGAAACAGGAACCAGCATTGAGATGACAAAAAATCCTGAGTATGAACAATGGATGTCAACGGATCAATTACCAATGGGGTGGCTCTATTCAGCTATGACTTCTGATATAGCTATGAGAGTCATGGGAGCTACTAACTCCAAAGAGCTCTGGACTGCTGTGAAGGAAAGCTATGGAGTCCAAAATAGATCCAGAATTACCTTCTTAACTGGTGAACTTCAAAAGGCAAGAAAAGGAACCTTATGCATCGATCAATACCTGAACAAAGTAAAGTTACTTGCAGATAATCTGGAGATTGCTGGGAAAGTTGTTCTTCACTCTGATCTTGTTACTCAAGTCTTAGCTGGTTTGGATGAAGAGTATACACCAATTGTTGTCCAAATCAACAGTAGAGATCATATCACCTGGGGAGAACTGCAATCAACTCTTATAACCTTCGAAAGCAGGCTGGAACATCTCAACTCGGCCAGGAATGAAATGGCAGGAATCAGCCTAGATCAAACATCTATTAATTTCTCTCAAAGAGCAGGTCACAATCCTCACTATACCAAATCCTACAGATCAAGCTCTGGATGAAGGTTCTCAAACCACTTCAGAGGTGGAAGGAGAGGTAGATTCAGAGGAGGAAACTCAAGCAGTAACACTGACAGGCCAATATGTCAAGTATGTGGGAAAATGAGGCACAAGGCTAACATTTGCAACTACAGATATGATTAAAGATACTCAGGTTCCTCACCCATTCAAAGAACCTTCTATAGTCCCTCTCCAACAGCACTGATTGCATCACCAAAAACTATATGTGATCCTGCCTGGTTTGTTGATACGGGTGCCAGCAACTACATAACAGCAGATAAGGGAAACCTCGCCTCAACAACTGAATACACTGGTAAGGAAAAAATCATGGTTGGAAATGGTAATAGACTCCATATCTCACATTTTGGTATCACTCACATTCCCACGTTGAATGACAAAATGATTATGTTAAATAAACTTCTACATGTGCCTGAAATCAAGAAAAATATTGTTAGTGTTTCACAACTAACTGCTGATAATCAAGTATACATGGAATTTCATCCTAACCATTGCCTTGTTAAGCACAAGCTGACGAGGGAAACAATGTTGCAAGGGAAGCTTAAGGAAGGGTTGTATCAACTGGATCTTCCTCATCAGAACTCTAAACTCTACTCTCTAAAGCCAACTCAGTCAAATAAACACTACTGTAATGTCTCCTTTCTTAGTTTCAGTCAAGAGTCCAGTCCCAGTCAAGAGTCTTTAAATTTCCAAGTTGATGTATGGCACAAGAGGCTTGGGCATCCTTCTAGCCAAGTGGTGTCACAAGTGCTCAAAACTTGTAATCAAAGGGTAAAGAAAATTGAAGTTAAAACCTTCTGTGATGCCTGCCAATTTGGGAAATCTCACTTACTACCATTTCCTCTGTCCAGTTCACACGCCAAAACTCCCCTTGAACTCGTACACACTGATGTATGGGGGCAAGCACCAATTCAATCCATTTCTGGCTTTAAATACTATGTAACCTTCCTAGATGACTTCAGTAGATTCACCTGGATATATCCCTTAAGACAGAAATCTGAGGTATTGAACATGTTCATTCAATTCAAAAAATTAGTTGAAAATAAGTTCTCCAGCAAAATTAAAATATTGCAATCTGACTGGGGAGGTGAATACAGACCTTTCACTAAATTCCTTGCACAAGAAGGTGTAGAATTCAGGCACCCTTGCCCTTATACTTCAGCACAAAATGGAAGAATTGAACGGAAACACAGACACATAACTGAGACGGGCCTAACTCTCTTAGCTCAAGCCAAACTACCTCTAAAATACTGGTGGGAAGCATTCCAAACTGCAACTTACCTCATCAACAGGATGCCAACACCAACACTAAAAATAGATTCTCCTTTCCAAACACTCTACAGGAGCCAACCTGACTACAAACATCTGAAATTTTTTTGATGTGCTTGCTTCCCTTGTTTAAGACCCTATCAACCACACAAATTTAGCTTTCATTCAACTAAATGTGTGTTCCTTGGTTACAGTAACTCACATAAAGACTACAAATGCCTTAGCTCGACGGGAAAAATCTATATTTCCAGACATGTGATATTCAATGAACTTGAATTTCCATTTAAATCTTTATTCTCCTCTCAAATTCAATCTACTGAACCTGAAATAATAGTGTCCTACTTTCAGTCTTTCCTCCAACAAACCAACCCAAACTCAACTCCAAGTCCTGGTGATACAGCTCATCCTGAAGCAACCAATGCTCAGCATAACATCCCTCCTGGCTCTAGTAATACTCAGCATAAAGTTTTCAACAATGATGATGATGAAAACAGTGATGACAGTGCTACCTGAAACTTAAATGATCCAGAAACTGGAGCTGAACAATCTCTAAATATAGAATCAGAACATAAATCAGTTGACAGAAATCAGCAAGGAGGAAACAGGAATTTTCAAACAAAAAATATATCTTGGCGAATCAATAGAACTTTCAGAACCAAAAAATGGTACTGAAGCTATCTTGAACAAGGATTGGAAGAAGGCTATGGAGGAAGAGTTCAATGCCCTAATGAAAGCAAAAACTTGGAAACTTGTGCAATCATCACCAGCATACAACATTGTTGGAAATAAGTGGGTCTTCAGAGTAAAAAGAAATGCAGATGGATCCTTTCAAAGGCTTAAAGTGAGGCTGGTTGCAAAGGGTTTCCATCAAGCTCCAGGGATTGACTTTTGTGAAACTTTCAGTCCAGTCATTAAAGCTTCAACACTAAGGATCATACTTACCCTTGCAGTTTTGAAGGGATGGACAATCAGGCAAATTGACATCAATAATGCATTTTTAAATGGTGAACTTGAAGAAGTTGTTTACATGAATCAGCTAGAAGGATTCATAGATAAAACCAAACCAGATTATGTGTGCAAGCTCGAAAAGGCACTCTATGGATTAAAACAAGCACCTAGAGCTTGGCATGAAAAACTGAAAACAACACTGATGAGTTGGAAATTTAGACAATCAGCTGCTGACACTTCTCTGTTCTTCTTCAAAAATGAAAGACAGATTATCTTTGCACTAATATATGTAGATGATATCGTGGTAACATGTAATGACACAAAATTGGTACAAAACTTCATAAAGGAATTGGATAAAACGTTTGCACTGAAAGATATGGGGCAATTGCATCACTTTCAGGGAATTGAAGTGATTTGGCATGACTTAGGCATTCATCTCACTCAGACAAGGTACATCACTGAATTGCTCAAGAAATTCGAAATGCAGAACATTAAGCCTTGCATTACTCCCATACCTGCTGGAAAAACCTTATCAAAGGCTGATGGAGAAACACTCCAAGACCCTTCAGTTTACAGAAGTGCAGTAGGAGGATTACAATACCTCTCACACACGCGGCCTGATATCACTTTCTCTGTTAACAAGCTTAGCCAGTTTCTTCAGTCACCAACCACCTTACACTGGCAAGCCTTGAAAAGAGTACTGAAATATCTGAAGGGAACTATGAATCAAGGACTATGGATACAAAGAAGTGAAAGACTAAATTTAAGTGGCTTTTCAAACGCAGATTGGGCCTCCTGTCCTGATGATAGGAGATCAACGGCAGGCTACTGCATCTATTTAGGAGATAACTTGGTGGCCTTGTCATCAAAGAAACAGCATGTAGTTGCTAGATCAAGCACAGAATCAGAATACAGAGCCCTCGCATCAGCAGCCTCTGAAATCTCATGGATTCAATCTTTGTTTAAGGAGCTGGAATTGCCTCAGGAAACTACTCCAATATTATGGCGTGATAACATGAGTGCAGGGGCATTAGCAGCCAATCCAGTCTACCATGCCAGGACTAAACATATCGAGTTGGATATTCATTTCGTCAGGGATAATGTTCTTGCAAAGGAATTGGAAGTAAAATATATACCTTCTTCGGACCAAATTGCTGATTTGCTGACAAAAGGTGTCACACACTCAAGGTTTGCTTTTCTAAAAGACAAGCTCGGAGTTACCTCAGTACCGTCCAGCTTGAAGGGAGGTGTGAAGAGTAATACTTAAAGTGCCACCTCACTAGACACATCATCAAGGCATTGTTTGGCTAGCTCAACTTCTCTCTCCTTGCTGTTATTCTTCAGTTGTACCGGCCTCAGTGGAGCAGCAACATTGTTGTATAATTTATTCCAACATTTCCCTTTATTCATGGATCTAGCTACAGCTGTATAATTCTAGAACATTCACTGTAATTTATATATATCATGTAACCAAATCAATAGAAATGAAGTAGATTACAATTAAGATTAATTTACTTTTCCAACTGTTTTCTCCACTTTCTGCTTTGATTTTGTGGAGTTTTTATGTCAATATCAGTGATGAAATTTCGTGGAATTCAAGTTTTTTGTCTTAGAAGATGACTCTTTGAAGAGCTTTTTTGGTTCTTTGCTCTTGACTTCATTTTTTTCCAAGTGCCTCACTCTCTCTGATCATTTCTTTCTCCTAATATTTCTAACTGTTATAAACACACAAAAAAGAGAGAGAAAAAGAAAATTCAAAACCCAATTTCTTAAATCATTTTTCTTTTCCTCCTTGTGGAGATTCTGAGATGAAACCACAGGTTAGCCTATCTTTCCAAAGATCATTTTACTTTATGTACTTTTCATTTTCAAGATAACTTTACTTTAAATGCCGACCCAAATTTATTGAGAATGAGGCTTATTTAATAATTATTTGCATACAGGATGCATTGGTGGCAAAGGCAATCCTCCGGTATTAAGAATGGTAGTCTTACTATTTGCCATGGTTTGTGGACGATACATTTTTTCATTCTGTATAAAGCAAACAAATAAACTCAGAGACACTATTCCTCTGAAAATCCAAGTGATTGATCGAAGAAGAAACTGGCATTGTAGAACTGCTCAAATACAAGAATGGGACATTCCTTATGTACATTTCCAAAACCTGAAACCTTTAGCAGGTAATACTTTTTAGATTTTTACTGTTTAGTTCATGATTGAAACAATATTGGGCTTGATTGAATTTTATCAGGCAGGACTGTGCTTGCAATCCAGTTCGATTCTTCGTGATCGTATTGATGCAGAGATCTGGAAGTGGATGGTTTGAAACACTGTTGAGTAGCTATATAAATTTAAGCTCTAATGGTGGAATTTTGGGGCACAAGACGGAGAAATGTTTCTATGATTTTTAAGGCACTGGACCAAGTTCACAATCTTGATTGGCTGAGTAGTGCATCCAAGAATGAGTGTTCTGCTGCTGTTGGATTCAAATGGATGCTAAATCAGGTACCATTTATTGATTTATTAGTGAAATAATTTGATTCTTGTGTTTATGAGAACTAAATCATTCTTATATAAGTTGATAGTTTGATTCTCGTGTCATTGTAGAGTTGATTAGTGTATGAATTATTTGAAGGGATTGAAGACGCATCAGGCAACAGCAGACAACTTTAATAGAAAAGGCGTCTTCGTACTATTTCTTTTCAGAAGAAACCTTCGAAGATTGGTTTCCGTGCTTGCTAACATATTCGACAAGAACAATAAACCCTTAAATGGAACGCACAAATCACGCGTGCATTCTCAACAAGAGGTCCTCCTTCCTCTTTCACTTTCTCCCTTGCTCCAACATTTGTTTTGAGCACAAATTTCACTTACAATTAATTCGCTGTCATAATCTACATGCAAGCTCAAGTACTAGCCACAGCACTTGTGTCCCACCTTAGGGCGGCAGATCAGACAGTAGCAAAAGCATCGGAATACTTCAAAAGCACTCGACACATTGTTCTGTATTAGAGGATATAGTTAGGAACACCACTGTAAGAATTGTTTCTGTATTTACTTACAATTATTTTCTTGTTCTTCTCTAATAAAGTTATTTTCTGGGCAGAAACTAATCGATGTTCAAGAATTTCTAAAGTTGCCTCTAAGAAATCTTACAAGCCTTCAAAGTTAGGATTCACGGTGGTCCTCTTGCTAAACAAATCGAAAACTGGGAAGTCGTCCGGCAGTCGCTCAAGGGGACGTCCTACGAAAATTTCCTCCATGCAGACCAAAAATTGTAGTTGGAATGGAGATGTAATGATGTAAATATACTGTCTAAATCTTTCTGTAGAAGAGGGTTATGACAAGTTTGAACAAAAGGAAAGAGATTATATTCTACAATTTTTTCTTCTTTATCGGTTGCATTGTTGTGTTTTGTCTTCACGAAGGATCATGAAATTATGCCCCTGTTTGCCCCAATTATTTCTTATTAAATTATAATTCATTTTCTCTCTTTTTTATTAATCACACATTCTATAATAAAATAATACACATAAATCCAAAAACTTCTCATTTTTTAACCACATTCTCCAAAAAAATTACTATTCATCTCATTATAATTTGGAATAATAAGGGCCAAATGGGCGCTAGATTTTCTCCTCTCCTAATCAATCTTTAGGGTTATTTTCACAAATGGTCATTGAATTTACTTAAAAATTACAAAACGGTCACTGAAGTTTCATGCGTTTTCACAAACGGACACTGAAATTTTAATTTGTTTCACAAATGGTTAATGATAGACCGTTGTGATTTTAATTCAAACTTAAATGACTAAAACATGTGGACATAGAATATTGACCACCTCAATTGCAAATTTCTTTTAAACAAGAATACACTATATTTTTAACATAAAAAAATATTTATATCTCATATCTAAATTTATGGTCTTGTACTTATATAGGCGGAACGAGAATTAAAATATCACTTTTACAATTTCTATCTAATTGCACTTAATAGCAAGAAATTTACACTTGAGGTGGTCAAACTTCTATATTCATGTGTTTTGGTCCTTTAAGTTTGAATTAAAATCATAATGGTCCTTCAGTAATCGTTTGTGAAACAAATTAAAACTTCAATGGCTGTTTGTGGAAGTACATGAAATTTCAGTGATCGTTTTTGCAAATTTTAAACTTTAGTGACCGTTTTATAATTTTTAAGTAAGTCCAGTGACCGTTTGTGAAATTAACATGTTAAATCGAGTATTTAATCCTGATCAAACCTACTTTTTATCCAAATATCTTGAAAAAGCACGAGTATTACTTATTGCAGTATCAAAACCACTCGTTAATAAAATGATATTGATCAAATAGTCCAAGTGTCAATCAAACCTCTGTTTGGCTCTAATTTTTAAAACTCATTTTCAACTACACATTTTATAACATCACAACCTTTATCAACTTTCCAACTACATATTTCGTCATTTTTTATCAAGTCTAATTAAAAAAATGATTTTTAATCAAACCAAACAGGCGCTAAGTGACATTACGTGATTCGACATGTTAAATATAGAAATATGGTCTCATTTAAGACGTCCAATCACTAAATTGACATCTAGATGACTGACTATCACTAGCCCATGTTTGATACACATTAAAATTTTCATTTTCATTTTTCTACTTATTTTTAACAACACATTCTTCAATAAAATAATATTTTTCATTACATCAATAACTTTTCCTTCTTTTTCAACCACACATTCTCCATCAATCTACATTTCAAAATATATTCTTTCAAAATAATGTGGCTCAAACACACCATAATAAATCATATACTCGTACGTATTAAATAGAATGATTTACTTGCAAATTTATAGAAAAAAAAGGTTGAATTATACTTGTGAAAAATAGGGTATATAACCCTCTAATAGTGTTTGTGTGTGTGTACATGTGTGTATAAAATTCATCTACCTAGCATGCAGGTTAAACAATAAAATCCACAGTCAGGCTCAGCTATAGTCAACAAAAAGGAAAATAAAACTCTATAAAGAATCTAAAGATGTCTGTATGAATCTTTGCAAGAATGTAACACTTACACGAACAGGAATGAAAAGCTAGCAAAGGAAATCAGTAAATAAGGATTAAAATATGATGAATCGTGCTTCCTTTGGATCCTATAATTGTACACTTTCTTCCTTTTTTCTAACTGCGCCGAAGCATAAAATTTACAAATCAAGACGTAGTAGATCAATGAGTGACTGGTCTATTAATTGATGCAGATTCAGGTTTTTGTGTTTGTTCAATAACAAAGTGGTCAACAATCCTTACAGTCCTTACAGGATCCTGCTGGGAGGAAACTGACCGCCATTTGCTAGGAAACCTTCTGAGATAGCTAAGGCTTTGTGGCTGTTTCGAATCCCCATCCCAACTTGGATCCAGCTTCCATTCCTTGGGAACCTGCATAGCCATATGCAAGAAAAAACAACTTTGACAAAATGAAAACGGGAATAAGAAAGGGAAGGTGTTGGAACTATGTAAAGGCATTATTTAAAGCATCTTCACTCATAGGTTGAAAACAGCACTTACCCTCGTTCTAAACTCAAAACAAGGACATAGAATGAAAGGGTATAAACAACTAAAATCTAATACAAATGAGACATCATGATCAGGATATTCGAACTCCATGATTTTGCACTAGTCCCACTTGTCAATAAGTGATGCCGTGATGGTAAAGATTCCAAGTTAAAGAGAAGTAGAAATATTTCAACCCTGTTTATCGTCCGTGTATTGAAATACTCAATAGTACATTAGATGGAGCCAGGGGGGCAAAAAAAAAATTATACTAGGCTGATACATAGAAAAAAAAAGGCCCATAAAAAAAAAAAATTAACTTGAAAGAAGAAAAAAAAAAAAAAAAAAAGTTAGGCCAGCCATCCCCCATCCCTCCACCCCTGATGTGGAGTATGAAATGGATACATCTCTGCTGTACTTGAGCTGTTCTCCAAGTTATAGTGATTGCAACATTGCGTGATATTGATCACATCCCACTCGTGACACAGCTGGGACGTGATCAATATGCCACATGCCATGATCACATTAAGTTGTAGGTGTGGAGTGAAAAAGACAATTATTAATTGAGATACAATGCCTTGATCAAAGAAAAGGATAAATTTGGAGAAAAACCTAAATCTTGACAACATGGAGGACCACCCCAGGTGTACCAAGGGATGAACCACTTAAGATGGTGGCGTAAGTGGTTCTAGAGTTCTAGAATTTGTGAGTAATCTTGTCTGAGCTAAAATTCCTTCACAATGGCTTCACTAGTAGCCTAGATGATGCTCACTAATCAAGAATCCTAAAAGTTCTCAAATCAATAAATTGACCATGAGCAAATTTAGGACCTCCTTCCCACTTGAACAATGCAATTAAATTGCATTTAAATTTGCAAACATTTCAATATTCACTACATGCATCAAAGTAAACACCACATGCAAATAAATACCCTTCTTGTGGAAATTGCAACAAGAACTGGAAGAGGGGGAAAAATTATTGAAACAGTCCAGATCAGAAAATCGGATGAAAAGACTTCTAGTATTCATCTGGTACAAAATCATGCAGAACACAGTTCTTACCTTATCTACTGCAAGGGTGAAAACTTCAAGATTGCCTTTGCAGTTAATATGCAACCGTGTAAATGCCTTGTAGTTAGCAATACGGAGTGATGAAAAGGCTTCATCAAAGTGTATGTGAAGCCAATTGATGCAAATGTAAAGGTAGCTTCCAAAAATTAATGAGACAATTGGAGTGGAGAAAACCCAAAAGTAAAGGAAGACAGAAGCATAATATATTACAGCCCCTCCACGGGAGAGCGAGGCCATTCCATTCTTGCAAATATTGTTCCTAGTGACAGCCATGACCTGAAATCACATGAATGAAACTCAGAAGATAAGATAAAGAAAAGCAGGTAAAGAAGAAACAACAATCACATAATATTTTCACCTCAGGAACATCAAATGCGGACATGAGATATTTGATGCATGCAGGATAAAGGCCAAACGACCATTGCTCCATACGTGCCCGGAGGCCTGTTGGATCAGGAAAATGCTGGCTTTCCACCAACCGATACCACTGATATAAAGTATGGTACCCTGAGATGATACGTTAGATCACTTAGGCAAATGTCCAATTTTGTCAATGAAGCATCAATAGGAGAAACACAGGCTAGACTGGCAATAATAAGTCAAAACCACAAACCTTCACAAGATTGTTGATTCACAAAAGCAAGAGAGAGAGAGAACAAAACCCAAAATATCTCAGAGGGAGAGAGTATTTGTGGAACACAGTTGATAGAAAACTTAATATATTCTGGCACAAATGTCTTGCATGCATCTGGAACAACAATCTTAACTGCAAATATTTGCTGCCTATTCCACTAAATTATGGCCAAAATGCCCCAACATATCGTCAATCAATCTGATTAAAAATATTTCCATGTATGTATGTTAAATAGTAAACATATTTGTTGATCAAGTTCAATGTAAAAATATGACCATGAGCATCAAAAAAAATGTAGGAAAAAACAATTGTAGGCTTAACACTGATGGAATTGTACAACAGCGAAAACTAAATCCTCATTCCCAAAATTCTTTGCCATTCGTTTGGGTTCATTTGTAGATTTACTGGAAATGGAATATCCAATGCAACTAGATTCTTCACAGCTGCAACATGTCACAGTAATTTTGGCCTACCTTTCCTCTTCTAACTTGTCCCACCAACATCCGATCACTCTTGTGAAAATGAGCTTCTTAGATTTAAGCAAAACACATCCCCTCATTCTTGACACTTCATCCAGTGGACATATCTTCTTTAACATCTCAAAATTCAGCACTATAAAGCATATCATGTCAGATAACTATTTATAAAACTTACCATTTAAACCTTAAAAGAACCTTCCGGTTATATAGAATTCCTTTAGCACTTCTTCATTTCATCCAGCTCTTCCAAACCTATGGGTTACATCTTCTTTTACTACTTTTTCTTCGTTAATAATCAATCCTAAATACTTGCAACAACCAATCTTTGGCCTTTGGGACATAATCCTCTACATTGACCATTATTATCAATAATGACACTAAAAGAAAATCTTCACTTATTGTGCCTAATTTTACTTTAACCTAAAACTTGATGATCTCAAAGTATTCCTCCAAGTTCTAGTTTGTGATTTAATCCCATCTTAGTCTAATTAACTAAAACTATATCATCAACAAATATCATACTATATATACCAAAGAACCCAATCTTTGATATGTCTTGCAAACCCATCCAAGACTAAAGTGAAAAGATGAGGACTTACAGCCGTAGTGCATTGACTGCATTTTACAATCAACTTACACCTGTGACTGGTCCATTATAAATGTTCTTAATAATATTTATATATCATAAAATCCCTTTTTCTATGTAGCACCCTCCATAGTACTTCTCCAGACATCCTATTATACGTACTTTTCTAACTCAATAAAAAACCATATGCAATTGTACCAATTATTAAAACATATTATTTCAACTTATCGATAAAAAAAACACGCTATCACCTGAAGTTCCCAACAATTTATGCCTGATACATGTCTGGACACCCAATTCCAGGAGCAACATGAGAACTAATGCTGCAGTCAGGTGTGCAGAAACATGAAGAATCCCAATTATTACTTTCCTCTTTCGAGACACTTTTGAAGGTACAAAAGTGAAAGCGGTAATTAACAATAAGAAAGCACCGGCATAGGATACATATGAGTACCCTAGCATATAAAGGAATGCATCCCATACTGAGCTGAAAAAGCTCTTCAAGTGACCCAAAAATGTATCGTCCTGTAAGATGTGATCTAGCTTACACTAGAAAAAGTGGGAAACTAAATTAGTCATTTGTTTGCAACCTTTCAGATCTTGATGCTCATTCAATCATGAATAATCTGTGCCAAAAGTCCAATAAAATGTTTTACCTGCGGAAACATGGAAAAGGCCAGGACAAAATAAATAATACCACCAATGAAATCAAACTGCCAATTTTTCTTTCGGAACTTCAATATATTTCCTAAAGCAATCTGCATCAAAATTGTTGACACAAAGAAGCATCAAATACGGTAGAAAAGAATAACATATGATGAAGTTATGTAGTAATTCAGTTTAAGTACCCTGCTCGAGTCTTCAAATGATGGATAAGAAGCCTTGCTTTCATAGGATGTCCCATATACAGTGTTAAAGTTACTAAACACATGAGTAGGGTGCAAAAAAGCCCCACCACAACCATTAACAAGCAAATGTTGAACATAAGCTGGCTTCTCTGATGGAATATACGAATGACGCATGTAATGATGCAAGTCCCCAGCCATTCGAAGTTTACACCTCCCTCTTAAATGGTCACATATCAGATGTGAAACATTCTTCCCAGTCACATCATTCCAGTACCAATCAAGAAGCCAATTAGGTTCATGGGTCATAATGATCACAGAATCATGGTCCCCAACCTGAGATATTGATTAAATGCTTCATACAGGATCTTCTAAAAAGAATAAGGATAAGAGCAGTGGAAGAGACAAAGATATAAAAGAAAAAGAGCCGGGGAGAACAGAAGATGAAAACTATAAGCTAGTTTAAATCTCCTACTGAAACAAACATTAGTTGCAGAGATGACTGTGACTTGACACGTAGGGACCATTATGTTTCTTTAGTGGAAACAAATTTTAGTTTAAAAGAAAATTAAGGTGCCTAGAATCCCATTATGTTTCTTTTAGTAATAGTTGATTGGTGGGCAAAATTCTGAAGGAAGAACCCAAGCAACGCATTTATATGAGACACTGTGATGCAAAACTAAAATTAACCATTCTTCCAGATCTTTTTAATGGCCAACAACTAGCAATATGACAACCATTACCTAGATGGTAGAAATGATACCTTTTCTTTTATCAGTTCAGAAAAGAACTTGAATTGGTATACATCAATGTCACAATGCAGAGCAAGGTCAAGACCAAACACCCACCATCCTTTAGGAAGCTGAAGGGCGAAATAGCTTTTCTTCTGAGGCATCAACCATCCACCTAACCAGCTCTTGTGACAAATGTACCTCATAAATGTCTGAAGGCCATCAAACCAATCTGTAAAGCAGCAAAGATTAATTCAAATACAAAAAGCAACATGGAGTAAAGCAATAAAATAGCAAAACTAAACATAAGACAACTGAGCCATTGACAATGAACCAAAACCAACCATGATTTCCAGGAATGACAAAACACTGAGGCCCTTCGTACTGCTTTAGATCTGCAATCCAAGGAGGCAATTCTGGCTTGTTTACAGCTATATGATCCTCCTTATACCAGAATGGAGGCTGAAGAGCATATTCAAAAGGACGAAAAAGACGCTTCTCATATGTAAATGCTGATGGATTAGGATAGCTATCAAAAAATAAAAAATAAAAAAAAGTCAAAATATAATGTAAGATCTGACCATTTCAGGAATTGAGCAGCTCAGGTTCTGTTCGTCATATTTCTAAGCTATAAATTTTCAAATTTTCAACTACTGCTAGACTGTGTCCTTTAAATTAACACCTGCAGATGTGAGGAATAGCATGTACCTTCTCTTTAAAAAAAAAAAAAAAAAAGACACTGACTACGGAAAAATATTACAAGTCTGGCAAAGCAATTCATACTTTTAACAATACCAATAAAACAAATACACCCCTCATTCATAATACCTTGCAATTGTGGGGGTGAAAACCACGTGACCATGACATTATGCAAAAACATCATATACACAAGTACTAATGGCCTGGTAATAAATTCAAGTAACAAATTTTAAAACATTCAAAAATTACACAATAAAATCAACTTGACCTGTACGATATCAATACATCAGACAAGTGAAGATTTATCTGCCTGATAAAACACTAGACCAAAGTCAATAAAGGTTCGAAAACACATATCATCCATATTTAAACATGCAAACTATTTAATATTTCACTAATAGACATCTACAAGTAAATCCATATAACATCCACGAATTTAAAAGGGGAGAAGGAGGAAATTATTTAATACAGTAAGCAAATGATGGAGTTTACATTAAATTACTATTTAATCCGCTATCTGTTCCCCTTGATAAGTAGAAGAGAATAAAAAATAAAAGCTATTGCATTGCAGGAGCTTTAACTAGAGGACTCAAAAATCCTGATGAATGTCAAAGGTGAATGCTGGAACAGATTGGAGAGTGAGAGATAAAAAGAGATGTGGAAAATGCTTTATACCAATATTCGTCACTAAAATGTCTATCAAACTATGTATCAATAGTAGGTTATATTGATTTGTGCAGCAGTTTGTCCCCTCAAATTTGAAACTGTGAATCATCATCTGGCACCTAAGCTTTAATGTTTTTTCTTTGGTATGTATAAAATCACCCAAAAGCTGTTGTCCTTTATACAGATATTCAATCTTGAAGCCAAGGAAATTCAGTATAATAATTTTGAAAATGTAATTCAAAATGGGCAGAGAGGGAAGGAGGAGCAATGTAACCTTCAAATGACAAATAGATGCTATCCTCTTATGATCCTAAGCAAAAAGTTAATACTGTTCACAATGAATATGTTTGCTATAATGTTTTCATATGTTTTAATTACATACCAAATGCGAGAACAAGGAAATAATATCATTTAGTTCACAAATGATGTATATTTCCTTCAGCATGCTAAATAAACATCCCAAAACGAACCAAACCTCAAAGTTAACACGTCATCTGCCAGACAATTCACATTGCATCTTGCAAACCACTTCCTCTCTAAAGTATTATTAACTATTAAATCCTTACAAAATACAAGCAGAAAAAACGAATGTTTTGAACTTACGCGAGATCTCCCCCGATAAGGAGCAGGTTACCACGTGGCAGTGTAAGCGGAGAATCATTACTCCAAACCTTAATTGAAGGCTGAGCAAGAAGCTTTGCTACACTATAAGAAGAATTTCCACCATCACCAGTATCAGCCATAAAGTCGAACCACAGCTCATCTTTCTCACTGAATTGGTCATACAACAGATCTTCCTGCTCAGCACCATCTTCAACCTTGCTCATTGCAGCCTGAAAATCAGGAAAACAGGATATAATCAAAGATAGATAATGAAATAAAAGGTAATGATGATAAAAGCAATATTTATCAAAAAAATAATAAAAAATAATAAAAATGGATTTTGTCCTTAAAAATAAAGATTAAAGCGAACATTTAATATCCATTGAATAGCTTGAAAGTATGAGAAAAGGTTTCAGCTTAATTTGTATACATGAAAGCATAACAAGGTATAAAAAAGGAGATTTTACAACTATTCAAGATGAACAATTTGAATCACAGTACCAATAAAACAAACCTGCATCATACGCATGTCAAAACGTCCAACAAATACAGTTACTGATACCAGTAGGTCAAAAACTGTCTTGAACAGATCAGCAGATGTCCTGCATCAAATCATTAGTTACAATGGATATCATTGAAGATGAGATCCCTCACTTTTCCATCTGACTGAGAAAGAGAGATATTTGATTGGCATACCCCGAGTACCAAGGAACCATATCCAAAAAATCAGGCTTCATTTGCTTTTTCTTTAACTTCTCAAATTCTTTTTGTATCACAGGGTGAGTAAGAGCCCATCTGTTGATTATTGCACATTAACAAATATAGCAAGTTATTCAATTATAAAAAAATAAAAAGAGAGAACAAGAGGCCTGGCAAATAAGAGGAACAGGAGGTCAGCATTGAATAAATACTAGACTGGTTGTCAAATATTCAGGGACTACATGTTATCAAATTTTATGACAATAAAACACAAGCAAGAATACAAAGATATATACAGCTCAATATATATTCAAAAGACAGATGCTAATGGCAAGGTTGGGTTATGAAATGGACTACTATTTCTCTCATTACTATATTCAGGAAGTAGGCATCTCAGAAAAATAAAAATAAAAGGTTCACAACTAAAATATAAAGCCAGAGGCTCAATTCACAAATTCAGGGTATGGACCTCTGAGAGCTATGATGCTCGGACTCGGGTACGTATCTAAATGTCGGATATTTTATTTTTTAAAATATAGGATAAGGGGATATGGCTCGGATACGGGTACGTGGATACGCCTTTAAAACTTCAATTTTTTTATTAACTCAATATGTCATTTTAAATAGATCAAAATCAATTGTTCACAAAGAATGAGATGCGTATTAAATCAGGGTTAAGATGAATAAAATAAAATTTTAGGGTTTAGTTTACAATTATGGGAAGTTAATTACTAAATATTTTATAAAATAAAAAATGAGGGATTAGATTGCAATTTAGACTTAGTGAAACACTAAGACCCTGTTTGATCCACATTGTTAAAAAATGCATTCTTTCAATACTCATTTTCAACCACACAATCATCAATAAAATAATATTACACGCAAATAAAAAAAAAATTCTTTTTTAACCATATATTTTCCATCACATCATTATTCAAAATGCATTCTTTCCTTAAGAATGTACATTAAACAGGGGCTAAGTAGAATTATATGGAACCCATTTTCATTTTATACAAAGAAAAACCTGAACCATCTATACAGAGAGGGAAAGAAGGAAAACAAAGAAGAAAGGGGAAAGAAAAAAGAAAGAGAAAAAGAAGGGAAAACCTAGCGCTTCTGCCTTTCTCCACCTCCTCGGTGGCGATGCTAGGTTTACAGTTATCAGAAACGGGACAGAAAAAATGACGAAGTGTCCAATTGAAACTTTGAAGATCCAATACATATCACATACCCATGTCATGTCGTGTTGACACGAGTACTTCATGCATTTCAAGAGTTCGAGCATCAAAGTCTAAGAGAACATAAACTTGAAACATGGCATCAGTCAATACTCACCCTGTTGATCTTTCCACAACATAGTTGGCAATGTAAAGGCCAATAAATGTGGCCCATAACGAATATATAGGTGAAATTTCATCTGGTGATTCTGCACATGAGCCACTACATGTCAACTGAAAGATGAATTGGAAAGAGAAAATGTCAGGAGGTGTATAAAGCTACAATGAGGATCACTACAAATTACGACAGCAAAAATCTTACCTCTCCATAAATGACCCATTTGGACAAAAATGGATAATCACTAGCAGACCCAACTGGAGCAAACCAAGATGAGCAAACTTGATCCTTGAACTCATTCATGCGGACAAATTTTGCAAGCCATGAGTTCCTTTCTTCCTTTTTCCAAAGTGTAAACCAGCCAGAGTTCCTCCTTTCAAAAGTCTTTTCTCTCGTAATAGCCCGGTTGCCACAATGGCTATAAAATACACAGCAGGCTATACTTATCACCTACACGACAACAATGCCAAAGAAATAAGAATTGGGAAATTCTTGTTTCACTTGAAATTTGTGCCTTAGACTTACAGCACAATTTTGGAGAATTGTCAGAATCGCAGGTCTCTTTCCAGCCACACGAGCAACAAGGCCAACATACCAGAGGCCAAGGAATATAACATGGAAAACAAGAAGAAACAAAATGGAAGATACAAATATCGTCAAAAACAAAGATAAGTTCATTCTCATATCCACTCCCATTGATTGAAAACTAGGAAGATGATACAGTGCAGCTATTAATATCCAGGCTATATACCTGCAATGTGCAAACACCCATATCCAAGTTCATTAGCTTGAACTTGATCTTAGTAGTCCTTAAAAAACAAGTAATGCTGGATATCTTATCATAAAATAAAGTTAAAGACGAGAAGGAAGAGAAAACCTACCAACGACTGAAATTAGAATAACTTGGTTTGATTGTTTTCCCTATAAATGGAGAAGAAAAGAAATAAAAGAAGCCTAGCAAACAGGCATAAATCGACCACCATTTAATGTTGCTGTCTAACTTCTGAACAAGTGTGTGCATATTATCCGAAGATATGAAAAATAGGCAACCCACAGCAACAGCAATGACCGCATGCCGTGAATGCTCATGTGGATAGGGATATGTGTGAGTGAAAATAGTCCTAACTGTATCCATATTTAGAGTATCCAGTAAAACAACAGGCCGTTTGTCAGATCCCATAGCACAATCTCAAAATTTCTGTCATTTCACTTGATTATAAAATTTTGTAGTCTCCGCTTCTCAAGCAACAACCATACAATTGAGACCAACCCCTGAATCCTGCATAGAAACGAGAATGAAAACCTAAACAACCACATACTGAATGTTCAACTATTTTAATGACCCAAGAATTTACGAATACCATGACTTCCCAGACAACCAACTGCTATTTAAAAACAAGACTGATAATAAGCACTCACTTAAAAAATCTCCAACCTGGCACTACAAACCGACCGACTAAGAAACCCAAAATCCAATTAACCGAAATTAGGGATTGCAGAAAAAGTTTAATAAAAATAAAATTTGGGTTTCCTTATTTTAGCACCATCGTTGAAAATTACCCAGCATTACAATCCAACAATAGCTCAAACCCTCTACAATAATCCAGAAAAATCACAACTTCACATGCATAACAATTTAAACTTCAACTAGAATTGGAGGGGAAGGGGTACTAACCTGAACGAAGAAAATGATTAAGAAACGAAATGTGGGTCTTCTTACGTGCGTGTAATTTAGTTTTAATAAAGAAATACGAAATGTTCGCGATAAAGAAACCAATCTCAGCAAGCAATCACTTTTTCGTTGAATGGTATATTCCTTGTACTCCGACCAGCCCACCACCGCCACTTCCTACCGCTCTGTCTCTGTGTGACTTTAGAAAAAAGTATGCTACCTGGTCAAATGATGATCTGATGTAAGATCTGCTTATTTGTAACAGCTTGTGAATAATTGCGCGATCTTCTCTCTCACATACACGCAATCACTCCTCTTTATTGGTTTTTGCTTGTATATTATTCTACAGAAATAAGGTCTGGTCTCGGGTTTCCATGAGTACCATGAAACGTGAGGTTTTCACTTTTCAGTTTTCACTTTCAAACCGTTGGATTCAATCGTACGCGGTCGTTTATTTGCGCACGACGCACGTGGTTTGCATGTGAAGGTTTGAAATTCAGCGCATTTAATATTAGTCATTTTGTGTGCACTTGTTGAGGTAAGAAAACAAGCATTTAGGTTTAGAGGTGGCAAAACGGTCGAGTAGTTCGTGAGTTTGGCTCGTCAAAGTTTGGTCCATGGATGGCTCGAGCTCGTTTCAACACAAGTCTGAGCATGAACTGAGCAAGAGGCTCGTACGACGAGCCGACTCGACCCGTAGGTACATGGACCGCGTGGTTCGGCTCGGTCCATTGCCATCGCTATTTAGGTTTAAGTAATTTTATCTCGTCACACTGGAATTATAACACCATCTATGTGGTGCTAATATGAAATTAAGTAAGTTATTTAATTTTATCTTTAATTTAGCCTATCATATAATATTAGATATGTCAATTGGGCACGTCGGCTTGAACGGCCCGTGACTCGGCTCAAAAAAAGTTCAAGCCGACTCAGCTCAAGGCTCAAGTCGACTTGAGCCTCATCTTTTGGATGTTGGCTCCAGCCTCGTAGGCTCGTGCGGCATGATCGGCTCGTGTCTTTTAGCTGCATGTTGTATAGATGTGTGCTTGCATGCAACTGCTTGCATAATGGAGGCAGCTAGCTGCTTGATCTTTTTTTTAAAATGATTTAAAAAGCACTTTCAAATTTTATGAACAAAAAAAAAGTAGGCTCGAATGACTCGTGACTCAGCTTGACAAGCCCGAGTAAAAAGTTCGAGTCAAGCCTCATTTTTTGGCCTAACTTGGCTCTACTCGGTTCGGCTCAATTCGAGCCAAAAAAGCTCAAACCTTTTTTCGCCGAAGCCTTGTTCGAGCTGTGACTTCAGGCTCATTTACATCCCTAAAACCACATAAATGAGGGATTATAACCTAGTGAAACTAAATAGTATTAATCTTTAAGTTTATTGTAATTCTATTCAATGTATTCAAATTTCAATAATAACATTGAAAGCACCCTACTTCGATTTCTTGCAGTAAAGGTGGCCTCAAGAGCTTATTTAATTTAAAGTTTCTACCTCAAATTCAAACCAAAATTAGTTTGTTAATAAAAAAGATGTAAATTTTAAGATCACGAACGCATTTCGAGGAGAACCAACCAGCTCGAAGTCAAGTGACATTTCATCCTATATAGAACTCATCCGCCGACTTCAACATTAGTGTATTCAGACCTCCAGTAAGTTTCATTCAAGCCTGAGCATTATTAGATTGTTCGAATCCATAAGAAGTAACAATTGCCTAATGAAGCCTTATTCTTGCTACGGTTCTAGTGGGTTCCCTTACCCAAGTCTAAGTCGTCGGCTCATTCTTCGAAAGGTACGCAATAAGAGACTTTGACTTATCCCATTGATCGAAAACTTACGATTTCATGTTCTATTTGAGTCTCTGATATTATTTTCACCTTTCCTTCGCTGTCTGTCACATTAAAGTAGCCTAGCAAAGTGGTCTTTGCTGATTCACATGGGATTCCACATATTTTATACTTCTTAAATTAGAGCTTATGTAAATGATATTTTCGAATACCGAACTTTCACCATCTAGGGAAATTGCTTTGCTTTCTTTTCTTTTAGCTATTAAGATATTTCATTGCGTCGTGCTATCTTTCGAAAGGTTGCCCTATTCGATAATCTCCAACTCTATGGTTATTTTCAACTCTTCAAAGCATTTCGTCGATTATCATGCTCTTCTAATCTCTTAGTGTCTAGATATCCATTTTAAGCCTTTTCTGACTTGAACCTCACACTCTTAAAGCTATGTCTTCTAAGATGCTGCTAAGTGTATGGAACTTATAAATGTCCATAAATATTAAATCATAAAGTGAACCATCGATTCCAATTTATTTATTTATAGATAAATGTACTCATAGGTAAACATTTTAGAGAAATGCTATGTGTACATAACATAACATTTCGCATAATGGACACATAGAGACTCCTTATTATAGACACCTTTATGTCACAGGCTATGTACTCATAGCATATCCTAATATTTTAAGCTCTAGCCAACCTGTAATGTCAACTTGCTTGTTGTAATGATGAGTTCAACATATATGCTATTAATATCTGAATGACTTTCTCCAGACATCCTCTCAATATGGGGTCTTGATGTGTCCATTATGGACACTCTTATGTTATGGATTGTGTACCCATAGCATAACCCAATATTTTAAACTCTAGCCAACCTGCTATGTCAACTTGCTTGTTGTAATGATGAGTTCAACCTATATGCTATTAATACCTGAATGACTTTCTACCCAAATTCATATAGATGGACCAATGATTGAACCAACAAATTGAACGCAAGGAAATGTGGTTACGAATATAGGTAGATAAAAAATACATTTTTATGGGAGTAATATCACAAGGACACAAACATCGTTAGTCACTCAACCAATAGTGAAGTTCATGATACGTCAATTGACTAATAAATTATTTAACTTTTGACATCTATCATGAAATTATTTACCAATTAATTGAAGTGACATATCGTTACTATTTAATATATCATTTCTCAGCATAAAAGAGTTTACAGATTATCGATCGTGCTTGGTGTACATGGAGTGTCTTTACCGAATCTTTATAGGGCTTGGGTGGCAAACATAAAAAATAAAGAAAAATAAAAAGAAAACTACACGATGAAATCCACGAACGCATTCATTTTTCCAAACATCTCCATTACCATCTCCTATTTCCTCCCTTCACAACAGCCAGACTCATCTCCGCTCTTGGGCCCCGGCCGACGCCAAGTCAATGAAGAACAAATCTCGCAACCCTTACCCAAATTAGTGAAGAACAAACCGCAGATTCTTTGGCTTCCGGGAAAGGTAATTTATGTAAGGGTCATAATGCTTCAAAGATGAGTTAGCAACAACACCATCATCATTTGATACAGGGGCACAAGTTTTCGACGATGGTGACCAATACTCGAATTTCAGGGGCTATTTTTCATTTCTAGATCAGGACTTTTCCGAATTTGGGTATCCGAAAAGCTTGAATTTTCATTTCTCTCAGCCTAAATTTTCTTTTTTGGAATTGCGATCTTTGAAGATGCCGATATAGTGGGTGACATGAAATGTTTTCCTACTGGTTTCTTGGGGTTATGCAACTTGGAATTCAATCGGTCTTGACTTGTATAATTCTCATTGTTTTCTCCTTTAACCTAATCAAATATATTCTTGGTTAGAAAAATTCAACAGAAAAAATTAAAGGAAACTCTTGGTTAATTTTTTGCCACGTCACCCCTATTTAAAAAAATAAAGTTATGTAGCCATGTTGCAACCTAGTTACGTGGAATTAGATGACATGTTAAATAAAAAGTGAAATTAAATAAGTCATTTAATATCAATTATCATTTAATGTCACATCAATATCATCTAAACTTGGATTACAATTCCAGTTGAGCTAAATAACATTACACTATTCAAAATCCCTTGTAAACTTCCCGATCAACCAAGTTCTGTACATATAACTTTATTCATTCTTGTATAGTATTCAACAAGAATCAAGACTTGTGGGTTAATTACATGAAAAATAATGCCATTCATATTTAGCTAATGCAACAATAATCCCGTGTTTACATTTTACGTGTCATAATTTTAAAAATGATCAAATATGTCATGTAAGATGCCACATATGATTATTACTGTAGTCGACAACTATAAATAACACTATTTTATTGAAAGTCATACCTTTTTTAAATTACTAGTTAACGCTGAACGTGTTGAAAGTTGTACCTTTTTTAAATTACTAGTTAACGTTGAACGTGCGATGTACGTTACTATGAAACGTTTTGTAAGTGTCGTAAAAATAATATTTGAATATACTTGAATGTTAATTAATTTAGAATTAATACAGGAGAATATATACGTGACAATGAATGTTAATTAATTTAGAATTAATACCGGAGAATATATACCCGACAATGAATATTAATTAGTATATATGGAAGTGAACAATGAAATGCGTTATTAAATATGAAATTATAATCAACTTATAATTAAAATTAATGACACTGAAATGCATAAATGAATGTGAATGTTAATTATTGAAAATTAATAATAGGAAATTCATATATTAATAAAAGCATACATGTGAAATAAATTTGTCAAATGTACATTTATATTGATGGAACTAAATAGTTAAATAAATATTGAAAAATGAAAAGTAAAGTATTATTGAAATAATTAAATTATAGTGGTGCTAGAATCGTCAAAAGAATGATGCCCACTTAGTGTGATATTTAATAATATTACAGACTAAAGCAAGCCACGTAAGATCTCACGTAAGATAATTTTGCAGACTATGAATAACATTATTGATTTTTCTACTTCTCCATTGAAAAAAGAAAAAGAAAAAGGAGGCCTTTAGGAGTTTGATTGTTCATCTTCCTTGAATCTTATCTAGAGTGAACACTATTTTAAAAAAAATAAAAAATCATTTGTTAAATGCATAATTGTTAAATTCAGATGGAAACATTTAAGGTCCGTTTGATTGGTAGTGTGGAAAATGGATTGAAAGAAAATGAATTTCAGGGAAAATAATTGTTTAGAACTTATTTTATTTTTCAGGGAATTATTAAATAAGTGTGTTTGATTGGTATAATTTTCCATCCAGAAAATTTTAAAATTTTGGATCTTTTTGTTCACGTGTGACTTTATTTTACATGAAAATTGTTAACTAAACTGATTTTTTTTTTTTTTTTTTTTTTTTTTTTTTTTAACAATTGGTTATGAAATTTGTTACCGTTGCCAAAAAGTAAAAAAAAAAAAAAAAAGTTTGCTCGAAAATTATTTTTTCATCAAAGTTTAGTGTTTGTTTTACATGAAAATTGTCCATTAAAATGATTTTTTTTTTATATAATTGGTTATGAGATTTGTTATCATTGCAAAAAAAAAAAAAAAAAAAAAGCTCGAAACTGGAATTCATTTTCTCACCTTTCCTAAAAAGAAGGAAAAAGGGGTGGGTGAGAAAAAAATTTCCATGAAAAATTTAACATATCAAACAACTTTTAAAAAATGGAAAAGAAAAATGTTTTCTTTTTCTATGGAAAATGCAAGCTATCAAATATGCCATTAGTTCTCGAAAAACTAGTAAATCAACGTTGGTGCCCTAACCTCTCGAATCATCACAATGAAAGGACAACCAAGTTAATACGGATTTTCAACATCTCATATTAGTTAATTAATACGACCCTCAATATGTAGAAAATATTTTTATAAATCAATATATCATGAAATTTAAAAGAGCAAATTCATTAATTTGGTGATAAAAATAAATCATTTAACATTTTTTTAGAGTTTTAATACATAATTATCGGTACACTGTACACCGGTCGACCAACCCAATAACTTAGTCGGGTCAATGTCCCGCTAAAATTGATAACTTTGGTTATGGGTTAATTTCACAAATAGTCACTGAAGTTTCAAAATTTCAGAAACGGTCACTGAAATTTGAAATTTCTTTCACAAACGGTCACCGAATTTTCAGATTTTTTGGGCAAGTTTGAGGCAATTTTTCGGCAACTTCCGACCACCAAAATCGTCGATTTCGAATACTGTTGAAAAACCCACGATATCCTGTTTGGTACACATTAAAATTTTCAACTATACATTTTTCAATAAAATAATATTTTTCATTACATCAATAATTTTTATTTTTTTTTCAATTACAGATTCTCCATCAATCTACTATTTCAGAATACATTTTTTCAAAATAATATAACTCACACACACCCTGAAATAAAGCCCTACTAACCCAGTAACCCTGGGAGAAAGTTGAAGCAAAATAAAATACCCTAAAAGGGTAAGTGAAAAAGGAAAAAACTGCGGCGGACCCAGGCCAAATCCAGCAGCGGTGTTTTGTATATCCACATCGTGCATGACATCAACGGTGCAGATTGCAAACATGCTCTTCAATCCAACGGCACGTGTCATCTCAAGGCTTCCCATGAAAACCTCAAATCCTCTCTTTCAGCCTCCACACACTCCTTGTCTCTCTAGAACTCAGATTCACGTATACATATACACACACATATCCATATCTATAGAGATATACCTATATTCCTATATATTACATTCGTATATAGTGGTATAATTAATAAATAGAGGTTCTTGTGCTTGTGGGTCTGTTCAAGAATCAAGATGCAAGCAGATAACGGTTCTGAATCTAATAAAGATAATAATGAGAGTAATAATAAGGGCGGTGGGCAGCAGACGGCGCAGCCACAACAGGCAGTGACGGCCGCGGTGCAAGGACAGCCTTGGGTGGCGATGCAGTACCCGGCGGCGGCTATGGTAATGCAGCATGGGATGATGCCTGCGCCGCATTATCCGCCCCACTACATGCCGTATCATCATCACCACTTCCACCAGGTTCACCACCCACCAACGCCACCACCGCAGCAGCACCATAGCAACAGTAATGGAGGATCCAATGGCGAGAACCGTACTATCTGGATGGGTGACCTCCACAATTGGATGGACGAGGATTATCTCCAAAACTGTTTCGCTTCCACCGGAGAGGTATAAAATGTGTATCTTTTATAATTACACGTTTTCTTGAAATTGTGTTATTGGATGCGTTTTTTGTGTTCATTGAATTAATTTTTGATGTTTGTTATGGATTATTGTGTTCATTTATAGGGTAAAAATTTGTACTTTAATAATGACTGACCATGAAATCTAATCTCTGCTACATTATTTAAATGACCATTTGTTTTGCTATAATAAGTAATTTTTGTTGGTTCAATAAGCCAAGTAATGGAAAAAGTTGAATTTAAATTACCTTTGTCTATATGATAAGTCTCAATTCAAACCTTCTAGTTTGTAATGTTTGCTTTGTATTTTTTTTTTTTTTTTTTTTGTGTCTTGTATAAATTGACATATTTATTTCTTTTGGAAACTTCCTATAACAAGTGCAGAGAAGAAATATTTGTGCAGTGACTTAAATTGTTGTGACATTTGTCTAGTTCTACTGCATAGTAATTAATTTTGTCAAAAGCATGATAGTGAAAATCAAACAAGATGTTGGAGTTGATACTACTTTTGTTCATATATCATATATAATAGCAATGACATTGAGTACTGATTGACTTCTAATTTTCTTGTGTCAACATTGTTACATTACTACACAACACTACATAACTGGCATTGAAAACACGCTGTTGTTTAGTATAGTTATGCCAGGAATATTTACATATGAAGATTTTGGATGCAACTTTTAGAACCAAATGGTACACAGTAGCAGTTCCCAGAAAGTTTGTCTTGAGGATTCAACATATACTCTTTGACTATATTGTCTTAGTTTCTGTATGTTTTGAGTTTCAACCAGATAAAGATTTAGGCAATTCCCATTTTCAAGTTTTTGTGATTCAAGTAGATGAAATGATACTAGAATTTAAGTTTATACTGACAGTTATTTTAATTTAAAGAAGTTAAATTGCAGAATGACTTTATTTTACTATGTTCATTTACTTGCAGCATCTTATTATTTGGAATCAATTTTCCATGCCTCTCACAAAATCAATTGGTACTTAGTGAAATCCTTTTTATAGAGTAAAGACTTCTGCAAGCTGACCTTTCTGACATTTTGGTTAAAACCTTTAGTTTCAGTATGGTGATGCAGTTATTTTGGTCTATGATAATTGGGACTGTTGTTGAAAAAGGAAAGTGATAGAAAGGATAATTTTATGCTTTACTCGATTGGAAATTAATGTAAGGAACTTGGGGGCTAGTATTTATTCCTATGAAGTAAAATAATCGTCATTTTTTCGTATCTGAACTATATAAACAGTTCTTTATAAGCACTATAATTCTCAACCATGACAAGTAATTTGCAATTTATATTTCATCTATGTTGTAGTCCACTAAATCTGTGAGAGCACTCTGACAGACACTTCTCTTTCAAATTTTTTATTTCTTTAATATTGATCAAAGAAATTGAGTGATCTGTTATCTTGCATTTTCTCTATGACAAAGATGATCATTTTGTAGGTGGCCTCCATTAAGGTTATTCGTAACAAGCAAACAGGCTTTTCCGAGGGATATGGATTTGTCGAGTTCTTTACACATGCTGCTGCTGAGAAAGTGTTGCAAACTTATTCTTTCATTTCTATGCCCAACACTGATCAACTTTTCCGTTTGAATTGGGCTACATTTAGCATGGGTGACAAACGTACAAATAATGGTTCTGATATTTCTATATTTGTAGGAGATTTAGCTGCAGATGTTACTGATAGCTTACTGCATGAAACTTTTTCTAGTAAATATCCCTCTGTTAAAGCTGCTAAAGTAGTCATTGATGCCACCACCGGTCGATCAAAGGGCTATGGCTTCGTTAGGTTTGGAGATGACAACGAAAGATCACAGGCTATGACTGAAATGAATGGTGTCTATTGTTCTAGCAGGCCTATGCGAATTGGTGCGGCAACACCGAGGAAATCATCTGGATACCAACAACAATATTCATCCCAAGGTATCAAATAACTATGTATGCAAAACTTAATTGGATTTTTCTCTCAAGCATTGCAAGATTAATTGTTTCTGCACGCTTTATTTTTAGGAACTGATGAACTGCACAAAAGCCAATTTTTCTAAATTGAATTTTTGAACACCATTTAACATATTCTCACTGACTATGAGGATCCAACCTATTGGTCTGTGGGATGGAGTAGTAGAAAGAAATGAAGTAGGAAGAGAAGTGGAAGGATGTACAGAGATGCATATTTCAATGTTTTGGCGAGGGCAAAAAATAAAGGAAAATGATGAATAAGACGGCTATTAGTTAATGATCCATGCCCATCACGTATTTCCATCCCAAACTTTAGAGGAAGAGAGCGAAAAAATTTGCATATGTTTTGTGTCTGCATTCCTGAAATGAATAAGGAGAAAAAGGACAAATTAACCTCGGTGTGATCCTAGTATTGGTTCATAAAACACAATGGGGCAACATCAGTTTTCATCATACCTATACTATACTGAACCAAATAAAAGCATTGAAAGGTGGCATCTTCAAGCTAAACCTGGATATCTCTTTTTATACTTAAGATACCTAGATGAGTACATGTTCCTTTCTTTGGTAACCTATACTGTCTTAAACATTAAATTTGAACTTGCGAAAAATTTAAATATACAGCTAGTTTTTCTCTTCCGAAAGCTGGGCATATTTATCTGAATTAGAATGTAGATGTTATTTGGTAGTTTACTCGTGTTTACCTTTTTTTTTCACTAGTTTGCTTTGCAGCTGCTTATATCAGTTTTATCTGCACTGATCTATTTTTGCAGATTTCGATTTTCAAATTTCTGTAACTAATTTTAAAGCTACACCTCACTTTTACTGCTCAATTTTCTCTAATTCATACAAAAGGGATGTGTAGTGATCCCTATCTGTGAAGTCATGAGTAGGGCCCAGCTTCGGATAAGAATATTAGAATCATAAAACTGAATGAGATTGTCTAAGTGGACACAAGATTTTACATGTTTTTTTTAGTAAGTGCTTCACTCAACTCTTGGTCTCTAGACACTAGAAATCTTGAGTTTAAGTGTAAATGCAATTATGTGAAAGTTAGCTTCTCTCTCTTTGCATTGAAATCTTACACTTCTAGTTCTGCCACAGATATTTTTTTTTTCAATATTTTGACGATATAAAATGAAATTTTTTGAAACCTTGTCATCAAGGGCTTTCGATTCTCCCAACAAAATAATATAATTTATTTCTTGCAAATTCTCCCAACCCCGTATTTATTCGGAATGAGGCTTAATTTGTTGTATTTCTTCGTAAGACAGCTTGCTATTTGGCGGTTCAAATAATTTCTGAGCATGCTGAGAGTTGAGAGTGGTATACTAAACCAATTGCCTATATCTGGGATTTTAATTCAAAAATTTAATTTCTATAAGCTGGTTTAATAGGTGGGTACTCAAATGGAGTTTCAGCCCAAGGCTCGCAACCTGATGGAGATACCCTAAACACAACAGTCAGTTATCCAGTCCTTTTCCTTGTCTTTTCATTGTCTCCAATACCTATTGGCTAATATATGCTTGTAGATTTTTGTTGGAGGGCTTGATCCTAATGCCAGCGAAGAAGATCTCAGGCAGCCATTTGTGCAGTATGGCGAAATATTATCTGTAAAGATACCAGTTGGGAAAGGATGTGGGTTTGTACAATTTGCTAATAGGTAACTTACTACTTATGATATCCTTGGTAGTTGCAGGTAATACTAAGGTTTGTCCATAGCTACTTCAGCTGTAGTATTATGAATCTGAACATTTTACAGAAATGATGCCGAGGAGGCATTGCAGAAGTTGAACGGTACAACAATTGGAAATAAAACTGTACGGCTTTCTTGGGGACGTAATCCAGCAAATAAACAGGCAAGACATATTTTCACCCCTCTAACCCCACAACGCCCGCACTCTTTCCCTCTCTCTCTCTCTGAAAAAGAGGTGAACAAATATTTATGATTCTAATCTTGTTAGGGAAATAAATTGATGGTTAAGATCATTGATCAAAGCTTATGACGTGCTTATTAAGGAATACTTGTATATTTTGCTCCAAATGGCTGCTTTTATAGAATCATTCTCTCCGTATAAGGTCATTTGACCTGTACATTTTCTTGCCTGTTTCTTGAGGCTGTTTGCTTATTCTTCTTTCTTGGGGGTGGATGGGAGGGTTCACTGTCCTGGTTATGTTAGGCATAATATTGATGTTGGCCGGTTTGAGCCCATGTCTAATAGCATTAGTGAGGAAGTTATGATCATGTTGGGCTAAGCTTAAACAGTTAAACTTGTACATAAATAAGGTGATTGTTAAAGTTGAAATAAGTAATTTACTTATTTCGAAAGAAAAATGTTAGTTCCAAGCACATATTTGTAGGTAAAGATAACTTCACTTTTCTTGAGTTTAGCCAAATAATGCTCATAAAAGCTAGACTATATATTAATTGCTGCATTGGGATTTTGCAGTCGAGAGCTGATTTTGGAAACCAGTGGACTGGTGCATACTACGGAGGGCCTTTTTACGATGGCTATGGATATGCTGTGCCGCCCCATCATGACCCAAGCATGTATGCAGCAGCAGCCTATGGGGCTTATCCTGTGTACGGAACCCACCAACAGCAAGTAAGCTGAAGGACTGCTGAAAAGTTGTTCACTGAAATACAGCACTCATGGCTTGGCATCTTTGTATCCAACTCCAAATGTGGAGTGGCACTGAATTTTGCCCTACTGAGGTAGTCCTCTAGGAATTTTACTGAACATTTGTTTAGAAGTGTGGACTCAAACTATTAACTTCTCGACTTGAATAAAGTATCTTACATTGGTATGTCGTCGTCATGATTATCTTGTGTGCATTATGTAAATCCGCATTTTCCTGTTGGTTCTTTTTCCGAGGTGTGGGGACTACTTTGCACAAACCCTTCTTCCATCGACCTTTTGCCTGAACCCCCCCCCCCCCCCCCCCCCCTTCCTTGCCAGAGGCTCTTGGTTCGAATGGAGTCTTGACATTTATATTGGTCAATGCCAGTCCGACGACGATCTGATTTAATATCAAAGTTTCGATTTGCATTATGTGATGATTGTACAATTACTCCCCTAAATCAAATTTGAGATCTTTTCATGCAAATCGAGATAAAGAAAATACAACGAAAATGATAATTTCAAATAATTGCAAAATATCAAATAAATTTAGAAACAGACCTCAATTTCTTTAAAACTATAAACAAGTCTCAACTATCAATTTGATCTATAAGACATTATTATTTTTTTTAAAATTTATTAAATATAAACAATTAATGAATAACCCAGATTAATCAAAGAGGACAAGACGAATAATTTTCAACAAAATCTCACGTTACCATGAATGTAAGATCCGAATATAGATTCCCATTCCCCCCCCCCCCACCCCACCCTCCTTCCTTTTTTTTCCCCCTCAAAATTGAAGTTTCAGCTTCTTCATCGTAAGGTCCACGTACGAAATCAGCCGTCACCAGTGAACATGGAACAAAACGGCAGCAAGCTGTTTAATGCTAGATTGCTCGCTCTGCATTTTTCTTTTTAAAATTGTCATGGCATGTGCGCTAGAACTTTTGTTCTAAAATTGGAAATTCGTGTTATTTAATTGAAATTCTAGGTATAGTTCGCAGTTAATCAGTGCTTTCTGATGTAAGAGAAATATATATTTTGTGTTCTTCTTGTTTGCAATATAGTGTAAAGTTTACAAACACAAAATAACTTATGACAGAGATGACATTTTTTGTTTATTTTCAAAAGTAGCTTTTATTTCTTTTTTGTTTCAACATTCATTCATTCACTCATAGCAACTGAATAATTGACGATAGATGATTACATGATTACATTGTTGTTTCCCCCATTTTCGTTTATAAACATGAGTTGAGATTCAAATTCCGAAGCGGAGGCTTCTGTTCTGTCCCGATTGCCAACTTTCTCAGTCGTAGAAGGGGCTTGTGCAAATTTTGTTTAGACACGACTAATGTTATTCCATTAAGAGGATGGTGGTAGTTTCCCCCGAAGGAAAGAGGAGATCATAGTTAATGCACGTTCTGGTTGGTAACTCGGAACTGTGTGCCCAGATCCCCTCACTGTCAACAGCGTCAATCCTTTGTACTGAACCACATATCCTCCTACCTGCCAGTATCACGAGGAATTGTTGCATTTTCATGGCCATAACAGGACTATAAGTTAGCATAAGACAGAAAGCGATATGAGCATGCAAAGGTGATGATGAGTCATAAGTGTTGGAAATATATTATTTGGTGAATGAGAAATTAAGCCAAATTTTGAATTATTGGAAAATTATATGGAATATTGTGAAATATTCTAGAAAATATGTAGATGAAAAGATGTGTCTTTTCATATGGATTATGACTCTTGGAGATCATAACTTGTGGTATTATTTTCAATAATTGTCTCTTTATGTAGAGATGTAATTGTGTCTCTTTATGGAGAGATATAAATTCTAAGAGATGTGTCTCTTGGTATGGATGTTCCAACTACTATATAAGGGATCCCCACATGTTTGAATTTGATATGGGGAAATATGGAAAAAGAAGAGGAACAAATTCAATTGATAGTTCCATATTATTCCATTTCATGTTTTATTTTAGTTTTGCATAAAACACTTTGTAGAAGTGATTTTTCTTGCATCAAAATCATGGTTATGGTAGAGAGGGAACTCCGTTCGAGTTCGTTGGTCTAAGCCATTTGGAGTGTTCCTATGGCTAGATGTGGTCGTTGTATCTTGGGAGATGATTGTCAAGAAACCGTTAGCACCGATGCGGGGCAAATTCATCTTAAGGACAAAGTATCAAACACTTGCCTCGACCGATTGCATCACTTGCATCTCCTCTTTTTTCTTCCGATTTCATTCTAATCTAGTATTTTGATTTCGGAAAGTAACTAACTATTCTTTTGATTTCATGCTAAGGTTTGAATTGAATAACAACATGTGTTCACTCATATTGGGAAGTGAAGAATCCATATTATTATATTCGAAGTCGATAAAACACTATTTTATCTTCTCAAATCAGATTTCGGTAAGTCGAATTCTATTTCGATTTCACGAGTATAACACGGTACGTATTGATTTGAATATAATGTGCACATTATCGGTGTAATATCTCCAACAATCTTAAGATGAATTTTGAATTTTATTTGACGTGCATGTTATAATGGAAATCATGAGATTGCATGGATAATTCCAAAGTCATGGATAGCCCACGATTTGGATAAAATGAAATTAAAAAGAGACTTTGGTTGCTTTATGCTAATATATAATTATATGTATAAATGGCTTTGGTGGTGGTAGAATTCTAAATCAATACCAGTTATATTCAATAGAAAAAAAACTTCTACACTATGCAATTCTCAACTTCATTGGTGCCGTGCAGTTTCCTTGTGTATTTATTCTATTTTGAATTTTAAATGAAAAGGCATGAGTTCCATTGCCTTCATGTTGTTTACTGTAAGAAAATTTATATGTTTTATATTGATAGCATGTGCATTAGTGCATATAAATTGTTTAAATACTTGAGGAAGATGTGGACCTGTAATCATTTGATGGATATTGAATTCAATTCATTGACTCTCGAAAAGATGAAGAAAAGGGACAAATCTCATGAGGGATTTAGTCGTATGAATGTTTGCTGTTGGATATTTGCCGCGATGGAGAGTGAAACCACGATGGTGACAATCAAATTGATGGATCGAGATTTCGTTCATTTGATGAAAACGAATTTTACAAGAAGATTCAATATGGAGGAGAACATGCTTTTAAATCCAGATTCATGTTTCGGGTTCAGTACCTTCTCCAAATTCGGTGAGTAACAATTATATTTGATCCTTGCACTTGGAAGTTAAAATCTGATTTTATATGCGTAAAAAAAAAAAATGGATTGAACATCAGATTTCATTGTGCACCAGTAGTTTACTCAAATCTGGTTTTGAATTATGTTGATGAAAAAAAAACTCGGAATCCAAAGCCGTTGGTTCATTCTAAAAATTGCATGTGGCTGTAGGTTCTTTTGAAAGGTATGAATTAATGTTCAAACATTAATTGCTATTTGATTAAATGAATGCCTATGCATGTTGTTGTGTTGAAAAAAAAAACTGGAAATTAGAAATTATACCTACTACTCTGTTTCCTGAACGAGATTATTGGAATGTGATAATTAATTGTGAATTTGTTCATTTGATATTCACTAATCTGTGCATCCAAGTGCCTTTCTATCCGAAAGTGAATGTGCTTTTCTCGAGGCAGTTTATTAGGTGGTGAATCTTCATTTTTTTTAAAATGTATTTTCAAACCAAATATGATGAAGTGTGTGAATTTCCCATGATATTGATATTCCTAGTCACGACATGTATTGACTAAGATGGAATAAATTCTTTTTATTGGAATATGGAAGATTATTCATTTTATTGGAATATAATGATAGTCTCAATTAATTTGATGAAATTAAATGAGATGATTTATGCAAATATGACAAAATGCGATTTATTCTAATTGTATTAAGTGGAAATCATTATTTGATAATGAGATTTAAGCCACTTAATTACTTGAAATTCGTAGAATATTATGAAATATTCTAGAATCGATTTGGATGGAAAAATATGTCTTTTCATATGAAAAATCATTACATTTGGTATGATTAATTTTCAATTGGTATATTTCTTCATAGAGATTAATACGAAGAGGTGCGTCCTCTCATTGGGTTGTTATTTGAAAACACAACCGATGGATGATTCGTTCATTAAATTTGAACATGGTGAATAAGTATTATTTAACATGAAATAATACTATTTCGTGAAATGTCACAAATGTGATATTTGTTGGGAGAAGTTGCAATTCTTGTGAATCAAGATGCTTAGTCTTCTTCATTGTTGAATTCGATTTCAATCGTGGAACCAATTGAGTTGGTTTATGCTTGAAAAGCATTGTGGGTCTATAAGATGACCTTGATCAAAATTATGTGTGATCAAAATGAAAGATGGTTGGATTGAACCACTTTGTGAAAGTTGAACTACGAAAGAGTTGATGAACTCTAAGTTCAAGTACAACCCAAAAATGTGGGGGTTAATATCAATACTTGCGAACTTATGTGAAAAGTTCTAGATTTGTGGATGCAACATTACTAGTTGCATATGCATTCCTAATTGAGGAATTGTGGGGGTAACTTATGTTAAAAGTTACAATTTTCTATACCTTATAATCATAGAAATGTATCTATGCAGGTGGAAATGATAGAAAATCCTTATATTAATTATAAGGATGATATACACTAAATCTAAAGTGGATGAAATGGGATAAAAGTCAATTATGGTGTTTGTTTGGATATGCAAGATCAATTGGAATATTTGAAGAATATTCACAAAGTTGAAATGCATTGTAATATTTCAATAATGATATTGAATACCCATGTTTCTGGAATCCACTAAAGTGATTGACTAGTGTAGTGTATGATAGAAATCCTCTAACATTGTTGTTTGGAATTTATAAAGCTTTAGATAAAGCTAGTTAGAAGCATGTAGCTTCATGAGAGGATTTCTTGGTGGTGACATGTTGTATCTATTAAATCAATCAATTGTTGATTAGCTATATTTGATGAGATACTAAGTCACATGTAATGGTAAGTCTAGACGTATAAGTCGTAGACATAATACCATTAAGCAGTCGATCTCAATGGTGTAAACTCGTGGTACCTTTAGAGATTTACCGAGAGATCAAGAATACTGCATATCGAGGGGAATGAGATTAAAGCCTAGACGTAAGAGTCTTTGTATCGGTGTAATATCTCCAACAATAAGTGTAGTACAATTACCTCTTGGTTAGTGTACCATGGATGCCAAGCGGTTTCTACTGGAAGATGCAAAGTGTTTATCGAGTACCTTGATGATGTTATTGGAACTCGTCCGTCCATGTCTCCACTGCAAGTTTTTTCGAACTATCATCTTCAATTGCCATTTTCACATGAAGTAATTTACAATTTAGCGGGTGGTGAAGAAAATGAGGATTTAGTCTGTACAGGGAAAATTTCATATGTATGCATATTTGTATATTAACATTAGGATGTGTGCCAACAGAACTCAATGAAGTATACAAAATCGAAGAGTTTGAGGCTATAGCTGACATTTAAAGTCATGTCTCACCTGTAAACCCATAAGCGAATGCCGCTGGCTATAAGCTTTCTGATTATGGGTAGAACCGTTGTTGGGCTGTCTTTGTATTCATGGTCACTGTATGCAAATTAAGTCAGTCACAACTTCACTAGTCTTTCATATAATTTTTTTTTAATAGTATCTCAGCGGCAATGATGAATTTACAGACAACTGCTTACATCATCTAATTGAAATTTCATGTTGCTATTCAAATTTCAATGGATCTTCTAGATCTAGCAATGAATTGAACGGCTGAAAACGATTCATGTTTCCCACCCAAATCATTGAGATAAGCGCTTAGTGTGTCATTGTTAACTGAAATTTCATTGAAACGATATAATACTGCTACTTACTAAAAAAAGAAGTACCTGCAAGGTGACCAGGACGTGTTGATAGCATGAAGTGCCTGTTGCACCTTGGCAAGATTTAGATAGGAGTATACATAATCTCCAGAACAGGGATCAAATTCCTTCACCTAATTTTGAAGTTTCTTTCAGTTAGAATAAAAAAAAACTGATCATTTAAGTTTTGTTACAATAGATAGGCTGGGATAATAAATTAAGATAGATAGAGGTAACTTCTTTATTCTAACTACAGAGAAATGTAAAATAATGAATAACAAGTAAAAGCAGAGCCATAGAAGCTTTTGAAATTTAACTTGTTTCTGGACAATATTTAGTACATAAATATTTCAGAATTGCTTGTTGGGAGTGAGGAAGCTTTCAGACTACCTTTCGAGCCAGATAGTGGGTGATCACTCATCAATAGATACTAACTGAGAGCAGCCAGCAACAAGTACCTATTTATTTTGGTTTTTCTGTATTTTAAAAACAAATTAAGCATAAACGTGCGTCTCAATCGGGAAAACTTACTGAACCAGGAATAGATTTTGGTGTGGAACTATGACAGAGTGGAGCATAAATGTTATATATGTCTATATTTCCAGCCTCCTGAGATCCTTTGCGTCGATACTTGTTGCAAAGGTATGAAAATCTACCAGTGACATAATCGCAGTACTTGTTGATCCCTGCATTGGTTTCATCTGAGTTCAAAGCATGAGTCCATAAATAGTCATAAATCCCTTTGATACCTGTATTCTTATCTATCCAGGCATTTCCAATCTGCACCACCAATTGAAACTTGTAATCAGACTTCTACTAATTGACAGCAAGTCTTTCTGAAGCGCAGAGGAAATTTGATGTTTGAACTTACCGCAATGCCTTTGAGCTTAATTGATGCTTGATTTGCGTACTTTTTCATTGAAATTATAGTGTAAGCAAGCTGAGGCACATAATGACCCGCATAACTTTCTCCTGTTACATAGAAATCTCGGTTTTTGTAATGAGGGAATCTTTCTAGCCAGTTTACAAGGAATGTATAAGAATCTGCGGCTGTGCTTTTGTCACCCGTGTTTCTGTAATCAGAGGTCGTGTTCGAGTATGAGAACCCTACCCCTGCTGGGGACTCTAGGAATAATACGTTTGCCACTGCCATTTACTTGATATTAGATAGATGTTTTAATATTAAATACTCATTGAGATGATGGACTGATGTATGTGGAGTTTGCTTACCTTGGTTCCAGGAATATTGGTTTCTAAACAGCGTCTTTCCATCACTGTTGACTCTGAAAGGTCCCAGTTCTTCCATGGCTCCATATCCAAGTGATGAGCACCCTGGTCCTGTACATTAGCATTTTGCTTTCACTTTCCTGTAAATGGTTTTTTATAATGGACAGGGAATGGGAATAATGGCAGTGAAAAAGGTAAAAGATTAAGTTGGGTCTCTTAATTTAAAGCAAATTTAGAACTTATTGTTTTGGAGAGGTTCAATGAGCGCATATTCTAAAGTAAGCAATGCAACATTACTATTATGAGTAATGTATTTTAGAACCACCGGTGTTCAACATGTGACAATACCGATATCATTAAATTACATGTTCAATTAAATATAAGGAAATATAGCTCATTTAATAGGACGTATGATATGCTGATACTTAGATTACTCTTTAACCCTATTGGTTTTAGATAACATTATTTTATTCCGCATTACATAATGAATGCATGTGAGTTGTTTATACATAAATGAATTAACTAATAAGCATATTAACCGGGGACTTCATTTTACTGTTAAAGCCCCTGTTTGGTACACATTAAAATTTTTATTTTCATCCTTTTACTTATTTTCAACTACCCATTCTTCAATAAAATAATATTTTTCATCTTTTTCAACCACACATTTTTCATCAATCTACTATTCCAGAATACATTTTTTCAAAATAGTGTGGCTCAAACACACCTAAAATTGTTTACTTTATACTCTTTTGCACATTAGAATTAGATAGTTGGGAAAAAATTGCGGTCTAGTAGAAAGTTATACCCATGTTGAAGCTTTAGAATTGAAGTCTTCTTCAGCAAATTTTTCAACTTCATCACTAACACTAGTGCAAGTATGAAGTGAAATAGTGAATAACATAAGAGCTCTTACCAGCGGCGGATGCAGAACTTTAAAGTTAGATGACATAATCGAACTTGAAAAGTGTTGGGAGTATTGCTTCACACATTGACAGCATGGAGTTGAAAAGAAAAGAAGAATTAGCTCAAAGAAGATAGGAGTTAGTTATCCTAGTTGAATTAGTTAGCTTCGGTTACTTCAGTTGAGATAGTTAAAAATTGTTATTCCAATTGGTTAAATGTTAGTTATTGCAGTTCAAATTTCTATTAGCATGTAGTATAAAAAGGTAGTCCAATACTTGATGTAATTCATTTGGATTCCCTCAATTTTCAGTAAATAATAATTGATCTTCAAAGATCAGTTTCTGTAGTTCTCTGTCTTCCTCTTCTTCTATCCTTTGTCTTCAAGATGAGTTTGATAATCAACATGGTATTAGAGCTCAACCTTCATAACCAATGCTCTCCGCAAGATCAATCTCCTTTTTGTAAAATTCTGCTCCGGAATTTTTTTTCTTTGCAAGCTTCCTAAAATGAGTTCTGGGAATTCAGATATCAATCCCTCAGATGACTCTTCAAGTCCATATTATCTTCATCCAAGTGACAATCCAGGCACTTTATTAGTATCAGAAATTTTTAGTGGAGAAAATTATGTAGCCTGGAGTCGATCTATCAGCATCGCATTGACGGTCAAGAACAAGATCAAATTCATTGATGGTTCCATTACTTCTCCTCCTACTGATCAGATTATCGAACACACAGCTTGGTTACGTGCGAACAATCTGGTTCTATCATGGCTGATGAATTCTATTTCCAAGGAGATACGAAACAGCCTGCTATTTGTAACATCTGCCATGGATCTCTGGAATGAGCTCAAGACAAGATATCTTAAGAGTGATGGACCAAGGGTCTTTCATCTAGAAAAGTCTTTGAGCTGTATAAATCAAGGTTCTCTATCCATCACTGAATATTTTAGCTCGTTTAAAACTCTTTGGGATGAATACATCAGCTATAGACCTTTTCCAACCTGTACATGTGGAAAAATGGCCTCATGCACTTGTGATTTATTCAAGTTTTTACAAACCAGACAACAGTCTGACTATGTCCTCAAGTTCTTGATTGGGTTAAATGATTCCTTTGCATCTAGTCGAAGCCAATTGCTACTCATGGTTCCACTGCCAGGCATGAGCAAGGTGTTTTCTCTATTACTGTAGGAAGAAAGCCAGAGGCAACTCACAAATACTGGCACATATAATGAGACACATGCTTTGATGGCCAAACATTTTAATCAGCCAAAAACATTCAAGGATATGCATAAAACATCTACCTTACACTGCACCTATTATGGCTATAGTGGACATAGAGTAGACAAATGTTTCCAACTTCATGGATATTCACCTGGCTGGACTGGACCAAAAGGAAAAAGGAATGCCTCTGCTCATGCTGTTCTTGCAAAACAGGAAAGTGATGAGCAACCAAGGTTTTCTTTCACTCTAGAAGAATTTCAAAAATTAATGGCACTTTCTAATCCAACGTCATCCGATTTTTCTACCTAGAACAATGTTCAGCCTGCAGCTAATGTTACCTCCACATCTCAGTTTTCTGGTAAAATGCACCCTATGTCACAATTAGGTTATTGCAACTCTGCCTCATCCATCTTACACCTTAACTTATCCTGGATTCTAGACATCGGTGCGACAGATCATATGATCTGTTCACCACTCCTATATTGTTCTACACCCAAGTCTGTCAACATATTCATAAATCTCCCTAATGGTAATAAGGTTCCTGCTTCACACATTGGGACCGTATGTCTCTTTAACACATTGTTTCTCCATAATGTTCTATGTGTTCCTTCTTTCTCTTTTAATCTGTTGTCCATATCTAAACTTACCAAGCAATCTAACATTTGCCTTACTTTTACTGCCTCTTATTGCACTTTGCAGGACTTATCAATGACGAAGACGATTGAGATTGCCTTTGAGAAAGAAGGACTTTACCACCTAATACAAGACTCATCAAAAGCTCAAAATTGCAAACCTCAAGCTACTCCTGCTTTTTCTGCTTCAGCTATCAGCCAAAATGAGTTAGATATATGGCATTACAAACTTGGACATGTATCTAGTTCAAGACTATCCTCCCTCAAACAAATAAAACCCTCCATTACTTTCAACTGTAAACATGTTTGTGATACATGCCCCCTAGCAAAACAAAGAAAGCTTTCTTTTCCTGTATCACAAAGCAAAACAAATAAAAAGTTTGATTTGATCCATTGTGACATCTGGGGTCCTTTTGGCACCACCTCATATTGCGGTTTTAAATATTTTTTAACCATTGTAGATGATTTTACAAGATGCACATGGGTATATATGATGAAAGCCAAATCAGAGGTCCCTTCCCTAATCAAAACTTTTTGCAAAATGGTGAAAAATCAACATTCTATCAATATCAAAACCTTACGTTCTGACAATGGTCCAGAGTTTCTTCTTACAAAATTTTACAACAAATATGGCATTTTACATCAACGAAGTTGTGTCGAAACTCCACAACAAAATGGAGTTGTGGAGAGAACATCAACATCTATTAGGCACCGCTAGAGCACTGATGTTTCAAGCCAACTTACCCCTTTGTTTCTGGAGTGATTGTGTTCTTGTTGCAGCCCACATTATCAATAGAATTCCTACACCACTCCTCTACAACAAAACTCCTTTCGAAATGCTATTTGACAAACCACCCAATCTTTCCCATCTAAAGGTATTTGGCTGCCTCTGTTTTGCATCTACTTTGACAAACCACATGCAAAAGTTTGATCCTAGAGCAACAAAATGTATATTCTTAGGATATCCATCTGATTACAAAGGATACAAACCTATGGATTTGATCACCAACAAGATAATTATTTCTAGAAATGTTATATTCCATGAAACAATCTTTCCTTTCACAATCCTTCCAGCATACCAAGAATCCCATTCTTTCATGTTTCCCAATTCAGCACCATTCCTAGAACCTTGTCATAAACTCTCACCATTACATCTAGATCAAAACATTCGACCTTCCATCATTGATTCTCTTCCTTCTTTTGAACCAGTCACGCATATTGAACATGACCCCTCTACCTCCTATCCCATGTCTATCATTACTCAATTGCCAGATCAAACTGATCGACAACCCAGAAAATCTAGCAGAGTTAAACACGCACCAACTCATCTTCAAGATTATTATTGTGGTAATGTCTCTTCGGCTCAAAGGACATCCCAAGCATCTTCTTCAATTGATGGATCCTCAGCAACATGTAATCTCTATCCTATTCAGCATTTCATTTCATCAAATCGTCTATCCACTTCACATAAAGCCTTCATAGCATCCATTTCACACTCATCAGAACCCAAAACATTTAAACAAGCCTCACAAATACCTGAATAGCAAGCTGCTATGAAAAACGAAATTCAAGCTTTGGAGACAAATAAAACTTGGGAGCTTGTCACTCTTCCTAAAAACAAAGTATCTATTGGTTGTAAATGGGTTTTTAAGATTAAATACAAAGCTGATGGAACCGTTGAAAGGTATAAAGCTAGATTGGTGACAATAGGGTATACTCAACAAGAAGGCTTAGATTTTTTTGATACTTTTTCTCCTGTAGCAAATATCACTTCTATTCGGCTACTACTTGCTACAGCCACAATAAAGAACTGGCATATTCATCAATTAGATGTGAATAATGCATTTTTACATGGAGATTTATATGAGGAGGTATACATGGAGTTGCCTCATGGACTGAATACTACAAGTGGAAAGGTTTGTAAATTGCTGAAAAGCTTCTACGGTCTGAAGCAAGCCTCTCGCCAGTGGTTTTCCAAGTTATCTAATGCACTGGTTGACTATGGTTTTGTGCAAGGAAATTTCGACTGTTCATTATTCATCAAGAAATCTGATCAGTTTTTTATTGCATTGTTAATCTATGTGGATGATGTGATCTTAGCCAGTGATAGTATGCTTGAAATTCAGAAGTTAAAAACATTTTTACATGAGAAGTTTACCATCAAAGATCTAGGACAGCTGAAGTATTTTCTTGGTATAGAGGTTGCATGGTCCAAGAATGGCATTTCCTTATGCCAACGAAAATATGCACTTGATATCCTTAACGACACAGGTTTAAGTGAAGCAAGACCAGTCGCTTTTCCCATGGAATCCACTCTTAAATTATCTGCCATTGATACAAATTTATATGAGGACCCTTCGAGCTATAGAAGGCTTGTTGGCAGGTTATTATACCTAACCATCACGATGCCTGACTTAGCCTACTCCGTCCAAGTGCCTGAGTCAATTCCTTGCTAAACCAGCTGTCAGTCACCATCAAGCAGCAACAAGAGTCTTGAGATACCTCAAGGCCACACCAGGGCAATGTCTGTTCTTCTCATCTTCTTTAGACCTACAACTAAAAGCCTTTTCAGATAGTGACTGGGCAGGTTGTATAGACACTCGCAGGAGTGTCGCTGGCTTCGCAATCTTTCTTGGCAACTCTTTAATTTCCTGGAAATCAAAGAAACATGTAACCATCAGCCGTTCTTCAGTAGAGGCAGAGTATCGCACTCTTGCAACAACTACTTGTGAAATCCAATGGCTTCTCTATGCATTACATGACCCACATATTCCTCATCAACAACCAGCCTTACTCTATACAGACAGCAAATCAACACTCTCAATAGCCACAAATCCAGTCCAACATGAGAGGACAAAACACATTCAAATTGACTGCCATCTTGTTCGAGAAAAACTACACCAAAATGTCATCAAGTTGTTCCACATTCCATCCAGACTTCAGCTTGCAGATATACTGACAAAACTCGTCGGATCCTTGCCTTTTCATCATACTCTTCGCAAGATAAACCTTCTTAACATACATGTTCATCTTGAGGGGGGTGTTGGAGTATTGCTTCACACATTGACAGCTTGAAGTTGAAAAGAAAAGAAGAATTATCTCAAAGAAGATAGGAGTTAGTTATCCTAGTTGAATTAGTTAACTTCGGTTACTTCAGTTGAGATAGTTAAAAATTGTTATTCCAATTGGTTAAATGTTAGTTATTGCAGTTCAAATTTCTGTTAGCATGTAGTATAAAAAGGTAGTCCAATACTTGATGTAATTCATTCGGATTCCCTCAATTTTCAGTAAATAATAATTGATCTTCAAAGATTAGTTTCTGTAGTTCTCTGTCTTCCTCTTCTTCTATCCTTTGTCTTCGAGATGAGTTTGAGAATCAACAAAAAAAAGTTGGGAGAAATTTTAAAATCGAAAATTTACGTCCAAAAAAATCATACCCCATGTAATTTCGCATCCGAAAATTTACATTGGATATGATTTTTTCGGATGTAAAACTTCGAAAACTTTTGATGCCATATTCCATAAAATGATGAGAAATACATTGAAAAATTTGTATCGCAGAAAATAATAGATGTTAATGAAATGATTGAATCTTTTTTTTAAAAAATGTGTGTTAGACGTCTTTCTTTAAGACCCATGTTTAACGTATTTTTAACTATTTTCGATATCTGTTTGGACTGTTCGATATGCCCATAATGTAGTTCTCGAAATAAGTTTTGAGATAACATAAGCAATTTATAGATTCGATTAACGTACGATCGTCGGAGAATTTTTAAAATTAGCATATTATCGAAATTTAAATTTAATGTGATTTTGCCCCTATTTTGTGGAGATTAAAATCAAATATTTACTAAATTTTGATAAAAGTTAAGCAGTTATGAATTCCATGAAATATGTTATCAAAATTAATTGTTAAATCTGATTAAGATTAAATTTTAGATTTCAATTGATACCAAACATGACTTTACAAGAAAAAAATATTCTCAAAAGTCGGGGGCACGTGCCCCCGGACCCCAACTTTTATGGACATTTCTTGCAGCAAAGGGAAGTGAATTGTACTCCCACTCATGCTTGATTGAAAATAAATGGGACATATTTTGTATGTGGTGTGTGTGGGGGGTTTCTAAGTCCGTTATATTTACCTCCATTAAGCCACAGGAGCAGAGGCTTGTTGGAAGAATTTTGGGGTGACTCCACAAAATAGTAAAACAGCGTTCTTCCAGCCTCTGGATCCACAGTTACATAACCTGCATATTGATTGAAGTCCACTCCTTGAGGCTGTCCTGGCAAACTCTCGATCTTGTCAGCTTCCATCATCCCATCTCGAGCCCCAACACGTACATGGTAAGAAAATCTTTTATCTGATAAAATATCCCCTTCATTCCATGCGTCTTCATGGGATGAAAAATCTGATTTTCTTGACTCTATCAGTTTGTAAAGGTTATCCATCTGATTTGCACAACAGATTGTGGGATAGGTCATTTGATGGCAATAGAAAATCAATAATAATATGGATACAAATTGTGAGACTTTCATCTTCTTTTGTTGGTTGCAAAGTTTTGTATACATGTGTAGCACTCACTAAACAATCGCTAATGGTACATTTATAAGAGCAAAGAGGGTGATTATGATTTGTTTACAGCTGATTGATACACGTGTTGCCTATAAATTAAATGCGCCCAATTCTTATTGTTAAAACGTCATTTTTCTTGAGAGAAAGTGTCACTGGACAATTTCTCCGATTGTAGGACATCATGATCTGGAAGCAGATGCACCATTAACGTGGAATGTGGGAAATGTCACTAGACAATTCCTCTGATTGTAGGGACATCATGATGTGGAAGCAGATATTATTTTTGTTTTTGTTCACCTCGTTTTTCGCACCATTGACGTGGACAACAGATATCGAGCCAACTCGCGTTCTTTCTAGCTAATTTCAACATGTGTGGACCGATTTTCATTCGACAATATCTCGAATTTGAACATGGGATAAGTTTAGTTTTATAACATGAGAGAGATATGTTTGGGTTCGGGAGAAATATACAAGATAAATTATACGATAATGAACGACCGATTAAGAGACAAACTCAAGATCAAGATCACATCTTAAACATTAAAAACCAAAGATTATAAGAAGGAGGGGAATGTATGACTTGCAGTTGATATATTTGCATTATCCCCAAAATGACAACAATGGAGGATATTTATAGTGTTATATGTGAATGGTGTCCATGGGATGGCACGTGGCCTCATTTCCTTAACCGAGATATTTTATCAGAGTTATCAATTTTGGCTCCACTAGTTTGTAGCTCATTAAATGTCCTCAAAAAGAAGATGGCTACTCTATAACCTATGCTAACAAGATTGACATTTTTACTCATTACAAAAGCTCAATCAATCATTCTAAAATGATTTCATAAATTCAAGATCTCCAAATGTGGATCGTCACCAGTGTTAGTTGTGTCCCGGATTCTACTTCATTGAATCTCGCCACTTCGGCAAAGAAGCTTTGTTTGTATCTTGGATTTGTCTTTAGCAAAGGGACTTCGGTAGGGCCAGCCTCATGATTCACTTCGGTAAGAGTGGGTTTCGCTAAATCGGATTTAAATGGATTCTGGTAGGTCCTACTCTACGTGGGATGCCACATGGCTTCAGCGACAATGACTTCAGTAGGTCGGCTGAGCCACGTGGTGGGAGCCTAGGCGGCGAAACATAACAGTTTTTGTTCTTGTTCCTTTTTACCTGGGAGTTATGATCTACTTCTGGTCCTTCTATTTGCTTTAGAGCTAGCCATTGGAATTCATTGTGAATTAATGCAAATTTCATGTTGCACGATTGAGTTGAGGATTCCAGTTTTAATCATTTTTGGTGGTTCTCTGAGTGGATTCCAATTAGAAATGCGAAAATGCGTTGTGTTTGTCTACAGCAGATTAACATTATATGCATTGCCTACAAATTGGATTTGACCTGTTCTTTGTTGTCAAAACGACACAGAAATCTAAAGATAAGATGTCACTGGACAATTCCTATGATTGTGACAATTTCTGGACCTCCAATTTGGTCTAGTGCTGGCCAGTGGAGTTCAATGTTAATTGATGTGAAATTTTGATGCTTCTCGATTAATTTGGTTCTTTATTTGTCACATTAAACCTAGATTGAAAGATAACTTGCTTGTCAATTTTAAGTAGCACGCGCATGGTACAATTGAAATGAATATATGAATAATTGCGCACCTTTAAATAATTTGATTTGCATATATATGTAAATAATAAATGACTATTCGAGTAATTTGCCCACGATCAAATAATATAATCAACCAATAGAATTGAAGAAGAAAATATGAAAATAACTTTAAACGTTAATAAAATACTTGATTATAACATTATTGATTGATGACCATACCATGAGTACCCAATACACATTTATTCCTATTTATAATAAAAATGAGTTCAACAACTCTCAATTATTATTGTAGCTAGCGTTTATCCAAAAAATAAATAACAATTATCAAATAATAAATTAACAACTTTGTATTAATCTTTTGATTTGAATTTGACAATCTCATCGGTCCAAAATTTTCTGGTCTCCTTATCACTTCTTTGATCCTCATCATTTGTGTTGCCAAGTTGTGTGACGTTTCTAACAATTGAGACAAATGAAAATCACTTAAAAAATAGAAACCATTCTAGCCCGGTCATTACGATTCAACTAGAGGTAAAATTGCGTACAGACCAAATATAAGAGAATGTGAATAAAGGATTCTGGCATGCAAAATTCAACCATTTTTTGTTTGTTGACACAAGTATTGAGATTCATTTTCAAATTCTGCAAATTTTGTTTAGATGACCGAAGTGCATAGGACTATATATTATCCCATCAAGAAGATGGTGGCAGTTTCCCCTGAAGAAAGGATAAGATCATAGTTAATTCACGTTCTGGTTGGTAACTTGGAACTTTATGCCCAGCTCCCCTCACTGTCAACAGTGTCAATCCTTTGTATTGAACCACATATCCTCCAACCTGCCAGTATCACGAGGAATTGTAAACTGAAATGTATCTTTTTTATGGCCACAGGCCCACAACAGGCCTATACTTTAGTCCGGTCATATGAGCAAGCATGGGCAATTGGAAATTGGATTTTGCCTCTTTGCCAGAAGAAATGTAACAGATGTAGTGATATAATTCGAGGTGGCAACATATGATTTGATGGAAAAGCTGACTATGTTTAAAAGAGTGCAATGCGAAATGTCACGTGGTATTATGTCAATGATTATGACATTGTAACATGATTGTTATAAATTATACGTGTAGGACAATTACCTCTTGATTAGTGTACCATGGATACCAAGCAGTTTCCACTAGAAGATTCAAAGTGTTTATCGAGTACCTTGATGATGTTATTGGAACTCGCCCATCAATGTCCCCCACTGCAAGTTTTGGTGGAAATATCATTTTCAATTGCCATTTTTTTTACATAAAGTAATTTAATGGTAGGCAGATGGGTAGAGAAAATGAGGATTAGTCTGTTCAAGAGATACTTCATATGTTTCTACATTCACATAGTCATATATTAAAATTAGGATGTGTTACAGAATCAAAAGAATTAGCGGCTATAATTGACATTAAATGGCAACGACTCACCTATAAACCCCAAAAGCTAATGCCGCTTGCTATCAGCTTTCTGATTATTGGCAGAATTGTTGTTGGGCTGTCTGTCCATACTACACCACAGTATGCGAATTCAGTAAGTCAGTGGTGACTGCTTTAGTATTCGTATTTCTTTGGATCTTCGTGTAGATCTAGCAATGGATCGAATGGAATGGCTAGAAAGATAATGTTGCCGACCAAAATTTATTGAAAAAAGCGCTTCGTTTGTCATTGTTGATTGGAATTTCATTGAAATGTTTACCGATGCATTTATAATATTGCTACATAATAAAGAAAGAAGTAGCTGCAAGGTGACCAGGATGTGTTGATAGCATGAATGGACTTCTGCACCTCGGCAATATTTAGATAGGAGTATACATATTCACTGGAACAGGGATCAAACTCTTTCGCCTAATTTCAAGTTAATATCAGGGTTAGTCTAAGAATCGGATACAATTTTTGCATAAATCATGGTTTCTGGCGGTTCAAGATTTATATATGAATTCGTTTATATTAGGTGGTTCAACACGATATTAAAGCAAGTAGAAGTCCTGAATTCAAGTCTTGTTGTCACCCATTGAATGAAATTGTGTACGTACTAGGCTTTGATGGGAAAAAAATGAATTCTGACTACACGTGAAGGGATGTGTTGAATGATAATATTGGAATGATATACACGTGACCCTCTCTAACAGTTTAAGATTTTAGATCAGGGGGTTCAATGGTTTTCTTTGATTTCATAAATTAAGCATAAACGTCAGCATCAATGAGGACTACTTACTGAACCATGGATAAGATTTGGTTGAATGATAATGTTGTCATCTATCCAGGCATTTCCAATCTGCACCACAAATTGATACTTGGATTCAGACTTCTGCTAATTGATAGCTAGTCCTTCTGAAGTGCAAAGGAAATTTTAAGTTCGAAGTTACGGCAATGCCTTTGAGATTGATGAATGTTTCATTTGGTTTCTTGTTCATTGTAAGGATAGTGTAAGCAAGCTGAGGCACATAATGACCCGCATAGCTTTCTCCTGTTATATAGAAATCTCGGTTTTTGTATTGAGGGAATCTTTCTAGCCAGTTTATAAGGAATGTATAAGAATCTGAAGCTGTGCTCTTGTCACCCGTGTTTCCATAATCAGAGGTCGTGTTCGAGTATGAGATCCCTACTCCTGCTGGGGACTCTAGAAATAATATATTTGCCGCTGCCATACCGTTTAGTTGATATTAGCTCCATGTTATATATTAAGCACTTTATTAGATGACGGATTACGGTTATGGAGTTTGCTTACCTTGGTTCCAGGAATATTCATTTCTAAACAGCGTCTTTCCATCACTGTTGACTCTGAAAGGTCCCAGTTCTTCCATGGCTCCATATACAATTGATGAGCATCGAGCACCCTGGTCCTGTACACAGTACATTAGCATTTTTCTGTTATTGTTTTGTATGTAGTTTAATCTAGTGGACAAGAGCTGGGAAACAATGGCGGTGCAGAAGGTCAAGTTAAAGCAAATGTGAGAACAGGAAAGTTTGGAGAGGTGCAATGAGTATAAATTCACAAGTAATGAGAGCAAGTACTAAGCTGTTATTCCACAAATAATAGAAATGAATGGTTTGTGACTTGAGTATCAATAAGTGAACTTTATGGACATTTGTTTCATTTAAGCACGATCCCCTATTTGACTAGGGCTCGATCTGGGGATTAATACAAGGATAGCTTCTTTTTGTAACGTTGCCTAGAGGCACAGTCCCACGTTAGGGCTTGAAAAGTTGGACTATAAGCACGATGATGTTATTACTGTAGAGCGTAGCAGGAAGATAAAAAAGCAAGAACAAATGGGGATCTCGACTCGTGTGATCTTATGCCGCTCCTGTCACCCCTCAACACCTGCAGTGGAAGAGCGCCATTCTGAAACCCCCTCATCACCTCTAGTGTGGCCTGGTGACATGGAACTCTGGTAGGATGTAAATAGATTAATTTTGTAATCTTTATAAGAAGAGATTGTTGAGTATAATTCTGGCTACGTAGTTAAAAAATGAGCTTTTTTTGGGAAGTATTTATGAACGGTTCAAATTATAAATTAGACAGAAATGAATAGCTGATGAATGTGTAGTATTTGTTAGTCACTCGAAATGTGTGGATAAAAAGTGATTTGACTGTTTATAAACATGAACCAAACATAGGCTTGTCAATGGCTGAATTTATGACTTTTGTTACTAGTTCAATATTCAATAATTGAAGTTTTTAAACCACCTAAGTGAACGATAAAATATTTGAGATACAAATTATAGATTCGTTAGGACTTCACAATTATACCATAGCTATCGTTATAATTACACGATTGGTCAGTGATCTTTGCGAAAGGTTTCCAGGAGATCAGTGAACTTAAAAAAATTTACCTTTTAATCGTTGAACTATAATTCCCCATCACCGATGGGATATTTTTGAAGTTCAGTGACCCCTAAAAATCTTACGCAAAGTTTAATGACCAATCTGGTAATTAACCAATCTTTATTTTTTTAGTCTTTTTTTATACTCCTATGCAATTTTAGTCTCTCCAATATCAACGAACTAGAAAAAAGAATAACATTTTATTCTGGGAGTAATTGATAAGGTTGTGTGTTGATCTCTTTAAAAGAAAGAAAAAAAAACATCATTTAGTAATAAATAAAAAATGATAAATTACCTAAGAATCTCAAAAGTTTCTCTATTAGTCACTAAACTTAAAAAAATGTAATATCATCCATCACTGAGAATTTCAAAAGTTCTCCCATTAGTCATTGAACTTTACGAAATGTAATCCATCCATCATTGAACGATGGATGTGGTTACGTTTTGTAAAGTTGAGTGACTAATGAGATTTTTTATAAGATTCAGTGATCCCTTAAAAATCTAGCGTAAATCTCAGTGACCAATCAGGAAATTATCCCAATAGCTATCCGGTCCAATAATTCCTTAATGACAGTTCATTACCATGTAAATTGTATGCTCTTTCTATCTTTTTAGTGTATTTAGAGAATCTTTGCAACCTAACAACAATAGGAGTGGCTATGAATCCATCAGAGAGGAGAGACTTCTAGTTTGAAGGATAGAAACATATATTCAATGGAACTGACTTGGGCATTTCATGTTTCCAGAGCTGGTCCTACCTCTGTGTAGACTTGAGTCTTCATCATTCAAATGGGGTCGATTCATTTATCCTAAAGGCCAATTGCCTAGATCACTCAAGTCAACCAGTGTAGACTGGGTTGAACTCGCAATAACTAAGTAGATGTACTTAGGCCTATTCATTTTACAGATAAACATATTGCTTAGTGCTCCATACTTCGAAATTTCAATTCTACTTATTAAGGTAGCCAAATTTATGTGGTCTAACTGTTTGTGTGTGTTGGGGGAGGGGGAGGGGGAGGGGGAGGGTAGGGAGGTTCTTCATTTGTTAACTTACCTTCATTAAGCCACATGACCAAAGGCTTGTAGGAAGAATTTTGAGGGGACTCCACAAGGTAATAGAACAATGCCCTTCCAGCCTTTTGATCTACTATTACATAACCTGCATATTGATTGAAGTCCACTCCTTGAGGCCGTCATGACAGACTCTCAATCTTGTCAGCTTCCATCATCCCATCTTGAGCTCCAACATAAACAGGAGAATAAAATCTTTTATCTGATGCAATATCCAGTTCATCCCATTTATCTGCATGGGAAGAAAAATCTGATTGTTTGGGTTTAATTAGTTTGAAGAAATTATTGACCTGATTTGCATAACATATTGTGTGAAAGGCCATTAGATGGCAATAGAGAAGCAATAGTATTAACCATGCAAACTGTGAGACTTTCACCTTCTTTGTCAGATCAAGCTTTTTGGGTTGCTTAGTTTTGTGCGCTACATTAAAAATCACTAACTATAAATTTATAATCATACGATCAAGGGGGTGAAGATTCTTGGGGCCAAACAGTAATCTGTTTACAACAGATTGACACTACAAGTCTACAAGCATGGAACAAACGAATTTGTATGGATTGACTACAACTGCAATGTGGCTGGTTCTTTCTTGTTAACAATTATTTTTCTCAATAGAAAATATTGATGGACATTGTCTAAGATTATAGGGACATAAAGATGAGTGAAGAACTTTTTTTTAAAAAAAAATTATTGATGTGGGAATTGGATCTTCTTCTTGTCCTTCTATTTGATTTAGAGCTACTCAATGGAGTTGATTATTATTGCTGAGAAACTTGATGCTTCATGATTCAGTTGAGATTGCCAGTACTAATCACCTTGAGTGGAGACCATTACACATGTTTGTTGCTTCCCTCGTTGGATTCCAATTAGAAATGTGAAATACGTGTTTGGTGAATCAATTGAGAATAATCGTGTTCACTTGAGTCCAAACTAAAGTGGTCAATCAACTTAACCTCGATAAAGAAGATATGGTGATATATGTTTTGGTTCTATATTTGTCATGTTTAACTTAGCTAGAACAATATCACTATATTCTGTTACTGTAAGTTCAATTTAAATTCATGCGCAGGTTCTGAATTCAAAGCCAAGTAATCTCGTTTCCATGTATGGCAATATGAAGAGTCCCTTTTGAAGTTGTTGACCACAAAACATGCGCCAATCGATATCAGGCCCACTCACGTCTTGGTAAGCTGATTCTGACATGTGTTGACAGATTACTAGTCGAAAATGTTGAGTTTGAACATGAGAAAAGTTTTTGACATGAGACAAATATGTTCGAGATCTGGTAAATAAAAGAACAACAAAATACAATAATGAACGATTAAGAAAGAAACAAAATAAACACCTATATTTCACAGTGTTCTTCAAAATTCCAACATCAAAGAGAGGGAGAGTGTTTGTGTTATTGATCTCCCATTTGTTTTCAAACCCTGTTATGCCACTAAGAGAGTTTATTTATAGTATTACATCTACAATAATAACTGTTGGATGATGGGACACGTGGAACCATCTCCTTGACCTAAACATCACCTCATAGGCATCATTTCTAACTGTTTTAGCTCATGGCGCCTTAAATTCTGAAGAAGGTGGCCAACCCATGCCTGAGTTGACATGATCAAACATTTCTACTCATTGTAGTTGTCCAATCAATCATTCCAAGATGATCTTATGCACTTTAAGATTTTCAATCGTAGGTTATCATTTGTCATAGTTAAGCTTCGGATTCTGCTTTATTGAGCCTCAGTTTGAGGTATAGGATTCACAGCTTAAGTTGAACAAGTAGTACTTCAGCGTCGGAACTTTATCAATTTGTTTAGAACTTTTGCTTTCTCTTGAGCCTCGACATTGAGGTGTTTCGGTAATGTTTGGTCTCGGAGATACATTAGGCTTCGGGCAATGGAACCTTGAAATTTTTGGGCCTCAGTCGATGCGCCTCTACAAATGGGCTTCAGCCATTTCTTTACTTTTAGTCCATTGGTCATTAGCCAGTTTGGCTTGTGCAATTGGGGGCAACAATAATCCCCAACTCTGTGTATGGTCATTTATATCATACGTGGACTTTTGTCTTTTGAGTCGTTTCCTGTCATGGTTAGATTTTTTCGACAAGCACAATAATCTCTCAAGTCCAAGTATAGATATTTATGTCATAGTTGGAGTTTAATGTTGAACGTAATTCATGCACGCCACAGAGAGGTGAGTGGGACATCCGTTGAGCCGAAGAGGGGATTTCACATTCTTGAGCCAAAGCAGTGAAATGTTGAGCTGCTGAAGTTCCTTTTTATTTGTGGTTGAACTATGTATGTAGAGACGAAACGGTGAAGTGCTGAACTGTCAAAATTCCTTTGAGTGGTTGTCAATAACGTATGTTGCTGAGAATTGTGCCAATGATTTGATTTTTGCATATTTCCAAGAAAAGACAATTGTTGCGTTATGACTTCCAATATACGTCATGTCGTTACTTATTGAATGCGTAAAGATGATTATGCTGCCATATTTTTAGACGACGCACTGAAGCTTGTGTGTGAGAAACACGCATTAATCTGAGGCGTCAATAAGAAAACTGTTTGAATTATATGCCTTAGATGTGATCACAAATGGACGCTTCAGATGAAGCAACCATAGATCCAACGATTGAGCATCGTCCTTGTCCCTTATAAAAGGTAAAATTCATCTCACACGCAAGTTTCCACTTTTTGCAAAATCTTTGAATTTCTCCATACATTCAAAATTTTCCGGTTATTTCCTCATTTTCCGACGACGTCTCCTCCTTAGAGTTTCATCACTTTAGGTAATTCCTAAAACTTTTAATACTTCCATGCCTTCTTTCTCCTTCATCTTTCATCTTTTTTTTAATATATGGAATCTAGTTCAAGTAACACCAGTATGAGGGTAACAATGGCTAGCTTAGGGGGTTCTTCCAGGGGGGAGGGGTTAGAAGGTGAGTATTACGCCATGAGCGAAGTCCCCATAGATTACGAGGCTAGGTGGGAGACTGCAGGATACCTTGTGCGATGACCTCTGAAAAATTAACCGAAGTTAGGGATACGCATATGATCCTTGATTCTGTAGAACTCTTAGTACCTGAATCCCACGAACGAGCCTGTTATCCGAGGTTGGGATGTGTGGCTGTTAGTGAATACCTGTTTAAAGCAGGTATGCGTCTTCCTCTATACCCTTTTTTAGGGCAGTGTTGAGTTCCTACATGTTGGCTCCCACCCAATTACTACCTAATGGGTAGAGCAAGTTGGTGGGAGCATATTTTCTATAGAAGGAAACCCTCATATGTGAGGACATGCCCCTCCAAGTCTTCTGACCCTCTTCCAGCCAAGGATACTTGGGAAGGGAGAGTCTAAGTGTTGGTAGTATATGGCACCTGGAGGGGGCTCATTCCCCCTTCGTAGTAAGTTTGCCTTCTTCCATCAAGGGATGTAAGAAGTATTGGTTTTGGATGATGGGAGAAATGGCATATAGTTGAGGGGGACAAAGCCACAGCTTGTACTATGCCGACCTTGTACTTTGAAGCTTGTGAGTACTTCACATTTAAATTTATCATCTTTCAGTAGGTCTGCATTCTGAGCTCTTTATTTGTTTTGTTGCAAATTTAGGGTCTCGCTTTGAATTATCCCAAGTAGAGTGGGCAGGGTGGGACATGATTGAGGATATTTACAGACGTCCTTAGACGTCATGCCACTTTGATCGTTTAATCGACAGAAACAAGTTTTTCATCGACTTCGGACTGATGGCCTCGAAGGGTAAGAATTGAAACTCTTGAGTCAATAGGCAACACTATGTTGTGCATGTTTTAACTGTTAACTCCTTATCTGTAGATGATTTTGAGAAGAAAAAATACCCTACGCCAAACACATCCTCAATTTTGAAGGCCACTTCTACTGTGAGTTTTAGGGTGTTGAAGCCCTCCTATGGTGGTGATAAAGACACGAAGGGAAAACTTGAGTGCCTCGGTAAAGAGCATGCTGACAAAGACGAGGAGAAGGGAACCCATGGGGATAAGGATAAGGGCAAGGGCAAAGTGAAGGAGGCCCAGAAGAAGAGAAAGTTGACCCATGGAAGTGACCCTTCTCCTAGGAAGTTCGGGACTACTGTTGTCCCAAGTGGCAAGTCAACTCTGCCTCCACCGCCTCCTAAATTGATGCAAGCATCGTTAGATGCTTCTAAGGCCCAGAAGGTGAGGGTCAATGAAGAGGATACCAAGGAGATAGTGCAGACCTCAGAGGCTGCTAAGAAGAAGACCCTGATTGTGAGGACTCCAGGGAAATCTAGGAGGTTCCCGACGAGGCAAGATGAGGAGATCGCCCCAACAGTAATTGAGATGCTACCTCATCACGTCTGGGATGCTACTGCAAACTTCTACAATTTCTGGACTAAGAGGTGGAGGGATTACGTTTCCATCTACGATGTGGTTGATCTCACAGCCACACTTGTAAGCTAAAGTTCTAGGGCCTGGGAGTTGCACTGGAGTGCCAAGATGTACTTAAGGACATACAAAATCTCAATCGAGATTTTGTGGAGTATCTGGCCTCGACGAAGGAGGTAATAAAGAAAATAAAAGCAGAGATGGTAGAGCTGAGGGCCCAACGAACAGAAGATGCAGCCAATAGAGTTTGTCTTAGCAGAGATTGAGGCTTTGAAGAGAGAAGTTCATGAGTCCTAGTGGGAGGTGGCATCCTTGTCAAAAAAGGTTAAAATCTCAAACAATCATGAGAAGCTAACATCCAAAGCATTGAAGAAGTCTAACTTGGAGATAATGGGGCTTAAGGAACCTGCATTGATGACAAGTCCTTCCATTGAATTTATCGTACAATCTTCGACCATTTTCATATCCATCACGAAACAAAATCCAAGGGATTTTGTAATCCCCTAATTGCTTAGCATCATCTTCAATGTACGTCTCAAGATTCCACTTCGTTCCATAACATTCATAGTACCATCAATCTCTTCCATTTCTTTCATTTTCTTTGTAGATAGAGTTAACAAATGAGGAATCTTATGCACACTTTTAGACCTAAATAAGATGCATAAATTCAGAATAAAAGATAAAATTCAGAATAAATAAGTTCAACTGCGTCGTAGTGAATAGTATTGTAATATGGACGTGGTAGTTTTATGAGACGCATTGGCGAGATTTCTCTCTTTAGAATTATGTTTATTCACTAGTACTTTACTTCCCAGTAGTTGCAATTTTTTTCTTCTTTTGACAGATACTTCTTTCATTCGGTTATAGCTGTTCAAAAACCAAGCCTCGATTGCGAGGACTCTAGGAAATCTGTGAGGTTTCTGACGAGGTAAGATGAGGAGATCACCCTAGCAGTAATGGAGATGCTACCTGATCACGTCCGAGGTGCTACTGCAAACTTTTACCAGTTCTAGATTGAGAGGGGAAAGTATTACGTCTCCACCTGCGATGTGATTGATCTCACGGCCACACTTGTGAGCTAAAGTGCTAGGGCCCCGGGATATGCACTCGAGTGAAAAGATGTCCTTAAGGACATACAAAATTGAAACCGGGATTTTGTGGAGAAGCTGGCCTCGACGGATGAGGAAATAAAGAAAATAAAAGCAGAGGCGGTAGAGCTGAGGGCCCAACGAACCGAAGAGGTAGCCAAGTTAGAGTCTATCTTGGCAGAGATCGAGGCTCTGAAGAGGGAAGTTCATGAGTCCTAGTGTGAGGTGGCATCCTTGACAAAAAAATGTTGAAATCTCAAACAATCATCAGAAGCTAACATTCGAAGCGTTGGAGAAGTCTAACTTAGAGATAATGGGGCTTAAGGAACCTGCATTGATGACAAGTCCTTCCATTGAATTTATCGTACAATCTTCGGCCATTTTCATATCCATCACGAAACAAAATCCAAGGGATTTTGTAATCCCCTAATTGCTTATCAACATCTTCAGTGTGCATCTCAAGATTCAACTTCTGTTCTTTAACATTCATAGTACCATCAATATCTTCTATTTCTTTCATTTTCTTTGTAGATAGAGTTAACAAATGAGGAATATAATGCACTATTTTAGACCAACATTAGACGTATAAATTCAGAATAAAAAGATAAAATTCAGAATAATTAAATTCAACTAAGTCGTAATGAATAGTATTGTAACCAGTAAGTAGTAGTTTTATGAGACGCATTGGCGATGTTTCTCCCTTTAGAATTATGTTTATTCACTAGTGCTTTACTTCCCAACAGTTGTAATTTTCTTCTTTTTTTGCGAGATGTTTCTTTCATCCGGTTATAGTTGCTCAAAACTGGCCCCGATTGCGAATACTCCAGGGAAATCTGGGAAGTTCCTAATGAGGCAAGATGAGGAGATCGCCCCAGCAGTAATGGAGATGCTACCCGATCATGTTTGGGGTGCTCTGCGAACTTCTACAAGTTTTGGACTGATAGGGGGAGAGATTACGTCTCTACCTGCGATGCGGGTGATCTTACAGCTACACTTGTGAGCTAAAGTGCCAGGGCCCAGGGAGTTGCACTAGAGTGCCAAGATGTCTTTAAGGACATACAAAATCGAAATTGGGATTTTGTGGAGAAGCTGGCCTCGAAGGAGGAGAAAATAAATAAAATAAAAGCAGAGGCGGTAGAGCTGAGGCCCAACGAAATGAAGAGACAGCCAAGTTAGAGTCTGTCTTGGCAGAGATTGAGGCTCTGAAGATGGAAATTCATGAGTTATATTGCGAGGTGGCATCCTTGACAAAAAAGTTGAAATCTCAAACAATTTTTCAGAAGCTGACATCCGAAGCATTGGAGAAGTCTAACTTGGAGATAATGGGGCTTAAGGAACTTGCATTGATGACAAGTCATTCCATTGAATTTATCGTACAATCTTTGGCCATTTTCATATCCATCACGAAACAAAATCCAAGGGATTTTTTAATCCCTAATTGCTTAGCATCATCTTCCGTGTATGTCTCAAGATTCCACTTATGTTCCTTAACATTTATAGTGCCGTCAATATCTTCCATTTCTTTGATTTTCATAAGACACATTGGTAAGATTTCTCCCTTTAGAATTATGTTTATTCACTAGTGCTTTACTTCCCAGCAGTTACAGTTTTCTTCTTCTTGTGCCAGATGCTTCTTTCATTCGGTTATAGTTGCTCAAAAACCACCCCTTCATTTTACTTGAAGTGGATTCATAGCCAAGCAATGGTATATATATGTAGTGCAAAGTGGAAGAGTCCATTCCAGAAGTGGGAAATTTCAATTTAAAGTGGTGGGAATCAATTTTATAGTTTTTACAAATACCTCTCGAGAAATGCATTTGCTAGTTAGTTATTAATTCAATTTTCTTCATGTCTTTAAAGCTATTACATGGATAAATCTAATTTCGTCTTTTTTCAAAACGGTTCTTGAAGATATAGCCATTGAGCGTGAATTTTCTTTAGGGAATATACAAGGTAAAAAAACTATCTTGAAAAAATAAATTGAAAAATAATGCGGAATAATTGTTGGACTGAATAGTTTGAAAGTTATGGAAAAGTTGTTAAAATAATGAGCAACAAAATAACCCTACAAAAATCAAATGGGCTCAATGAACCTGCATTGATGAAGTACCTCAAACTCCTGCTGATGATGATCCCCATTGGGATCAGATCCTCTCTTTTGAGACCCCAACGCCTCTCCACTCTACATGGTGGATGGTGCATCCATGTAGAGGCTTTTCTCCATGACGTTCAGCATCGTCATGGGAGGCTTGTATTGTACGCCTCGGAAGCTCAAAGAGGTAATCCCCGTTGGGATCAGATCCTCCATTCCAAGGCTCCCACGCTTTTCCACATGGTTGATGGTTCATCCATGTGAAGGCTTCCCCCATGACTTCAGCTTCGTCATGAGAGGCTTGTATTTAACGCTTCGGAGGATCAATGAGGTAATCCCCGTTGGAATCAAATTCTCCCTTTCGAAGCACCCACACTTCCCCACATGGTGGATGATTCATCTATGTGGATGCTTCTCCCATGACATTCAACCTCCTCATGTGAGGCTTGTGTTGTATGCATATCAGTTAACAACATCATTTCATTGAACTCCAAAAATATTTACAAATGTTGGAGGGTTCTTCCAGCTACAACCCATTCATTGATAATATATTTTAAGATGTTCGACGTACCACGGGTGCGATTAATGATCTTTTCTTAGCCTTTGCATTGTAGTAATGAGTTATCTTGCTCTGATATGAGGCCAGTCTTACCTGGGATTCATCCCTCCTTTCATTGAGAAAATCCAGCTCACATCTTCTTAACTCATCGTTGGATATTTCTTTGAATTGCGACCGACAGGGAGAGGATAAACCTACTTCCACCGGCTCATGTCTCTGCATTGTAAGCTATCGAGAATGGGTTTCTCCTGTCGGGGTTTGACTCGTAGTCCTGATTACCTATAACAAATGTGGCAATTCTTCCACCTACGCTCCCTTAGATACATTAAACTTCTTTAAGGTATACCTTATGGTTTTGCTCATAGCTTCCACTTGTCCATTCACTTAAAGGTGGTGAGGTGTTGAAAAATACTTTTTGATCTCGAGCTCTTTAGTGGAAAACTTCACATGTGGTGAATGGAGATGATAGTCCATAAGTCTTTTAGAGCGGGCTTACCTAGTACCCTGTGATAAGCTGACCTCCTATCTACCATTAAGAATTCCATGAAATTTAAAGTTGTTTGATGTGGCTATCCCATCTCCATGCGAGGGCGATCTTCCCCCGCGGGATGATGATATCCCCGGTAAAGCCATATAGGGGGGTTGTGATGAGGGTTACCTTGTGATCAACAATCATTTTGTCAAAGGTGGCCCCAAAAAGGATATTAACGGAACTGCCATTATCAACCAACATTCATTTTAACCCATTTCGGGTCATGACTGCCCCAACCATAAGAGCATCGCAATGGGGATAGTGCATTCCCCCGGTATCTGCCTGAGCGAAAGATATCGGGGACAATGGTCTCCCTTGTGAACTGTTTATCCACTATGTAACTTGTCATCGGGAAAACCGTAGCTCTTTTTGCATAGTTTCTTTGGGAGTTTCGCGTATCACCTCCCACATAAGGTCATCTGAAAATAGTATCAATCTCATAGATTGGAGCATCTTCCACATTAGTCAGAGGGTTCCCAAGCTACCGCTACCCCTCCCTAGGTCCTTCTCTGTCGCGATTCCTCCTCTGTCCCGGAGATGGCTCCCAACGACGAGTTGCCTCCTCGTGCTTAGGCCTATGATATTGCCTTGACGGAGGCATATCCATAGGGGGATGGACATCTTTTTGGTCATTCTGCACGTTCATCTGTCTTCGATGTTGAGCAATTTCTCCACAATCCATCGTATCATAGATATAAGAATGATGGTAAGAACAATATTGAGGGGTGTTCGGCCTATTTCTAGGTATCGGACCCCACCATCAACCTCTTTCTCTTTGAGGGCCCTTTGTTTAAATTCAATATGCCGCGCAATGGTCTCAGGCTCTATATCTTCGTAAGCCAACATGGGCACGATGTTCAATGTAACCGTGGCAAGTGATTGTCCAACGCTGGTGGCAATTTCATTTCCAGCCTAGTTCCATTGGTGGTCTATTAGGTGGGAGGTTGACCTTTTCCCATGTTGTTTCTGCAGAGGTGGGCGATCAATGCTGGCTCTATTTCGATGGTCAATTAATTCCTCATTGATGATTTCTCACCTCATCATTTCGAGCAAAACATCGTAGCTGGTGGGGTCCTGATTTTGCACATCCCTCCAAAATATGGCGTTCATATTCAAATTGTCTCGCATTGCGGACAACGCTTGCCGATCAGTAACCTGAACATAATATGTCATTTCGTCAGTGAAGCTGGCCTGGAGACTTTTCAATGTTTCCTGAAGGTGTTGTATGGGAGCTTCTCTCTCTTTGCTCACGCCAAATCTCTCCAGGAATGTATTCTTAAATTGTCGCCAGCTTCTAATACTTCCTGGAGACTTTTCAATGTTTCCTGAAGGTTTGGGACGCGCATTCCTCAACTCTTGTGAAAAAGGCAAGTTTTCTTTGTTGTCATCTAAGTCACATGATCTTTGGGGATCATCCGAGTCCTCTTCATCGACCTGATATCCTGGCCCACTCGCTTCTTGGCAAGCTGATTTCGACACGTATTGACAAATTACTAGTAAAAAATGTTGAATTTGAATGTAGGAGAAGCTTTTAACATGAGACAAATATGTTCGGGATCCGAAAAATAAAATAACAACAAAATACGATAATGAACGATTAAGAAAGAAACAAAATAAACACTGATATTACACAATGTTCTTCTTCAAAATTCCAACATCAAAGAGGGGGAGTATGTTTGTGTTATTGATCTCCCTTTTTTTTTTTTCAAACCTTGTTATGCTACTAAGAGAGTTTATTTATAGTATTACATCTACAAAAATAATTGTTGGATGATGGGACACGTGGAACCATCTCCTTGACCAAAACATCCCCTCATAGGCATCATTTCTAATTTAAATTAATATGTGTTAGCGATTTAAACAAAATTACCAATATCAATATCGATGGTGATCACTAATGCGCATCCGTCTGACTACAGATGGCAATGCCATCGTTCATGTTAAGAATCATCGTTTATGCTTTTCACTCACTATCGAAAAAGACGTCGGTGGTCACTAATAATATGACTTCAGTTAATTCTAATTGAAATCATTATATTTTGGTGATTTAGACATGATTACTAATGTTTGATATCACTTACACAGTTTCGACAATGATTACCGAAGATAATTTAGTATCCACGAGTAGTATTCTTAAAGGTGTGAAAATGCGCACAAGTGCAATGCATGTAAAAATATCAACTTTTCTTTTTCACCGCCTAATGTGGGCACCTGCCTCTTCTAGAAATCATTTTTTTTCTTAAAAATGAAAAAAAAAAAATCAATTTTTTTGGAGCCATTTATTGGACATATTAGCTAATATGGGCCAAGTCACTAAATTAGTATGACTGATTTCTTGGAATTGGTGAAGTCAAAATATTTAAGATAATATTAAAAATTAGAAAGCGTCTTTGTTTGCTTAGGTTTCGCCTAAGCACCCTTAGGCTTGTAAGGCTACAGACTTGATGTCGCCATTTCGTCGATCATTATGCCTTTTAGAACATTGTCAATGGAAACATATCAGTCTTACTCACAAAAAAAAAAAATATTTATTCTATTTTTTATTTTTGTAAGATGCTAACATAAAAGTTAAAATATCCCTTTTATTCTTTCCTTATAATATTACCATTTATTTAAATTTTATTTTATACCAATAGAATTTTTAGATAGTATGCAAATTCATTAATTTCTTTAAAATAAATTAGATTGATTCTAGAAATAACTTCGACAAGTAATGTATCTATTTATTTTTATATATCTTATACTTTTGCATGTGCCAAATACATAAATGTTTTCATGATTTGCAGCACTAAAATGGAATATGAGCAAGAAGATTAATGGTATCCAATCAATAGCTTTATTGGAAAGAGTACAATAATTGGGTTTGATTTATTTGCATTGGAAAATAATTTGGTACCAAAAATAGTTGCCCACTTTTTACTTGAAGAATGATGTTTCTTGGTGCCTAATGATACAGCTTTTCACAATAATGCAAACCGACCAAGAAAATGAAAAGAAGAATCTTGATTTTCCTTAAAATGAACACGTACTAGTTTCCTACTATTAATGATTCCCTTGGTCTCATTAGAGACAAACTAGTCCACGATTTTAAGTGGTATTTTTTTTTAGTTAGATAAGAAGCATGTCGATAAGTTTGAAGAATCAAATAGAATTGAAGCGAACTCAAACTATTTAACCTATAAATTAATGTTAGACGATGAATAATTTGAAGACAAATCTCACAAATGCATTATAGGAATATGCTAGCAATATCCTCATCATTAATGTAGAACATATAGCTGAGTGAATCGAAGAAAAAATGGACCACATAGAAAAAATGTAATAGTAAATGTGTGATAGTCGAGTCTTTGGTTCGGATCCATAGTATCATTCCAGAAAGAAAACGACGAGACAAGTAGAACATACTACTTTACTGTGATATACGATGAATTTTATTCATTCGAGTTCATTTAGAACTCGAAAACTGAATTTAAAGTTTTAGTACTATTTTTGTACTTTAGTTTCTTTTGAATTCTTTTGAATTGTTTCAACTAAGTTTTCAAGGAAACCCTATAAAGCGTTAATTCATGATCTTACATTAATAAAACTTCTTGAGTTTATTTCTTCATAATTTGGTGGATTCCAAAAAGTGCGTTCTAAAGGTTTTCACTTGAATTCCTTATTTCGCGCTGCGTCAATCATGGAAATTACACGAGGTAGATCAATTTAAATGTGATGTCATTAATCTTACAACCAATTCTCAAAATCCTAAAATTGAAAAACAAACTACAAATGCCTAGAAAAGTTATAATCTTGATGAATTAAAGTAAGAAAAAAGTATATGCAACTGCTTTCCAAAAACATAAAATCACATAAGTAGGGTACAATACAAATATTCTTAACGTCCATTTGATAAGATTTCTGCATTTGTTTTTTTGTAGAATATCTTCTTGAAAAGTTACATTAAATCAACTTCATACAAAAACTCTTCTAGTTAGGAGACAAAGCATTTTCAAAAAAATTATTTAAATATGTTCTAAAAAAGCTTCTTAGTCATTGAAATAACTTTTGACTTTTCAAAAAGTTTTGTTCTTCGTAGGGTGCCATAATGTCCATTCTTACACCATAAAAGTGTAGGGGACTATTCTCTTATTCAGAAGAACAGCGTAATGATGTTCGAAATGGGCTCCAATCGAATCCAAAGCAATGAATTGAAACACATGCTAGGTCCTTCTCATGTCTTCTCTTCTTTATTGAGAAGCTTTAGCCACAGGTGAAATGTCTTTTTTAATGATTTGCAGCAATGTCTCAAAAGTCAATACGTTTTTGTATTATCAATTCCTTTGAATTTCTAGTGAAATCACATCACAAAAATCTATAGAGAATAGAGTATAAACATTGATAACTATTACACATCTTCATTATTTCTGAAGCAAGGATCGATAATTTCTCGATTTGGCTGGTAGTCTCTTAACAAGAAAGAGAAATTATTCAAACGTGTCCAAAAATAACTTCTTAATTTCAGAATCAGCTTTGACTTTTCAAAAATCTTATCAACTGGGCATTAAATGGTTAAAAAAAAGTGTTTTAATTAAGTTTTTTGAGATTGACTTTTAAATTTTAATTTATTGCCATTTTGGGTCAAGCTTAATAATTTAAAGAATAATATTTATTGCAAATAACAAATAATGAACAACATTTAAATTTAAAACATAATATCAATAAAAAAATTCTATGATTCCTCAACATGTTCAGCCAAGAGAGATCAAAGAAGCTGATTATTGCTTAATTTCAGACATGCATGTATGGCATTTACACTTACATTTACGTGAAAATTGATTAGGGCCTGTTTGGCTAGACTATTAACATATGAGCAAGTAAGAAAGTCAGTCAAAGTCGAAAATAAGTTTTAAAAGTCTAAATTAGAGCTAATAGGTGTTGCAGCTAACAATGTAACATAATTTATTTATTTATTATTTCGTTTTTGTTTTGTTCTTGTTCTATGGAACAATAATTAAAGATTGAAGTCATTGACAAATTAATTATTTAATACTATCGTTTTTCTTAGCTTATGTACCTAAAAGCAAGTAATCGTTGCCTTTCCGTGCACGGAGATGGTGGCGTGTTTAATAAGAAACATAATTGACAAATGCAATTAAGTCCTTGTTTGGTCTGGATTTTAATCTGATTTTAATTCAAGTCAAAGTTAAACAATCAATATTAACCACATCGTTCATGGATCTCATAACTTTTTAACAACATATTTCAATTTTTTTTATCACAATCTACTAAGTAATCAAGTAAGATAAATCCAGTGGATCTTGGTTTTTTAAATTAATATTTTCTTTTTAAAATTTCATAATATATTTCGTCTTTCGTCTCTTTCATCATCATCTTCTTCTTCGAACAATTTGTGATTACAAAATAAACTACCGGCGAAGAATTGCAACTTCAAAAGCTAATATATTAAAATGGAGTTAGTACTTCGACTCAATTGTCAATTGGGATAATTGCACTTCAATTTTTGTCAAATAAATTATCATTTACTCCATTGCTAACTATCATTTCTCTTTCACAATAAAATTTTAATATTTCATTAGCTATTTAATCACATTAATCCTTTGAATACGTTACTTATTAATTCGTGGTAATCGCAATTACTCGGAGTCAAACAATTGTTATGATCGAGCGTCGAGCTGGTCAAGACATATTGTGTTTTATTGTTCGATTTGATACAGATCACGTGACGCAGTTAGATGACTCAGATTTACGTTACGAGTATAAAGCCTCAATATGAAATAATAATGAATCAATAATGTGTGTATATATATAAAAAAGAAAAGTTGAAAATGGAAGCATTAATAAACCCGCATGTCTTGGCCTGCCATTGGATTTCCTTTTCAAGTGCAGGGAACTTTAGTTGGCACTCGCCACACATCTCATGTGATGTAGGCAGCTTTTCAATTTACACAAGAATAATATTTTCTAGTATTATATTATTGGTCCTAAATTTGTTTATAATTGTAAAATTTCAGAACGGTCTGTTCGATTCTACAATTTCCTAAAGAAAGATTCCGCAGTCGAATCAAATATTGTGTATTATGCATGCCGAACACCACCACCCCCCCCCCCCCCCCGGGCACTGTACAAAGTTCAGATTCAATAGTTGTAACACAAATCCAAGGCTTTTAATTTTTTATTTTTACCAAAATGAAGCAGAGTCCTTATCAAATCACAAGTGCATGCTAGTTCACGATGACGTTGAAAGATGGGCTGTCTAATTCGTACGCAAGTTTCCAAATTCTTCAAGCAAAAAATAAATAACGAGGCGACGCACAATGACCATTGCCTCCTCATTTGGTGTTTCTTGGACTGCCTTATTTTGGAGGGTAAACTGCAGGCTATCCTGAATGTGATTTCTCTTGCTTGAAGAAGCGGCTTATCTGACATTTTTGGATGGAGACTGATTCATCAGTGCAGGGACGTAGTCAGGATTTTTAGTTGGGGGGGGGGGGGGGGGCGAAAATACGGGGGGTGGAGGGAGGCGGAGCCCCTGAATTTTTTTTTTTTAACTAAGAGAATTGAAAACGACGATTTTGAGTACCAAAATAGTACTGAAATTCAATGTTCAATTCAATACTACTTAATTCTAAAATTCAAATATTCAATAACTAACACAATTACACAAACTAACAGCAACTACTCTACTTAATTCTTAAATTCAAACATTCAAGAATAAGACTTATTATGATTGAACACACAAAATGACGAAATCAACTTTAACAATGCACCAGTCACAAATCACAATCCCAATATTTTCCTTTCAATGAGAAATCAAAATTATATACTAGACAAAACAAGTAAACATGTATTATGCATAAACCAGCTTGGGAATTGGGAACTTAGGTTTTGGATTGGATTTTGGTTATTTATTTATTTAAGTAACTATTGGATCTTTTGTTTAAATCTAAGATTTTTGTATGGTTGAATTTTAAAGTGTAAGTTATTTGCTCAATATTTATTAATGAAAAAAAATAAAAAAATTTCAAAATTTTGGGGCGAGTCAAAATCTTGGGGGGGGGGGGCAAAACTGAAAAATACATTACAAATTAACTATGAATAGTGTACCGCGGACAATGTTGGGGGGGCGGGAGGGGGCTCCGTCCTTGCATCAGTGGTCATTTACTGTATCACTAGAAGTGGAGGACTATAGGTGATTCAAATCATTCTCAAAAGGATGAAACCTCCTATCTCTTTTGACATTGATACTATCTCCCAAACTTATCATGAGGGGAACTAGGTCGCTGATTCATTAGCATTCGAAGGTTGGGACCAACGTCAATATCAAGAGTTTGGACCACTTAACCTTCCACGAAGTATTTGGGCCTTCATACATACTGATAGTTCTGGATTTCACGCTATTAGAGAACGTTGTCATTTATTTTTTGTATTGATTTACATCCCTATATATATATATATATCTCTTTTATATATAAAGTGGCTATCTAACGGAATTTTGTTGTTTTAACGGAAAAACTAACGGAATTTCTTGATTTAACGGAAAAACTAACGGAATTTTTTTAATTTAAAAATATTTTAACTCCATAATTGGGCTTCAAAATTTACAATTCTAAAGCCCATGTAGAAGTATTGGATGTCATGCTCATTTTATAGATACACTTCTCTCCAAAGGTTTCATAAACTTCCAATGGGGGATTGTGCATTTTATATATACTCTTAACTCCAATAGTTTTATAAATTTACAATGTGGGATAGTGACAAAAAAAAATGTTAAAATGCTCATCAAAATCATTTTCAAATGTATGTCTAATTGACTAATTTGATTTTGAATTACAACTAATTAAATTGTAATATTCACTTTCATTCTTTCATTTATTTAATTTTCAAATTTAATTTAAATTGCACTTGATTATTAATATATTAATGTTAGATATTATTTTCTATAAGTTTAGAATATTTTAATTTAACAAAGTAAACTATTTTAACATATTTATTTTAAATTTTTAGTGTTGGGACTAATTGTAGGATATATAATGAATTTAATTAGTAAAGATAGATTTACTTTAAATTATTTTTATGTATTTATTGCATTTGGTTCGACCCCAATTGAATTCCCACAAACTTCACGTCGAAATCATTCTCGATTGTGAATCAAAATCCTTCATCTCCATTTTTAGATATCGGAATTATCAAATCAGCAAACTTTTCGTATAAATCTTATGATTATTGCTCATGTTTAGTTCCTTAATTAATAAAAAAAATTAAAATTCTCCTAACACTATTTAGCAATATTATAGTATTATATTAAATGTTTAGTAAGTATTATTTTTAAATATTAGATGGTTTTATGATATAGTAAAAAATCTATTTTTTTTTATAATATAGAAAAAAATTATTTTTTAAAATAAAAATATATTTAATGTCTTAAAATAATTAAAATAATATTAAAAATACGAAACGTATTATGACGCTTATTCTTCGTATTGACATGCCTAAACTTGTGATTCTTGATTCTCAATATCGACGTCTCGCAATGCATTACGCCTTTCAGAACATTATTAATAAATGAATGGAAAATGTAAAAAACTTTGTACTACTACATTTTAGTCACTAAGAAAAAATGAAACTAAAAAACAAAATGGATGTGAATATTATTAATTTAAAAATGCTAATAGTTTATTTGGTAAGGTACATTGAACTCAATGAAGAAAAAATATTTATTTATTTAGTTTTGTATTATAATATTATCTATTATTTTATTATGTATAAAAAGTTCATGATTAAATACAAAATTTAATATAATATAATAGTACGAAACACAAACTTAAACATTTTAATTTAGAATTTAACACTATTCAAATTAAAATTAATATATCACAATGTGTAATTATTTATTAATTACATAAACATTACATCATTAATTATTTAATGAACCAAAAAAATTATATATAACTAAGCAAACGTGCATTGCACGTTGCTTAAACCTAGTATATATATATATGGGTAATGCTATTTTGTCCAAGTTGGTTGACAAAAGGGGGGGTGCCCAAATGATATGGCACCCCCCTTATTGGAGATAATCTGTGGCGACACTCCTCTTTTGTCAACCAACTTGGACATTGTAGCATGGTTATATATACACACATACATACATGGTCGGCACTGGGGACCCAGAGGGGTCCTGAGGTCACGTGCTCACCAAACTTTTTTTTAAGACATGTTTGATATCGATTTTAATTTAAATCAAAATTAACAATTAATTTTAATAACAAATTTCATGGAATTCACGATTGTTTAACTTTTATCAAAATTTACTAAAAAATTGATTTTAATCTCCACCAAGTAGGGGCAAAATCACAATAAATTTGAATTTCGATAACATGCTAATTTTTTTTTAAAAAAATGACGATAGTACATTAATCGAATATACAAATTGCTTATGTATCTCAAAACTTATTTCAAAAATTATATTATGGACATATCAAATAGTCCAAACAGTTATCGAAAATAGTTAAAAATACGTAAAACGTGAGTCTTAAAGAAAGACGTCTAACTTGCATTTTTTTTAAAAAAATCAATTATTTCATTAACATTAATTATTTTTTTGATACAAATTTTTCAATGTAATTTTCATCCTTTTATTAGAAAATTTTATATGGAATATGACATTAAAATTTTTCGAAATTTTACGTCCGCCGAGAAGTCATATTTCATAAAAAAATTTGAATGTAAAATTACGTCAAGTATGATTTTTTTTAAAAGTAAATTTTCTATTCCAAACTCCTTTAAAGACTAACCTTAAACTTAAAATTCCGCCATTGATATTGTGTTGGTGCGTTCCAAAAAAGAAAAAAAAGGTGGTGGTGTATAGATCATGTAGAACGGTGAACAGAGAAGTAGTTGTTGTTTGTTAACTTTGTCTTTTGGGGCGCCCTTTAACCTCATCTGCTCTTATTTAACAACGAATACATTCTTCTGAAGGTCGCTTCTCCTCTTTCTTTAATGCCCCATTTTCAGTAATTTTGTTACTGATATTAATAAATGGAATGTTATAATGGCAGGGATCATTGAATGTTGTTTTGGGAGTGAAGAAAGATGAATACCAGAGCCCGTACCAGGTTGCAGTCTTTGAAACCTAACCATGAAAAAGTAATCAATCCGAGACTAATTTTTTCAGTTTTGGAATTAATTATTACATTGTTTAAGAAACGATTCTTAGTTTTAACCAAGTTATTAGTCTCCGAGTAAGTCAAGTTTTAACAGAAACAATGGCCTTAACTTGTAAAGGCAAGCTTGAGAAGATGAACTTGTCCAGAAAATTCGTTAAAGACAGATAATCCCACGTGGGTTTTCGAATCATTAGAAGAATTTGGGGGAAAATCCAACTAAAGATTATTATTTTTTCCTTATATCTATTATTTTTGATATTTGGAGAGGTGGGGTGAAGCGTGGGGATGGGGGTGTCTGCTAATTGTGAATTTCTCTGTGTTTTTATAAAGCTTCAAAAGCTTTTTACTTGGTGCTTATCCACAATGATAAGTAAATTTCCTTTCGCTTTCTTTCTTTCTTTGATGTGTGTGTCTGTGTACAAGTGTGCTTTATCTTTTTCTATCAAGTCATGTGCAATTCTTTTCTTGTGGAGGCTGATTGTATCCGCTTTATGATTACTTGAAGGAAAAAGTGGAAATGCAGAGTAGTAGGAGAATGGATCCTAAGAGACCGGCCACAAGTCGCAGAGGCTCAATTCGAGAGCGGAAAATGGTGTTGCAACAAGATGTAGGCTTTTACCTTCAACAATTTTCTGTAGGTCTATTTATCTATGTAATTGTGTGACTTGTGTCACTCGTGTCCATGCTTTTGATGTTTTAGGTTGATAAGCTAAAGAAGAGACTCCGACACGAGGAAAATGTTCATCGAGCTTTGGAGAGGGCAGTTAACAGACCATTGGGAGCCCTTCCTCGTCTCCCGCCTTATCTCCCACCTGATGTTAGTCATTACCTCTTTAATTTATGTTTATAGTGTTTGCAGATTACTCTAGTTTTATGAAAATTCGACCAAGTTATTTGTAGAATAACTGCAACAAATGTTGCAGTAGAATCAATCAAGTACCACAGACAGTTAAGAGTTGAAGAATTAAGTGCAAGATTGAATTAAATTGATTATATAATACTAGTATGAATGAACCAGAGTAGCTAGTTTCATGGGATATTACTGCCAAGGATTCATTCTTGATGATCCTGGTTATGAGTAGAATTGTAATTTGAATGGAATTTACAGACAGTCGAGCTTCTGGCCGAAGTAGCTGTTTTGGAAGAAGAAGTCGTTTGGCTTGAAGAGCAAGTTGTGAATTTCAGGCAAGGACTATATCAAGAAGCTGTCTGCATTTCATCCTCCCAGAGGAACGTGGATAATTCAGCTAATTTATATGACTTGTGTCCGATTAAAGATCCAACACCGAAGCAATCCAGGTTCTCTCTCCCAAGCGAGGCAAATTCTGTGCCAGTTGGGAGACGTTTACCAGTTTCGCATGGTAAATGCTTCTAAACTGTCTTCGAAAAATCTGCATTTTCCTAACAAGAAATGAATTTACAACAGGTATATCCCATTTTTGTATACTTTTAGATGATAGGCAAGGAAAAGAAAACATCTCGAGCTCCAATTCCTCGAAGAACAAGCGGGGATCTCCAAATTTGAAATTGCAGACTGTCAAAACTGCTGTAAAAAGACCTCCTGTTGAGTACAGATCAGCAGAGAAACATTTAGATTCTAAGAGATCACTGGTAGACATTTTACTTACTTCTGTCAAAGCATCATGAAATACTTGTATACAAAAATTAATCTTGATTTTTTTATTCTGGATTTTCAGTTAGAATGCAGGATTATGAACCATGAGAGTGCCGAAGAGAGGAATTCTGTTGTCAGTCGAGAGGAAAAATCACCAGCAGATGACACTCCAAACAAAATTTCTGAAAGCATTCTGAAATGCCTGATGAACATTTTCTTGAGAATGAGCTCAAAGAAAAGTAAGAGTATGGCAGAAACAATATATTCACGGTCAGCTTTGAGTTCTTGCGACATCTTCGCAAATGCAGAGTTCAAGGATCCTTATAATATATGTTCAAATTTTGGGAAGAGAGATATTGGTTCATATAAGAATTTATTTACTATTGAAGCCACATCTATCAATCCTAACCAAACAACAATATCTGTATTCTTAGTTCAAAGACTAAGGTAAGTTACTTTTAAGATTATCTTTAGTATCGCTTCTGCCTCGGAATAATGCTTGAACTTATTCAAGACATGTCTCTTAATATCTTAGGCTTTTACTTCAGAAACTTGCATCAGCTGACTTGAATGGCCTCACCCATCATGAGAAGCTTGCTTTCTGGATAAACATCTACAATTCTTGCATGATGAATGTATGTGAGATCTCTGTCTTCTTTTTCCATTATCAATATGCATTCCATCACCTATCTCACTAGTGCATATATGATGAATAATATATAGCTTTCCCACGTACCTTTTGTAGTCATCTGTTTCATGTGCTTACCATACACTTGTTTTTAGAAAGTCGAGCTTCAGATTAAGAGTGATTAATTATCCGTTTGCTTCAGGCATTTCTTGAATATGGAATACCAGACAGTCCTGAGATGGTGGTTGCACTAATGCGAAAGGTAATGTTGCTTTTCTTTTGTTCATTAAACAATTAAGTGTTTTTACCCCTAATAATAGTTTTTTCGATATTGGAATCACATAACCAGATTTTTCTGATACCAAACGAAATGTGTATCTATGGTAGCACCAGTGTCACTAAAGAGGAACTAGGCAGTAACCTTATTAGGGTAGATTTCATAAGTTAACTTGTGATTCATGCTGATAATTTAACCTCTTGTTTCTCAGGCCACAGTCAATGTTGGTGGACACATTCTAAATGCCTTAACCATTGAACATTTTATACTGAGACTGCCTTATCACTCAAAACATGTGAGAGGACTCAACTTACAGCGTTTTTTCTTGCAAAATTACGGTTCATTTTGGTTTGTGGACCAGGTATGAGGTTGCTTACAGCTAATCCTATTATCAATCTCCTGTTATCAGACCTTGGCAAAGGGTGCAAAAAAAGATGAGACGATGGCACAATGCATCTTTGAATTGGAATTGTCTGAACCATTGGTAACATTTGCACTGTCTTGTGGAAGCTGGTCCTCCCCTGCTGTAAGTCATTATAAAGAGTAGATAGATGCATGGAATCAGCATATTAATGACACTCTTTTTCGAGATAAATGTGCAAAATTTGACATGATTACTACTTATCTTTAAGTTATGATAGTCCGACTCGAATGAAATTTTGCCGATCGAAGTATTTTATGATTGAAGGTGCGCGTGTACACAGCATCTCAAGTCGAACAGGAGCTTGAAATGGCTAAAAGAGAGTACTTACTGGCAGCAGTTGGGATTTCATCGATTACGGAAGTGATAGGAATACCAAAACTATTGGATTGGTATCTGCTAGACTTTGCAAAAGATATTGAGTCATTGCTCGACTGGATATGCATTCAACTACCGAGTGAACTTGGAAAAGAAGCAATAAAATGCCTAGAGAAAGGGAAGGATGGACCTCTGTCCAAGTCTCTCCAGATACTGCCCTATGAGTTCAGGTTCAGATACCTTTTTCACGCGTGAATAAGATTGGATCTATATCTTGTTTGGTACCAATTTTTTCAAGTGAAATAAATTTATTTTGGAGAATGTGTGATTGTAAAGTGAGGAAAAGTTGTGAGTTTATAGAATGTTTGGTTGAAAATGATTTTGGAGAAAAATCTGTACCAAACGAACCTATAGTGTAGTAGTCTCTTTACAGAATCTGGACAGTATTGCTGTATTGAGTTTCACTGTATTGAGTTGTGGATAAAGTGAAGATGTATTAATGTGTAATGTTTTATCTTTCCTTGTAAATAAATATTTTTTCTTACAGATTTTTGTTTCGTTTTTCCCATTTTTCTTGTGGGGTTCATTGTTGTAAAAAAAAATAAATAAATAAAAATTATTTTTACTTATATTAGGTAGAAACGAGTATTCAAAGGTCTTCTCACTTCCACCAAATCCTCCTACATCTGCATAGACTTTAAATTGTTATAAACCATGTTATACTATTTGAGTCTCGACTACAGCTCATATATATATATATGATTCTAAAGGTAATTTACTCGTTGGATTAAACTGTGCAAGATTCTCAAGTTATTGCCAAGTAAAAGAATTGATGAGAATACACGTCAAAAATACATTATTCCAAAATGATAATGTTCAAACACACCCTAAGTTTTTTTTTTTTTTTTTTTTTTTTTTCTAATGTTCTATTTCTAGACTCGTAATAAATTAATGACAAGTAGAAAAGATCGATAAATTGTCTACAGTTAAGATTTTCCATAATTTAAGAGGTGTCGACAAGTTTAAAATAATTCATCTATTCAAGACGAAAATTACTATTCAACACTTCTCACGACCCTCTTTTATCGGAACAAGTGAAAAATGTAAGAAGACATGATTCTTAATCAAGATTCTTGACAACACTCTTAACTATTCACAAAATTTCAATTATTTCCCTTCAAAATTCAGTATAAAGAAAATTTAACGTTCAAATGCCCTATATAAAAAGGGAATCCATCAAAAATTTTGATTAATGCAAAAGATAGAAATCCTTTCATTTTCTGGGGTAAAATATTTATTGTTCAAGAAATCTGTAGTTTAATTTGGTATTTCAATAAAAGAAGAAATCATTATACCTTTTTTCCAAAACTACTATGTTGTAATCTTAATTATCTTGAAATCATTAGTAAATAAAGAATGATATTATTTGTAGTCGCTCACTACTACAGTAGTCCTACGTAATATATATGTGACGGTTAGTGATTAGATGTATTATGGTAGTGAGCGACTATAAATAACATTACTCTAAATAAATGTCATTATAAGTAATTTTAACATAAAAGAGGATTACTAGATTTCAAAATCTATACTATGAATTCATATAATAATATCTTGTTTTTAATATTTAATTATTGAATTTTTTATATTATTAAATATTTTTAAGTTCAATCAATATGTTAAGCTTTATTTTAACCAACAATTAGTCATTTTCTTTAAATGTTACTTAATTTAAAATAAGTGGAACAATATGTCAAAATAATGAAAATTATTTTTCGAAGCTATTTTGGTAGTGTTGTGTACTATTATCAATACATAAACATAAGAAAGTCTTTTTTTTTTTTTTTTTTTGAATAAAGGGCTGAACTGAAGGCAAGGTCAAGGCTCTTACCCCCGCAATACTGATTATTGATTTATGGCATAGCATCTGATAAATGTATCTTAGACACTTATTCAGAACCTAAAATAGCGATATTTAGTTTTTTTTTTTATGAAATACATTCTAAATTGTTTTATTTTGTGTTAAATAAGTAAAATTCAATTGTTGAATGAGAAATTGAAAGAAACAAAGGGAAAATCCTGAAAAAGAGTGAAATCCAGAAGATGGGGACCAAGTCTCAACAATCCAATAGTTGAATTAGACCATGAATCGAAGATTGAAGATGCTAGGGGTTCAATTGAATGCACTTGAAAGCTAAGAGGGGTGAAGATGTAGGCTAAAAAGAGGAGAAAGACGACGTGTAAAAGTTTGGGGGCCAAAATGTAAAAGAATAGAAGAAGACAACAAAAAATTACACTATGCAATCACATAGTGCATTTGGACATACGGTTGCATGTCACCATGTAGGAAAAATGAAGTGTTGAATTCTTGAACTATGCGGTCGTGGCCAGTTTAACTATGCAATCGCATAGTTATAAAATTCGGTCGAATCTCAAGTTTCCTTATACAATTAAAACTCAACTTGGCAAGATTTTGGGCGATATCTTTGACCTATACTCGAGACATAAATAACAGAATGTCTTCTACACCTAGGGAGAGCAAAAAACAACTAAAGAACATTCTGGTATTTATACATCAAGAAATCAAAAAACAACTCAAGAATATCAAGATTTTTAGAAAAAAAATCCATTGGAAGAAGAGGGCAAATTCATATTTGTGAGACGTGTCAATTGTGGAATTGCAAGAACATTATCAAGTAGATTTCATATCGGAAAATTGGCACTATGATTGGGAGGATAATTCAAGAGATATTATTTTTTGTTTGAATAATTAGTTTGACGTTAATTTGTTGAAATGTTTGGATGTTTATTATGGTTTAGCTTTCTTTTCAATTAATTGGCCATTAGTTAAATTGCTTGTGAGTTTTATTGTCACTGAGAAAAATAATAGGATCATTAGCACATAATAATAAACATTGTGAGGTTCGATAGATGATATAAATATGCATCTATGCTTCACATGGTTCCTATAGATATTCTAACTCGTTTAATACTTTCTTGTGTGTTGATATCTTTCATAGAGATATAGAAAAATCACGTGTAAAATTATATCTAATTGCTATCGAGAGAAACTTTTAAATAAATTGGGAACACTAACCAATTCACATGATAACAACATGTCATTTTAATTGTTGGACTAAAAATAGAATAATAATAATAGAGATTTTACATCTTAGCAATACATTTTGCAAATTTGATAAACTTTTACTTTGATTTCTAGTTACATGATAAATTAGACATGGACTAAATACAACTCATTATTACTATCCGATTAAGGGTATTATTAGCTTTAACTAAATTAAACACGTAATTCTCGTGAGTTCGATATTTTATTCACCTTTATATTACTTGATTATGATCTCGTGTACTTGCAGAATTTCAAATAGTCAGCATCCATCGACTTAGTTTTGTTTAAAATAAAATGCATCAGGTCTTAAATAAATTAGTTTAATCCGTTTAGTATTTTTAAGGATTTTCTTATGATACAGAACTTCTATATCATTTCCTATTCTGTTCCTTCTGGTTAAAAAAAAAAAAAAAAAAAAATAGATATCTAAAACGTTTAGTTTGAGGAACAAAAAGATTCTCTATAGTAAGAACGTATCCAGAAGTTTCTTATTTATTATTATTACAACATGTACGATGTACTGGGTAGGAATCAATCGTTGCCCATTGTTTTCAAGAACTGGGCTGGTAGCTGATTATTTTTATGAATCTTATCCTAAATTATTTTCATATTCAACGTTTGGGTCCAAGTGTTTCGGTTACAAGTTTTCTTGCATTATTGTGTGGGTACCTCTTAACAAGAATTTGATTCCATTTTTGGGTATACATCCAAGTTTAAATTAGGGAAATATGATTTCAAGAACCAAATTTTTTTAACAATTTTCAATAAAAAAAAAGTTTTAAATGTCACGTAATATTAACTTTATTGAATTCACATTCTTCTTGTTATCTTGATGCATCTGTATCTGGACTGGACGTCACTAAATTTAATAATAATAAAAAATCCTATCATTTCAACACTAATTACTGTACGTAGCCTTAAAGCTAAAAGATGAATAATGATATTCATCATGAAAACTATTGATAGTCATCATACGGTGGCATACATCGTCACTTTGTTATTTGATACATAATGCAATAAAAAATTACAACATTAATACATTAAATAACAACGCGATATATGTATGCAATGTATGTATGACGACTATCGATAATTTTCTCTATGAATAATGTTACATTGCACAAGAATATATATATATATATATTTTTTTTTTTTATACTCAGGTGTCCACCTTCGACGACTAATCTTGGAGTCTACACCTTAGCCCCTCAAGACGCAGACCAGGTAAACCGCAGGATGTGCCCCAAACTGACCAGGGTTCAAGAGCCCCCCAACTGATATTCCAAAGTGTCGAACAAGTCAACATATGTTACACCTTGGCCAGATTCCAAAAGCCCCTCAAGCAGGGGCGGACCCACGAAAAAAAACCAAAAAAAAAAAAAAAAATTTTTTTTTTTTTTTTTTACAATTTTTTTAGCTTATTTTTTATCTCGAATGTAGCGAGAATCTGATGAAACTCATGTTTTGTATGTAATCTTTTTCTCTTTAATCTTGTTACATATTCTTCAATCTCATAGAGTTAGATGGTTAAATTTCCTTCCCACTTGAATACAGTTTGCTAGAAGGGCTTGGAGATGATTTGATAATTGAAGTCCACGATTCGAAAGGAAAGTATTTTGGTCACATAGTAGTTCAGGTGGCTAATATTACTGAAGAATTGGTATATTATGTAAATCTCATTTTGACCGCCTGTGATTGCAAAAAGTGTTGCATGGTCAGAGTGAATATATTTGTGGGTTTGATGCAGGGTGAGAGGCTTCGTTTATGACCTATTTAGCATGAACTAGTTGGGAAAATGCAACTAAATCTAAACTATTCAACAACTAAAAAAAAATAAAAAATTTCGGGGGCGCTGCCCCCGAACCCCCGTAGGCCCCCACCCCTTCAACTTTAGCGGGTTGGCTTCATCCCTAATCTCGCCCCCACTCAAAAAATAATCTAGGTCCGCCCCTGCCCTCAAGAATATTTAATTCTCAGTATGCATTTCCATGCGTGTCAACTAAAACCTCGACTCCTTTTGAAATTTCCTCAATGCCGACCAATTGAAATAAATAATAGGGGAACATTCCTTTAATTAGGACTTGCTAAAAACATGTTTGGTCCCTCACCACTGCCTAACACTCAATTTACCAAATGACTTTGCACCGTGAATGGCTACACTTTTGGAAATTTTTTTACAAGGATTAACTCAACATTCAAACGTCAATTTCACTTAATCTCCTATCAATTGGATTTTCTATACTTCATTTTTTTATAGCCATCACTAAATGGGATAAGAGTACATCAAATTAATTTACAGAATACCGAATAATTGATAAGAAATTAAGAGAAATTTCTAATTTTATTTTATTCAATAAAAAGAGGGAGTGCCATGAATTGTGCCTGACTCAAAAATGTTAGTATTTCAATAATACGTTACACTAGAGGTATGTCGTCAATGAATTAGAACTTCTTAGCCAATAATTCTACATATAATTGATCACCTGCCTGCAAGATAAAAATACACCATGGCAATACAATCTAGAGAACCATAATTAAAATTTTCTTGCTCCATTAACGGTGAAAATTTTTTATTCTGTTCACTGATAACAGGAGATCTAACTTTCTTAAAGCTAATAGTTGGTGCTAAATATAAGGCAAAAAATTCCTTGTCGCTTGATCAATTGGTTTCAGCCGTTTGATCTCTTACAATCAAGAGGGCCCCACATTGCTCTGTTCAGAAAATTTCGCTCATTCATTTTGGCGTGCATGGGCGTGTATACCTTTTGTCCAAAGCTCAAATACTCAACCAGATTTGGTAGTAATCTCTGTTTTGTCTGTGCTTGTTTTATTTTGACTCGAGAATGATAGGTCTATGTCACTACTAGGAGCTGGAATTAGAAAATTCTTTTGAAAAAAACCTAGTTTCTTTTGGAAAACCCAAATAAGAGGGGGTAAAAGTCAAAATCGAATTGATCACCATGTTTTCATCTGTTCAATAAGAAAATCTTACTGTGCATCATAGAAGATACACGATTGCATGAGCTCTTTAAATGGTAACAAAATGATAAAATTCTATATTAATTCGACAAAAGTCAAAGTTGTTGACCCCTTTTTTGTAATGGTTGTTTGAACCACGGATGTTGAGCTCACTTGCATCCACATGCAGGTAAATTCCAACACGTTTTAATCAGAGATTCGGACGGAAAAGGATGTCGTTTATGGAAGTGAGATATACTTTTCGACCTGAGACAAAAATGTTCAACTACCGACAATATGATAAAAAATGATTGCATATAAACAAACAATTATAAACAACTTAGCCAAAGTAGAAGTAATCTAAACTCAAGTAAATAAATATGGAATAAGCAAGAGAGAAGATTGAGTGTGGTTTCAAGTGTAAATAGTTGCCTCTCTTTTTCTACAAATGATACAAGAGTTACTTATTTATAGAATTTTAGTTGATGTGGTAGCCGTTGGATCAGAACCACGTGGTCTCATGTCTCAGGCAGTGGCCTCTCATCACTCCATCTGCTATACATTTAATACATTGACAACATGTCAACGACCCTGTACATTATGTTGACAATCTTGACATTCATTATTACAAACGTTGCATCAATCACCAAGTTTATTGTTTTTGAGTTTACATTCAGTTTTCAAACTCAATTTCTTAAATTTTTATTTTTTTGGAAAAAAAAAAAAAAGGAGCGGCTGTAATCACTGGCTGAATTCAACGAATTGAAATTGCGGGTTTGGTAGAAAACAAAAAAATTACTGAATTTTTAATTCTGGATTTGATTGAAAAACAGAAAATGAATGTATGTAGATGAAAATGTTAAAATGGATCAGATGAGGGAAAAGCATGCTTGGTTTATACCATTTTATTGACATGGACATTTTTAACACGGTCAACATGTCATGTAGAATTTTCGTTTGCCACATGCGATTTTCTCATCCATCGTTTGAAATAGTCACTTAATGGGTGATGAATGAGTAATTATATGAAAAAATAAGTTCATTGAATAATCCATTAAAAATGAGCGAGCATGATAATAATTTTTTAAAGTTAAATGAGCGTTGCTTAAATTTACTCAAGTAACATTAGTTTCACATTTGTAACTTTGTCGGTCTGCATCTATAAAAAAAACAATACGCCCTTTTGACATTTTTAAAAACCCATGTTTTTGTTTTGCTAATAGCTTTTCACATGAAATTGTAAATAGTCATCTCCATACTTTCTAAACTCTTATATATTAGTTTATTTTCATCTTTATTCGACGTAAGATTTATCAAAAATATGTTTCTACAAGATGGTGATTCGTTTGAGCAAATTAATCTTGAAATTCGCGTACTTATTTTTGAATCTTAATCGGATTGAATTGTTCATTAGAGTTTAATAGTCTTTGATACCATATTTAGACTTAAAGCTCCATTTTTAAAACTAAAACTTGTTAAGATGAGTTGTCCAAATTTTATATTTTGGTTTACATTTTTATCTTTATTCGATATGATTAAGGGTGTGTCTGGGAATGATTTTCAACCGGAATAATTGATTTTGAGCCCTTTTTTGACCGTTTCTCACACCATTTTGACCATTAGTTGGGAATTGTTACCGTTGGACAAAATCAACAGTCAAAAAATGAGTTTTACTGCAAATTTTAATCATTCCCAGACTTATCCTAAATTTTTTCCTTAACAGTATCTTCATGGTTCAAACTTTCTGAACATTACTCTTTGTCGTTTTCAGTATTCAAAAACATTGAAAATACGTTTACTTACCTATTTTCAGAAACGAATTTTCAAAACGAGTTTAAAATTTACAAAGAAAATGGAAAAGGCTAAAAAAGTCGTTTGGACCGTTTTCAGTTAAAACCAAGCCAAAACTTAATTTCTTTTTTTAAAAAAACAATTTTTCGAAATGACAAAAAAGATGTGTTTTCATCAATCTCAAAATGAACACTCAAAACACAAAACACAAAATGAATTTAAAATTCAAAACTAAAAATTGAAACACGAACAAAACAACCCCTAACATTTAGTCTATATCACAATTTACATTGCACTATTTGGTGTTGACAAATCTTCAGATATTATAGCAATTTGAGGTGCATCTGTTCACGCTAATATTCTAACACTACAAAAATGGACCCAACCGTCCCAACCCCTAATCCCAACCAATATCAGTTTATTTCTCTAGCTAGTGCTTATATATTCCCTCTATCTATTTATACTTCATGGGCTATCGCCAATTTGCTTGCAGCTTAACACTCTTGAACCAATATTGATTCAAGTAAATGGATCCATTTTATAGATGGAGTTCTCTTACTTCTTCTTCATCACATTCCTCCTCGTCTGAATCTTCTTTGTCTCCGATAAATGCGGAGACAATAAAAGGGCCGTGGAGTGCGGAGGAAGACCAGATCCTCACCCGGATGGTGGAGCAATACGGGCCCCAAAACTGGTCCTTGATCAGCAAGTACATAAAGGGTCGGTCGGGGAAATCTTCTAGGCTGAGGTGGTGCAACCAGCTCAGCCCAACGGTGGAGCACCGCCCATTTTCCGCGGCGGAGGATGAGACCATCTTGGCGGCGCATGCAGAGTACGGCAATAGATGGGCCACCATTGCGCGGTTGCTCACCGGGCGTACGGATAATGCGGTGAAGAACCGCTGGAACTCGACATTGAAAAGAAAATACCAGCACAAACAAGTACTTGAAAAATCAACTGATGGTACAAAAAAAGTAGCTTCTGGGTCTCGAATGTGTCCTGTGAATAATGATTTTAATGAAGAATATGATCCAATGACGACATTATCCTTGGCGCTGCCGGGGTTTGGGCGGTGATGTGGTGGCGAACTGAGAATTTTCCGGAAAGAATTTTGGGATACGAAGAGGAATGTAAATGTTCCTCAGGGTTTCATTAGCTTAATGATAAGAAAAAATTTATGTATCACCACCCGTATTACAATACCAATTTACGAGATTTTAAGCGATATATTTAATAAAATGTAGAATTAAGTAATAGACTCTAATGATGACCGTATGATTGTTAAATGGAATTGATTTGTTTAATATATATATATATATATATATATATATATATAATGTTATTCAACATTATTAGTGTTACAACATCGATCTAAATAACTTTAAATAAATCACATAATTTCACATTTAATTGAGTCAATCAGATTATGACACTTAGAATTTTGTTCTAACATGAACGTTAAACATCCAAATCTTTTATATTAAAAAATATAGGCTCGGCCAATGTGTCAATCTAAAATTTGAAACCAGTACAAGTTAAGTCTTTGTTCAGGCCAATTGCGACTAGGCCTATGGCATGATAGGCTATGCCAACTTCAAATTTGTTGGAGGCATGGTCATTCTAAACCTAAACCTTCCAACTTTATCTGATAATTTAACTTTGGAGACTATTCACAAATGACTTTGGTATGCCTTTTTCTTTAAGAAGGATTGTTTGGGGGTAGGTTTGTAGCTAGAATAATACTGTGGAGTTATGTTTTTTCATTATTAGTAAGATGATATATTTGGACACTACAATTCTATACTATGATACAGACAATTTGGTTGGTGCTTAAACGGTTTAAGCTAAGAAGATACATTGAATTGGATGTTATAAATTTTAAGGTATAATTTCTACTTATTTTCAGTTTAGTGATTGGTGGATTTAGGTACTTGTCCCAAGTCCGTACAACATTCGAGGAACAAATCCAGACCACAGGATAAATGTCATTATCTATACGATCCCACGCCTGAATAAATGCTTTCGTGTGCTTAGTATCAGTTTAGATGACATAGATCCCACTTACACTATTTAGCTCATGTTTGGTCCCTATTTTCTAAAATGCATTTTTTCTTAAATTCATCTTCATTGTCATTTTATAGAACCCACATTTTTTATTAGATTATCAACCCACATTTCACTATTTTTTTTTTAATCAAATTTTACTAAAAATCTAATTTTAATGCAAACCAAACATAGACTTATTGTATGCATTAACCGATGAATAAGTCGGTTCCATGGCATCTAATAGCTTTATCCTTGTATTAAATACATATATTCGATAATTTTTGTACTTCAAATAGTTTGAGAGAGTAGGTGACTCGTTTAGTTACGAAAGTGTTAAATAATATTACTCTTGCATTATATATCAATTTGTTAAAATTAACATATAATATCACTCTTAAAATAATTAAGAAGTTATTAAAAGCTAACAATCGAATTGATCGTGCATGTTTTCATAGTATTCAATAGATAATATTGATGCACTCAAAATTAATACTATAAATTGGACAACATGACATTCACTAAGAAAAAATTAATTCGCATCTTAGAAGATACATGATTGCACGTGCTCTTTAAATTCGTATAATCTCAAAATTTAATCGAGAAAGCCAAAATTGAATTTACGTGAGATTCTTCCGGTCTGGTGGCGTACACGAAAGTCATTCAAGTCATCCTCAAAAACTCGTCACTTTTTTAAGTGGTGGGTTGGCATATTGATATATGATCAAATTGGTTAAAAATAGTAACATTAGTTTGATTTTGCTACATGTACATAAAAATGTATACAATGAATTACATAATATAATGTGAAGAGAAAGTATTGGATGCAAAAAGTTGATTGTGTTTTAACCTGACAAATAATAGAGTCTCATGTGACATTATGTAATCCATAATGTAAATCTTAATATACATGTAGCAGGATTCACGATAGTTTCACATTTGTAACTTTGTAGGTCTGTAGCAATAGGAGCACTTGACATTTTTAAAACCCATGTTTTTTTTTTAACTTTTATATAAAAAAGAACGAAATTGTAAGTGATTCTCCCTATAGTGCTGTGTTTTAAACCAACATACGATTTGAGAGCCTTTATGATGTAGATCGAATCTACAAATACACTAACAAACGGATATTTTATGAACAATCAAAAAATCCTACAACACGTTTTGGGGTCTTAAATATTAAAAGAATAGTTAACCTACTGTGCCAGCAGTCCTTTAATGGGTTGAGTTACAAAGTAAAATAAATAAATGCTGAAAATAATAAACTAAGAAACATTAAGTGCCGTTTTGACTTAGCAAACGAATTCAAATGTCCAAAATCTATCATACGTTACTGCAAAGCTATAAGTTCAATGGAAATCGTCGTGAGATTTTCGAAATGGGGTCATAGGGCCAAAACAGACACTGTATGCAAAAGTTACGTTATTTTCTTCGAACGTCAACTATCCAAATGTACCAAATATACAAGTGCATGTCCCTTCACATTAACCTCATCACTTTAATGAAAGAAATTACATATGGATTAAAATCAAAAATATGTAGAGGATGATGGAGCTGCAATAGTACCAACATAACTAGAATGTCCTGATGCACATAATAATTCTTCTTAATGGTTTAAATTGTCTAAACATTAGTTTTGTAGTGTCCAAATAAAGACAAGACAAAACAGAATAATTTGGGGTCTACAAATCTTCAGAAAAGAATTTTGTATGGCAATTTGTGGTGCATTTCACACTAATATTCTAACTACAAAAATGGACCCCACCCCCACAAAGTACATGCACCTGTCTATCAGTTTATTTCTGTATCTATTTATACTTCACTTGCTTAACAATCTCGAACCAATATTGATTCATGTAAATGGATCCATTTTATAGATGCATTTCATCGGTTACTTCTCCTTCTTCCTCAGGCTCGTCGTCTGAATCTTCGTTGTCTCTGAGAAATTCGGAGAGAATAAAAGGGCCATGGAGTGCAGAGGAAGACCAGATCCTGACACGGATGGTGGAGCGATATGGGGGCAAAAACTGGTCCTTGATCAGCAAGTACATAAAGGGTCGGTCGGGGAAATCTTGTAGGCTGAGGTGGTGCAACCAGCTCAGCCCAACGGTGGAGCACCACCCATTTTCCGCGGCGGAGGATGAGACCATCTCGGCGGCACATGCAGAGTACGGCAATAGATGGGCGGCCATTGCACGGTTGCTCCCCGGCCGTACGGATAATGCGGTGAAGAACCACTGGAACTCGACATTGAAAAGAAAATATCAGCATAAACAAGTACTCGAAAAACCAACTGATGGTATAAAAATTGTAGCTTCTTCTGGGTCTAGAATTTGTTCTGTGAGTAATGATTTTGGAGGAGAATATGATCCGATGACAACATTGTCCTTGGCGCCGCCGGGGGTTGGACGGTGATGAAAAGGGAGTCATTTTGCATGTAAAATTCCTAATAACCAATCATATTGGAGTTGAATTTTGAGTTTAATCCTCATCTCTTGCCTTGCACAAACCGTTACGAAAATTTCCAAAAGCGTAGCAATGTCAATTATCACATGTTCAATCCAAAAAGAATAATGTTATTTAGCAATAATGCTATTTACCTTTAGGGTTACAACTACAATTTAGGTGGTGTTAATATGACATTAAATTGAGATTGTAATCATAATAATATTACAACATTACTCTTTTAGAATAATCATGCTACATTAACACATGGTTTGATAGTTGACATAATGTTTCATAACATTTCATCATTGAACTATTTTAATTACAATCAACTTTTATATTCAATCACCTCCCACCACAACCTCGTCCGTCACTGCATTTGGCCATATTCTTTTGACAAAGTAGCATTGTTCTATTGATAAAATAATAAATCTTACGTCTCAAAGTCTCGAAGGTACTCAATTTATGGATTCTTATTTTCAATAATAAGTGACGTGATTTATTAATAATGAAATAATATAGATTTAGAAGGGAAATTCAACCTAAACTCCCGCTAAAGATGCAATAAAATAACCTTAGCTCCTTTCCCTACGCAGGAAATTTTGTAAATTTATTTTCATATCCAAAATTCATAATTACGTCTAGGGCTAGGCTCATAACCCGAAAATCGCAAAACTGACCCAACCCAACCCGATTCGGGTCGGGTTAAATTAAAAACGAGTCGGGTCGGTTTTAAATCAGTTGCAAAATTATTTGGGTCGGGTCGTTTCGGGTTTAAACCGAATTAAACCGACCCAACCTAATGTTAAAAACCCTACCCCTCCCCTACTGGCCTGCTTCTCCAAAACACGTGTGCCTCCACCTCATCTCTGATTTATTGAAAAGATCGTCACCATGGATCTTTACCGTCCAAGAAAGCAAAATGAATTAATGGTCCAATCCCGATTAACTCATAATCTTCAATTGCTTTAAGTGCATCAGCCTCTAGCGCATCAAACGTGTTCACGAGAACTTTTGGCTTTGTTTCTGCATCTAACATTTCTAGATGCTCTTTACATGTTGAAAGTGCAAAGACTCTGTGATCGCTACTTGGATGAAGCACAAAGGAGAGAAGATCACGTTTGGCTAGCAATGGAAGTCTAGGCAGATGGATTGTCCAGGAGGGATCGTTGGAGGCATTATTGATTTCTTCACCATAGCCATTAAAATAATAGTAGTATATATCCAATGCAGTGATGGGTTGAATCCAAATAAGGAGGAGATGTTGACATTTTTCTGAATTTGAATCCAATATCCCTTCACCAGTAGCAAAATCTCTTATGAATGAGATGTTGGGACTCTTTCGAGTTTGGATTAAGAGGTGTAAGTCTTGCTGTTGAGTTCTTCGTTATGAATTGTGCATTTTTTCTCTGCGACCCGACCCGAACCAACCGGGTCAGTTCGTGTTAACAAACGGAGCGGTTCGGTTTATAACATGGCCAAAAATGTGTAAATTTGGGTCGGGTCAGGTTTGGGTAAATATTGTGATATGATCCGGGATACGCCACCAATTATCAAGATTTTGATGATTCTTAGAGGGGGAGTAGAGCCAAGTTCGAAACTTCAAAGAGTTGATAAATCTGGTCATTTACATGTTTGAGCAACGGAATCCATAATATTGAAGAAAACAAGTCAATGATCAAGTAACATGTTGGGGACGGAAGGTGGAACAAGCTGGAAAGCACTCGAATTTTCAGTCTCCGTTGAGACTCATTTTTGGTGTTCGAATTTGAAGCTTTATAGCCCTTGAAGTAAGCTGTCTAACGCATTTTGAATCACCTCAATCGGATATCGGGGAGAGAGATATGACCAAAATACTGAAAGCTGTCCAGGAAAACTGTTTTGACGCGAATTTCCTTGTTAGACTAGAATTCTATTTTCTTTCCAATTTCACAATATTTTATAATCTAATTACGTTTTTACTAGGTTTTCTAACATTAGTATAAATACGAGATTTATTTCATTGTAAAAGAGAAGACTTTTCATAATGAAAAATTAAAGTTTTTGCTTTTTCTCCATGGGTTCTTGAATGAAATTTCGAACTTATCAAATATGTTAAATATTTGTGGAGTTCATCCAAAGGATTATGCACTCTTTGTGACGTTCACAAATCGAGGTTCGTTGATTTTGTAATCAAAAGGTCTTTCAAACTCTTGTTTTTTTTTTTGGTTGGTTGGTTCAATAATTTGCGGGTCGAGATTCTACTGTCTACAACTTGAATTTGGACTTTCCCGACATTTTCAATTAATTTTGCGATTTCCACGCTGATCTCGTACCCAGGTTCGTGTCATATTGACCCAACCCGACCCGTTGCCCATCCCTATTTACACCAAAGTCTCCATAAATGGCTATTTTTCAGTTTCTATACGATATAAAAGAGGCAGTTTTTTTTTGCCATATGTCGCGTTCTCCTATCGTCACACAAAACGACGTCGTCTCGACTTAAGCGTCCAATTTAGTGTTGTCTACGGCTCGCTTTCCACCTTACCAGAATCTAGCAATCATGTTGCCTTCTCCAACCGCACGAGATGCTCCCTCATATATGTGAAATTGCATTATATGCAACAAAAGAATAAGAACAATCAGATTTTCCCATTTCTTTTCATTTGCTTATTTTCATTTCATTCTCACACCTCTCAATTTTCCTTCTCAAAATCCGGCAATCAAACACGTAAAATCGAAGCAGCCCTCGAGAAATTGCATGAAAAATAGTAGAGACGCCAGAAGTAGATCCACTGGAGATGATATTTGAAATTCCAGACTTATATCTTTACAGATTTACTGTGATTTGTGAATTGGAAAAATGGTGAATTTTCAAGGAGTTGTGTGTGAATTTGAATTGAAATTGGAATTGATTTTATAGAAATCGTTGGTTTTGACTAAAATTAAAAAAAGGGCTATGTCTTCGTAAGGCACGGAGACACGGGCCGTGTCTACGTGTGGCCGTGTCTCCATGCGACACTGTGGGTGTCTCCGTGTGGCACGAAGAACCGTGTCCGTGCGCGTACGATTTTTTTTTTTTTTTTTTACGTTGGGAGAAATAAAATAAGATGAGTAAATCTGCACTTTTTTTACCCCCGAACCCCACTAGGGGCGCTGCCCCCTAGACCCCCGCAACCTGATCAGTCAGGTCGATCAACGCCTGGGGCGTTGTCCCGTTGACCTCACCAGGTGGCGTTGCCCCTCCACCTCCGCGATCGCAGTTGGGGCGTTGCCCAAAACCCATGAGATGAATGTTGGCTACGATGAGTTGCGATTGAACTTAGAATGACGACTACCATGCAGTTAATATATAAGATGTACATTGGTTGGCTTTGAAATTGAAGAAGCAATCGAATTTCATTGATTTGAACTTTCAGATTCTTCAGATGAGGTTTATGCCACCTACCAATTAATAAGTAATTTGCGACATGGTTCACTTCATTGGAAGTGCAATAGACAGTGTCCAAAATTAGGTAGGCAAGTTAAGATTTAAACAACAAAAAATTAAGTCTCACTAGCTTTCTTTTTGTTTATTTGTGTATTTTTCGTAAAGTTCTGCTAAATAAGATTTAATTAGGGTGTCTCCAAAAAGAATCAAAAATCAATTAACACTATTACATAGTCAACTATACTACGGCACGTGATTTGCACGTGCGTTCACTAGTATTTATAAAAAGAGGTTAATTTTATTCAATGTTTTCTAACAAACTTTCGAAGGATTAAAAATAACATCACTTAATTTCTCTCATTTATCCCAAATTAGTTACATAGGAAAATGGGACGAATGTTAGGTGGTGGTCAGGGACCAAACGCGTCTTTATCCCAAGTAGAAAGTATGTCCTAATTAAAGGGAATGTTCCCTACTTTATTATTTATTTCAATAGGTCGGCACCGACCGGCGACCACATTCCCATATTTTAAACGTGCTCTACTTGATACCCAAATATTTGTCTCATCGACCGTGCAGGGTCGCATGCATCGATTGCATTTCATCACAATTTACGAACTCAATTATTACTTGCACAATGACAAATTATGGAGCCTTAATATGTTATCTAAATAATGTGGGTGGATCTAAAGGTAACATGGGATGTGCTGGGATTTAAATGAGAGGTTTTGAGTCTTTTGACGTATATTGAAATTTTTTTACTTGTCTTTTGAGACTCTTTCACATATGCTCAACAACCCCTCGAGGCTTACTAGCTTATAATAGTCACATATAATCGTTCACATAGACTACATGTAAAATATTATTAAAGTCTTATCTGACCTAAAAAAAACATTCTTATTTTAATCCAAACATAAGATTTATGTTCTAAGTTCAAACAATGAATCACATGAAATTTCCTTTTTTTCCTATGACACGTATTTCACATAGGAACCTTTTGACCTAACTGTGTTATTTTTATCACGTTATTCTTCATGTGATACAACTACCTAGTAAAAAAAAACTCTTTGCTATATAATTACAATTGCTCCTTATTTCTTCAAAGAATACATGTATCTAATTTGAATTAGGCAATCAACTATTGATTCATTTGGTCACGTGAATAAAAAAAAAATGCTCCTTTAAGTCAAGAAAAATGAAGAGAAACTTCACCTTTTTGTAGAAATGCATGCATATTTCAGAATTAAACTTAGCTCCATCAATGTATTTTCTTAGCCCGCACACTAATTGCTGACATCATGGCCACAGTTACAAGGACAAAGATTCATTCGAACCTGTTAAAATTTGGGTGTGACCCGAATTCCTTGTTGAAGTAATTGAAAAATTCTAATTGAAGTGCACGTCAAGTGGAATTCAGTTTGAAATACTATTGGAGTCTTATACAAATTGAAATTCTATTTGGAAGGCCTATTGGGAGTTGAAATTTGTATCGGACTTGAAGATGTTGAAATTATGGACCAGGAAGAAAAGTCGCCGCATTTTTGCTAGCCTACCGCTTAGTGGCCGCTCGAGCAACACTTGCAAGTTTTCTCCCTAGACTTGGTTTCTCGTCTGTCGCCTGCCTGGCGCTCGCGCGACGGACCTATACTAGCTTATCGCTCGAGCGACAAGGTTATTCAGTCCAGCCCTTTTCACATTTTAACACGTTTTTGGCATCTTTACTCATCAACAACTCTACTATGAGGGTTTGAATGTCGCTCTACATAGTTGCTTATAAATACTAAGCTCTTCTCTACCATTTGTGAGAATTGGTGAGAAAAGAGATTACTAAATTTTATGATCATTGTAATACTTTTCAATTTTCATTATTTGTGGTGCAATAAAATCTCATAATTCATCTGTCATATTTTCGTGTCTTTTTTTTTTTTTTGCTTGTGATCAAATATTTCATTATTGTACTATATAACTTCAACATCTCAATCCGGTGGTTAGTTACGTGATCCTTGAATTCCTAACAATTGATATTTGAGATTTTAAGCATAATTAACACAACAAGTGGTATCAGAGCGATTCTAGTATCTTGTTTGTTTCACAAGAAGTAGTATCAGAGCCTAGGTTCGACAGTTCTGCAAGAGCGCAGCGTTTAATTTGTTTGAGATTTTTTGTTTGTGATGGCTTCTATCAAGTATGACATTTCGCTTTTTGGATTAGAATAGGAGTGGGCATGGGTTGGATTGGGTTGGGTCGGGTAGATTTTTGCTTTAACCCAAACTCAACCCCACATGATCAATTTGATTAAAATCTAACTCAATCCAACTCATGTAAATATTGAAACACAACCCAATCCAACCCAACCCAATCAAGTATCAGTCGGGTTGGATTGGGTTGGGTTGGGTTGGGTTGGGTCGGGTAGATTTTTGCTTTAACCCAAACTCAACCCCACATGATCAATTTGATTAAAATCTAACTCAATCCAACTCATGTAAATATTGAAACACAACCCAATCCAACCCAACCCAATCAAGTATCAGTCGGGTTGGGTTGGGTTGGGTTGGTCGGTTTGAGATGACATGTCCATAAAAATTAAAGTCATTCAATTTTCTATTATACTAAATTCGAATAAACGAGATTAAATATTAATTAAATAAATAAAATTATATATTATCTTATTTAATTCTCATTAGCAGAGCATACAAAAAATAAAGTGCATTTAACATAACACGAAAACTTATACTACATTTCTTGTAGGAAATGCAGTAAGTTCCTCCTTTAAAATGCACCAAGGTAATTACAGTTACACTATTCTCTCATACTTTTTAGTTTCTTCTTACTTTTTAGGCATTTTTTTTAAAGTAGGCGGGTCGATTGGACGATTTTATTCTGTTTTCATGAGTTAACCCATAACCCGATCCGACTCGTCCCGTCTAAACAGCCAACTTATCCAACACATGTAAAAAAATAAAAAAAGACCCAAACCGGTTGGGTTTTGCTAGGGATGGCAAAAAAGTTCGGACGGCTCGAGCTCGGCTCGGAAAAAGTCAGAGCCGGGCCCGGCTTGGGCTCGGTTTTACCGAGCCTCATTTTGAGGAGCCGACCCATAAAAAAAAAAAAAAAAACTTGCCCAACATTTTTTATTTTACACCATAAATTATTGGGGATGGATGGCTTAAATTAAGACAAATGATCACAATTTTCTTAACCAGCTTATTCTTCTCATCATGAAACTAATAAACTAATTATAAGTGACAATTTTATCTCATAATTTATCATCTAGATTATTTTGGAAAATGTGTGATATTTGTTTGTTTAACATTTATTGCATTATTACTATTTCATTTATCTAAGTGTCTAAATATTTAAAGTAAGCATTTTTTTTCATTTACACACGTTTATTCTTCTATATTAACTATTAAGTGAAATTATTAGTGATCTATATTGCTTGATTACATTTAAAAATTGAGCTAATTTCACCAATGAAAATGACCACTAAAATTTGTAAGAAATTTCAAATCAGTTATTAAAAAACATTTCTCACTTTATTATAATGGATAGTCACTTATTTAGTAATTTATAAATTTAACATGTTATCCGACATTAGACTATAAGGTGCCACAAAAAAAAAAAAACTCGACCCGCTAAGGCCCTGGCCAAAAACTCGGGCCGAGCCACATTTTTTTGGCCGGGCCCAACTCGGCTCGGGCCCAAAAAAGCTTGGGCTCAGCTCGAACTTTTTTTTTCGGTTCGGCTCATTGACATAGCTAGGTTTTGCTCACCCCTAGATCGGAGTACTAGATTTTCGCTATGACATGTTAAAATGCGTGCATTACTCGTACAGCAGGATTTGGATGATGCGTTGTTGAGAATTGACAAGATGCCCGCAACTTTGACCGCAAAGGAGAAATTACGAAATGATAAAAGGCCTGTTTCTCACATTCATCTTCATCTATCGAATATCATTGTTCAAGACGTTTTGAAGGTGAGTTCAGCAGCTGCTTTATGGTTGAAGTTGAAGTAATTGTGCATGACTGACAAGCAAGTTGCATCTCAAGCAGGGTTTATACTCTCATCGAATGACAGAAGGAGGATCATTAGAAGATCACCTGGTTGTATTTAAAGAGATCGTCATTGTTTTTGAAACTTTGGAAATAAATTATGATGAAGAAAATTTGGCCTTAATCTTATTGTGTTCGTTGCCCGCTTCATTTTCTTCATTTAGAGATACAATCTTTATAGTCGTGATACTCTCACCATAGAGGAGGTGTATGATACTCTGTTTTCAAAAGAGAAGATGAAACATCTAGTTTCTGAGGCCAGAGATGGAGAAGACTTGGTTGCTCATGATGGTTCTAGAAGGGGTATATCGAAGTCTAAGTTTAGTAATCAGATTTGTAAAGAAGAAATGGCACTTGAAGAAGGATTGCTACAAATTGCAGAATAAAAAAATGTTGGTTGCAAGTCGATAAGTGAAGCAATTAGAGACCTAAGATGAAGCGGATCTCGCAGTGAACATTGTAAGTGAGGGATATCTCTTGGCTATTTTTGACATCGAGTCTAAATTAGGGAAGGATTGGATTCAGGATTCAGCGTGTGTGTTTCGTATGTGTCATAATAAGGATTTGTTTACTACATATGAAACCGTTTCCAAATGTGTCGTGGTTTTGAGAGACAACACACATTGTCGGGTTGTTGGAATTGGTACGATCAAATTGAAGTTATTGGATGAGACAATTAGAACACTTGTTCATCTTCAACATGTTCCGAATTTGAAGAAAAATCTCATCTTATTATCTATCATTGATTCAAAGTGTTATGAGTTTTTTGGTAGATGTGAAGTTTTGAAGGTTTGTAAAGGTGTCCAAGTTGTATTGGAGGGGCAGAAAATGTATCTATTATACATCCTGTAACGTCGTGCAGATCTATAAGAGTCAATCGACACAGGTTCAGTACTGTGGTGGACATTCAGTTTGGTACAATACCTTTAAGAGCTCATAAATGGTCGATCTTGAATAATATAGCTCAATGGAGTTCACGAAATATGAATAATTTCGTTTTACCACCATCACCTATGGTGCCATTATATTCAATTATTAGGGACGTACCCAGTGGAAAAATGTACGTGGATGTTGATTTTGTTAAGCATGCTTTCAGCGTAATAGAATGTGTACACTCTAGCAAAGAGCATTCTTTAAAAATATTTGTGTTTGATTCTAGTTTGGGGTGTGTTACAGTCCAATTTGGTGAATCTTAAAATCATTACGATTTTTTAAGAATTTGAGGTAATTCTAGTGCTTGGATTCATTGAAAAAGATTAGTGATGGCAATGGGGCGGGGCACCCCTGCCCCGCCCCGCCAATCCCCGCCCTCGCCCCGCCTTTGACGGGGCGGGATGGGGGCGGGGCAGAGTCTTGCCCCGTTTAATGCTCCATTTTAACCAAAAAATTTCAATTAAATACAAATTCAAAATTTTATAATCCAAAAGAAACAATACTTAAAATAACTACATCAATATCCAAACCAAACAATGTTCAATTTTTTTTTAACTGGCGGGGCGGGGCACCCTCGCCCCGCGACCCAAGGCGGGGCACCCTTGCCCCCGCGACCCAAAGCGGGGCGGCAATCCCCGCCCCGCCCCGCCACCCGTCGGGGCGGGTTTTTTTCGCCCCATTTGGGGCGGGTTTTTTTGCCATCTCTAAGAAAGATGGAGTATTTTAAGTTTGATTGGAGAAATCAGTTTTGGTTATTGTTGAAGAGTAAGCTTATTCCTTGCAGACGGATTTTCTTCTCCAGGTAGAGAAAGTTTTGAAGCTTTGTTCGTTGCAATGGAATTCTTGTCCAGGTAGAGATTGTTAGAATTTGGGTGTGATCGAAATTCCTTGTTGAAGTAATTGAAAAATTCTAATTGAAATACACGTCAAGAGGAATTCAGTTTGAAACGCTATTGGAGTCTTATTCAAGTTGAAATTTGTATCGGACTTGAAGATGTTGAAATTATGGACCAAGAAGAAAAGTAGTCGCATTTTCGCAGTGATAGGTTTGGAGACGTTCATGCTACTCATGAGAGAAAATTTGATGTTTATGTTGGTATTGGTGGTAGTGGCAGTGGCAGAGGAAGCGAATACAGATTCTGATCCCGCTACAATTGGTGGTATGGTGGTGTTTGCAAGTGATTTTTTGTGGTTGGTGGTGTTTTATGGTGGTTGTGCAATTATTTTTGGTAGTGGAGGAGCTGTTAGGCTATGTTGGTGGTGGTTAAAGTAGTGGTGATGGTGCGCTACTTTCACGGTGGTTGTGAAGTAGTGGTGATTTTTGGTAGTTGGTATTGGTTTGTTTGAGATGATGGTGTTATTGTCGGGAGGTGGTGGTGGTAATTTTGGCGTCGATGCGGCTATATGCAGTGGTGTCACAAATTATTTGATTAATTGTGATCAATAAATTGATTAATGTGTGATCAGTGAAATATATAAATTGTTACCAATAAATAGTGCGATCTAAAAATTTGTTAGTTTGTGACCATGTAATAAGTTGTGACTTATAAAATTTATGATTTGTGACTAATAAATAAATTGTGACTTATAATTTTTTTATTTGTGGTCGATGAATAGATTTTGACCTATAAATCTTTTATTTATGATTGTGAAATAATTTGACCTATTAAAATTTTAATTTGTGATTGAAAAATAATTTGTATTTAATTAATTCGATAATTATGACCAAACTGTATAAAATTGTGACATTAATATATTTAATTTATAAATATATTTTAAATAATTATTTCTTAAATAATATTTGATTTTTGAAATTTTAGGAGATCTTTGATTCTTATTTTTTTCAAAATACATTTTTTTCTCTTCTTTTCAACTATGCATTCTTCATTTAAATAATATTACACGCAAAGAAAAAACTGTTTTTTAATCATCAATTCTCCATCAATCTACTATTCCAAAGTACATTCTTAAAAAATAATGAAGCTCAAACACCCCCTTAAACTTTATTTCTTTGTTTTGAAAAGAGTGATAATCTCTTATATATGAAATTTTCACTTCTTTGTGGATGACTCTAGTTGTGATTATTGATGGGCTTGGGTTAGGTGGTGATATTATTGGCCTATTTGTTCTTGGTTAGTTGTGGCCGCCGATTTAGTGAACTTGAGCCCAAATTGGTGACCTAACATTGAGGCATATATCCCATGACTCCAACAGTCGTGCCATGCGTGTGTGTGAGAGCAATAGAGAGAAAAGAGGCAGCCCTCCTCGCAATTGAGTTCTCTCCCTGTCATATTGCTGCTACCACCAACTTGACCCTTTTATGGGTTAGAAACTTGTGGCAACTAAGTGTAGAAAGTCGTTGGTCGAGGCTCCTCGGTTGGTATTCGTTTGGTTGAATGACTGATTCCGAATTCAAGATTTCTTGGAGATTCCGCCAACAACCAATTTCTTCAGTGCACAAGATTTTTCTTATCGACTGTGCATAAAAAGTCCCACCACAGGATTAAAGTTTTTTCTGATTGGTGTTAGCAACAAAACCCGAACAGTTTTTCCTGTCATAAAGCATTTTCTTCCATGTTGCCTCACAAGAACTGATTAAACTAGAAATTGGTGGGACCTGAAGATAAAATTATCAAAATAAATTATTCATTGATCGTTGAAGATTTTTAACTAGAATAAACATTGCTAGACTTTTGATAAAACCCAACTCAGTTATAAACACCAGCTTTAAGGAACTGTAGTGTGCTTCCACGGCACAAGAACAACAATCGTCCTTGCAGAATTCTAGGAAGACTCGATGCTGCAAAACAGAAATTTAACAAGAGAAGGTGACAAGAAGAGTGAAAAAAATTCTGCAACTTCTTCTTAACTGGGATCATAATAGGCAGATTTACCCGAAATTGAAATGCTGATAGCGGCAGATATAAGTTAAAATACTTTTGAACCAATCCTACCTTCTAGAAGCACCTTGTAATGCTGACTTCAGCTTAGAATAATTCATAAAGTAGACAGAAACGGAATTTTTTAATTGAAAATGTGAATGTAAGCAGGTATACATGTTTTGACCCAATGATAACACAACCACTGGCTTTAATAAAACAATGATCTTTCCTATTTTTCTCGCTCAAGAATGGTTCGTACTTGAAGACAATTTGCAAGAGTCCAATATAACATCAAATCATAACTACAGTCTACACAAGGACGCAGCAATTGTTTAATTACAAACTCTGGCTTTGGTTCCAAGGAAAGCACTGCACAAGTTGGGGCAGATTTAGCACCGACGAGCACCAACATCAGCGCGTTCTAGAACTGTGGGAACAATTTTTTATTTTATTTTTTGTGACAATAGATAAATATTTTGGATAATATATCTGATAATTCATTTTGTTTTCAAATATCTATTGAAGCTTAGTAGGTTCGAGTATCCATTTTCAAATTTGAAGTCAGGATCGAATCTCTACCAAAGCAATGTATTGTGCAATTATTCTAGTTCAACATTTTTTTTTTTTTACCAAAACTGAGGATTCAAACTTGTGTGCTCTCCTTTAGATTATGAAAAGTTTGACCATCATGGCATTTGATGAATTTTGACACTAAGCCTATGTTTGGTTTGGATTAAAATTCAATTAAAATCTCAAATCAAAGCCAACAATTAATTTCAGTCACATATTTTATAGGACTCGTAACTTTTCAACTATATATTTCATCAACTTTTATCAAAATCTACTAAAAACTTGATTTTAATGTCTGCCAAATAGGAGCTAAATGTAACATAATAGTATACATTCAATTTTAGCAGTTCTAATGTAATTGGAAGTTTCGAACCTTTGCTCTTCTTTTAAATTATGCAAAACTTGACCACTACGTCATTTGGTGAATAAAGACTAAATATAACAAAATTATATATGTTCAGTTTTAGCAAAGTAATTGATATACTTAATTTTTAATATTTTATTGCAGTCGACGGTCAACAACCGCCGGTGTTCATTCGAGATCCTGGATCCGTCACCATGCACAAGGACAGACCAACAAATAAGAACAGCATATGAAACTGCAAATCAAGACTAGGAATTTCCTGCATAAATGGTTCGTTGCAGTAAAAAAAGGCAGAAACTTCAATATTTACATGATCAACTAAATTGTATAACGAGTTTCTTGATCATATCTACGGTCAAGTTATAGTTTTTCTAGTCAGACATTCTCCCAGAGCTAAAAGGTGAAAAAAAAATCCACAAGTGATCCTAAAGAGTTGAAAGATCTTTATGGGGTCTGTAGCAAAATTACACAGAACAAGATCCCACAAACGCGGAAGCGACTTAATGAATGGAACTCGAAGCAAACTAAAAAATAGATAAAGTCATATATTCCTGACTGTACAACAGACTTCTAAGTTTATATCATTCCCATAGTCTTACACGAATGGGAGCTTGCGTCCATGAGTCCTCAACACGGTACAAGGACTGTTCGTTCCAGTTCCTGAGAACAAATTATTTGGAACATTTGAAGGGCTAGTATTATATGAACCACGATTAGGTGAAGCTACAGAAGTAAGGACTTCAAGTGTAGAACGAGGAGAATGATGAAATTTTATCCCAGGGCATGATGATTCCGGATAAGATTGTGGACTTGTTTCACTTGAACTGAAAATGTTTTTTGGAAACAGACAACCAATTTAGTCGAGCACTAGTTTTAGTAAGATGTCTAGCATGTACTGCGATAATCAAAATAAAAGAGCGGGATGGGGGAAGGAAAATGAGGACTTACGCATTTAGTGGAAGTTTTCCATGCTGGATCCTCAAACCTGAGGAATCTGGCATCACATCCTTTTTTCCTCTAGTTCGGTCACTTGGGAATTGTGGGGCATCCTGAAAAACAAAAATAGTTGTTTTTTTGGATTCTCGTTGAACTGAAATAGAATGGACTACGAGCTAACATGTTAACATTTTAAATAAATAAAAGTTCATATAAGACATAACCACTTCTTTTGCACTCAATGGACTACGAGCTTAAATAAATAAAAGTTCATATAAGACATAACCACTTCTTTTGCAGTCGGCAGGAAATGTGACTGAGAAACAAAAGGTAATGCGAGCTAGTGCCAATCGATACTCACGAGTAATTTCATTCTAGAAAATTCTTGCACAAAGCCTCCAAAATTTTGATCTTGTGAACTTTGTAAAAAAGGGTGTTCGAGCAACTTAATAGCTGAAGGTCGATCTGCAGGTCTTCTCTGAAAGCACCGTCTGAGGAAATCCTTCCCTTCATTAGACAATGTTTCTGGTATGGGTGGAGATTTGTTCAATACATTGAACATGGCTTGCACCTGATGCCAAATGGAAATAGGTTAATCAAAGAGTCATAAACATCACTTTGTTTTACATTTAAATGCAAGGAAAATAAAGCATTCCATCGAGTCTCCAACAATCGATTTCTTATTACATGTAACTCTCATTTTGGGACTCAATTCCATAGTAATTCTCAAAATCAGAAAAAAAAACGAAAACATTGAAGTGAGTGCATTAAAAGAAGGTAAAGTTGGGGGGCAACTGATAAACTTTAGCAGAAATGCATTAGGAGTACATGAAGATAATTAATACACTTACCCCATTAAGCTCACTCCAAGGAGGTTTCCCGGTGAGCATCTCGACAACCGTACAACCGACACTCCATATGTCAACACCAAAGGCCAGGTCCGGTTTAGCATCATTCCGCATCACAGCCTGCAGTACCTGAACAAATTAAAGGAATAAATACTTGACAAATACAAGGTATCCAAGGCCAGCTAGTAGGAAAGAAGAGAACTCCAACTGAGATACCTCTGGAGCCATCCAATGAGGAGTGCCCTTCAATGAAAGATCGATACCATTTCCATTGAGCTAGAAAAGAAAAGGTGGAAAACAGGATTAGTATATTCAATATGAAGACAGCTGGAATAACTCCAAACGAGATTCATTAAGGTGGTCTATCGTCCAGATCTCATAGACAAAGCCAAGACCTTTAGCATCAAATTCCATTTATAAGAACTTCATCTCAAATGCAAGCGCAATTTACTTAAAGATATTAATAATACGCATATGCATTGAATTCTGAAATGGATTTCGTTCTACCGACGACAAAAATTTATGCTTCAGTAAAATCGGAACATAAAGGTTGGAATGCACTGAGACTAGAGCTAAAAGTTGAAGAAGAACTAACTAGGTTTAAACTGTCAGGAAAAAGATAAACAAGAACATTCACGTAATGTATCTGTAAAGTCAGTTTTGAAACTCACATGTTTCGCCAATCCAAAGTCAGCAAGCTTGACAACACCTGAAGCATTGACAAGTAAATTCGCTCCCTTGATGTCCCTGTTTTATAACGAATCACAAAGACTTTATATGTAGATGGAACTTTATAATTGATCAATTAGAACAAAATGTCAATCAGCTATTTCAAACTCTGTTCTATACGCTATCAAATGAGAAGTCTAAAGAGAACACCAAAATTTTCAGTTATTCATATTGTTATCAATTAATAGAACACTGCTTTATATGTAATATAAAGTAAGTCTGATATGCAAAGGGAAGTTTAGGTAATCTCTTCTAACCAGGCACGATTTTTACCTGTGTATTGTCTGAGTGCTGTGCAAGTAAGCCAACCCCGACAGAATGTGACGAGTGAAATTGCGAACTACACACTCTGTCATAGCTCCACAATGTTCACTAATATACTTGTTTATGGACCCTGGGTGAACATACTCCAAATATATGCAAAAACGATCCTCAATCTACAACAAATTAATGTTTTGTCCATCAATATATTTGTGGAAGTCTATAACCAGGCCAATAATTAGCATCTCAATGATACGAATAATAGAAAGGAAAAAGGCCAATGGAAGCTAAACATGAAATGAAGCATACTTGTTCACTCCCATAATATTGTACAATGTTTGGATGATTCAAGTCCTTGAGAAATCGGATCTCCTGATAAGAAAAGGCACACAAAATCAGATGTTTGCTTAATGCAGAATAATTCAACAAGTTTCCATATTTCCCGCAGTCTACAAGATTGAGATGTGAAGTTCACAAAGTAAAACAACATTTTGGTGACAACAAGCGGATTCAGTTATTTTCATTAAAACGTGAAAAGGCCATGTTTGGTCACCATTTTCTAAAATTCATTTTTCAATCAAACTTATTTTCAACCACACATTTCATGGGACCCACAACTTTTATCAACTTTTGAACCACACATTTCATCAATTTTATTTATTTTTAATCAAAATCTAATAAAAACCGTGTGTTTGGTTTGCGTTTGCGTTTACGTTTTCTGTTTTCAATTTTGAATTCATTTTTTATTTTCTGTTTTGAGAAATTATTTTAAGATTACAGAAAATGCGTTTGTTTTGTTATTTCAAAAAACTGTTTCTCAAAACAAAAAACTAGAAAACACGTTTGGTTTAAAAAATTTAGAAATAGTTTTATGACATTTTTTTTCAATTAATTTGATTATTTAGTAAAACGTATCAATTTTATGCTTATATGTAATTATTTATTTTTATGGGTATTTGTACCTGGATAGGTTTTGTGTGATTTTATTAATTATTTTAATTTAAGAAATGTTTAAGTTCATTTTCCTTGTTTTGAGTTTTTTGATGTAAAAAAAATCATTTTGAGTTTTATGATGTAAAATTTTCTTTGTTTTCGAAAACCCATTTTTGAAAATAAGAAAACTGAAAATGGCCTCAAAACGGCAAACAAACGCACTCCTAATTTTTAACTAACCAAACAGGGGCTTACTGTCATATAATTAAAAACAATTGCACAATTTAAGTGGTATATGCTTTAACGTAATCTTCTGTTAAATGGTAACAATGTGATGTCGTTTCTGAGATCTTCCAACTTCACTATGTACTTTCACTTGCCAACATAGCTGAATAACAAAACAAATGGAGTACGACAATGTATCTAGAACATCTAATAGCATAAGAAGGGTTTCAGAGGAAAACCTGCTCCAACTGTTTTACGCATTCTGCATATTTAGGGTCATCAAGAATCAGTTCAACTTCTTTCATAGCACACATTGCTCCAGTTTCACTGACAGGAAGAAAAAAATGTTAAAGGCATCTACCAGCATCACAAAATAGCAAGAAATCCTTGGTTGGTTTACATACCGATGAGTTGCAACATAAACACTTCCATAAGTACCACGTCCTATGAGTTTTCCTTTCCTCCACTGACCTTTAACCGTCAAAATATCTGATTTATCCGAATTTTGAGAAGCAGTAGGTGACGGCCTAGAAACTTCTGGGGGAAGCGGTAATGGGTGGACATGCGGATTAGTGCCATCAGGCCAACTTTCGGGGAAAGATTTATTGTGCAAATGTACCAAATTTCCATTATGATTTACCGAGTTTCTACATGGAGTTTGCCAAGATTTTGCTATTCTATCTGAAGGGGAAGACTCCAAAGCAAATACTGAGACGTGGGAAAGATCTACAGTACTAAATCTTTGTGGGCTAAGGATGGGACTTGAGTAACCACTGCTCGGAGCACTAAACGTAGGAAAATGCAGCTGAAAGTTGTTTTGGGCAGTGTCAACATTTAGCTCTCGAGGGAATTTTCTGTTACGACAAGTTGGAGATGCAGATGATCTTCTGGCCATATTATCTTTTGTCTTCCCCAAATTTTGATGAGAAGAACTGCTGCAAGTCGAACATGATAGACAAAATTTATCTTCGAACAATCAACCAATACGTAAACACAATCTTAGCCACAACTTTCGCAAACACAGAAAGAAAGAATCAATTATAAATCTAAAAGCTCCTAAAGTGTTCAGTTTTCAGACAATTTATCACATTTAAGGGTAGATTTTTTTTATTATTTTTTACTATTTGGCAGAAAAGACAGATTATGTAAATAAATCAATTTATTCTGCATCTTTAACCAAAAAAAATCTGGTGTCTCAGACAATATACTAATAATAAAAAAAAATCGATTATTTTCAAGAAAAGGAAATTGTCAAAACCTTTCAATTGCAGAGCTTGAATGACCCGAATCCCCTCTTCTTTGACCATGCAAATTATCAATCTGCTTAGGCAGAGAATTCGATGCCGGCAGGGGCAGCGGTTGCGGCACCGCCGACTTTGACCAATGGCCGACATCGGAACGGCGGGGCGTACGAGGCTCCGATGCCGGCCCCCAAGCAGAACCCGAGTCCGGTGACACGGGGCACGACTGTGACCTCTCATTAAAAACACCAGGCCGCAATCCTAATTCATAATCAGTTGCGTGCCTTAACTTTCTCTGCCTAGTTAACTTTCTCCCTTGTTCATTATTTTTACAACTCGAATTCTTGAAAATATCATTAGAACTCTTGCTTTTGCCCTTCAATGGAGGATTTGAAGGGGATGAAGAAGAAGATGATGATGATGATGATGAGAATGCACTCCAACGAAAATGCATTATTGAAATTAACTAATAAAAATTTAGAATTTTAACATTTTGAAGAAAGTTAGCTTATACCCCAAAAAAAAAAAAAAAAAAATTCCAGCTGGCCTGCAGGCGATGGTGGTATTGATCAGGCATTCATTCAAGAAAGAAAAATGACAAATTCGTTTATATAGTTTAATATTATTCTTTGTTTCAGCGCATAGACCATTGGAGTCTTCAGACACGCACAATACTACAATTTGCATTGTAAAGTTCTTCCGTAAAGTCAATGTTGAAGAAAGTATAGACAATTAATAAACAATAAAGTTACTTGTTTGATAATCGCGTGTTGTCAATATTTGAGCCAACCATGTAAAAATAGATTTTAACCATTCTTGAAATCGATGAACGCGTTGCTGTTAGTACCAATATTATCAATAAAGATGGTACAAACAGTGTGATTGATTAATATATGTATTTTCTGGGAAGGGAGTTGAAATTGACAAAATCACACCGTGTGGGACACTGAAATCTAGGAGCATTGAAACTCACGTAGTGATGGAAGAATTTATTTTATATTAAAATTGTCAAATTTGATCGTACGTATATCTTTGTAGACTCAGTAAAATCCTAAAAATCTTTTTTATATTGGGGATTTGTTGAGAATTGGGATGGGTATATCCTACTTGAATTAATCTATATGTATCAAATAAATTACATAATTCTAAGCACATGGAAACTGGTATGTATGGTACTCTTCCATGCTCCACGACATATGTGCTTTTGAATAATAGGAGCTATAGTCAATGTTTAATGCTTCCTTCTTAAGTTAAGTTATCATTATCAATATACCATTTGACGAGTTAATTGTCCTATTGGCAACTGAAATTGTGTCTATATCTTCGATTTCTCGCTAAAATTTAAAATGTCGAATTTTGACCATTAAACTTATTAATACATTAGACATTACTCACCACTTTAACACCCGTCCCAAGTCTTTAACGAAATTAGTGATGTGGTCAACAAAATGCACATGTGACGTCCCGTTACGTTGTTAACAAATTGTCACATCTTTGATTGCTCACTTTAATAGAGGTGCATTAATCTCGTAAAAGCAGGATAATGACCAATTATCATATAACCAGAATTTGCCGTAACTGAACAAGAACCAGTTTGAAAGAAAAATAGTCAAAATTGGCAACATGACAACTTTAATAGAGGTCAATTTTGGTTTGAGAAAATATATCACAATGCTTTATATAAACGAAGTGAAACTACCTATTTCAAGTAGGAAAAAACCAATGTTTGAATAAATTTTTTTATATCCGATTTGCTGTGTTATCTGATCCGATTCGATAATTTAATGGATATTTGATTGTTAAATTTATATCCGATTTGCTGTGTTATCGGATATCCGATCCGAGATTAGGAAAAAACCAATATTTGAATAAATTTTTTTCTTCCAATTCTTAAACGGATTTAATAATTATAATTTTTTCAAATTTGTTATGTTTTGAATTTGATGACTTTTTATTTTAAATTTATTTATTTTAGCGACAAATAACATGTCATACAAATGTTTTACCGACCCAATTATTTATAACAAATCGGATCGGATTGATCTATATCTATATTTGATTCATTTAGTTAAAGAATTGTCGAATTCGGATCTTGATTGGATTATCGGATTGAGATCATATCAACCTAAATCCACCTCTCGTTAATTTTTATCGAATTCGAATCAAAATTCAATCTATTGACAGCCTAGTATATGATAATATCATTGAACTTCAAATATGTTTCTTTATAGGCGGTCCCACATTTTGATAGGAGAGATTTGTAGTACTTTAAATGAATATGTTCTCTAAATTTCGTAGGGACCGGACAACTTTCACAAGCCAATGGCTGTTCGAGTCTACAATAGATTTATAATTACGATTTATTTTATTTTTTAATATATATCTACAAGCACCAGTAGCGTGGACCAAAATGAAATTACACCGACACAAATGCATGGACTTCCAAGTGCTCACCCCCTCGATGCCTGCAGATTCATCTGTATCTTGTACGTAAATATATGTACCACGCCATCCCTGATGTCCTCCGTATATTCATCAATTTTGTCCACGTAACATAAGAGGAAAATTTTCCAGACTTTTTAAAAAAGTGCAATGCGATTCTAAACCTTTAAGCCATAGCATATACATCCTATACCTTTAAAAATGAACGGAAGAAGAACATCTATATAGGGTTTTGTCCACGAAATTTGTTAGTTGACCAAAAGATAAATGTTTGACCATAATTTCACTATCTTTAAAAAATTGCAAAAGTGTAAGTTTACATTTTCTTAAAATAATTAAGTAAAAAGTAACGAAGAGAGGAGAAATAAATAAGAAACGGTAGGTTCTTCATCTTCTTCGCCAATCCCAGAAGCAAAAGCAAAATCCAAATCCAAATCCGAACCAAAAGCAAAATCAAAATCAAAATCCAGTTATGCAAATTCCCGTAATATAAATACAAAGTGTAGACTAGTTGGCGAGAGCGTGTATTTATACTAATACTAGTCATCACACACCCGCGTTCAATTTACATTCAATTTTTTTTCCTTTTTTAATCATATCCCATAGTATATAATTTGCTACTTGGTAAAACTAAAATAAAATAATATATATATGAGAAAATCATCTCTTTTACCCAAATAATATCATCACCTCATAAACAAGGTAGTCATAGTCATCTCTAGGACACGAAGAAAAGGGTGGACAAAGAGGCGAGGAAGTAAAACGAAACGGTGAAGCATGTGTGAACATAATAGTGTCCATTGTTGACCTCAAAAACGGATCTGTCACCGAGCCAACAGGTGATACCTTCGAGTCTGTCCTTTCCTGCATAAACCACACAACGTCAGTCACACGTGGCCGTTCCCATAGGAGGCGGGGTTGGCCACGGGCACTCCGACGGTCAAGTCAGCGTAGGGTTGGCCGGAAATTATCCAATCGATCCCCAAGTTTTCACTCGGAGGCCGTTTCTTTTGGATCTTTTTGAAAGCAAGTGTTCATATAGAGAGATTAAAAGAGTGCGTACCCTCTTTTTGGCGTAAGGGTCTAGTATTTATACCGGGTGTAAGAGGAGGGGGGCCGTTGGATTGGGAGACACGTGTAGCTAGATTATTGGGGCCAGTCCCACCGTAGGCGTCAACTTGTCTTTCCATAGGTTGGCTGGCATTGAGTGCTTCTGGCTGATTTGACCGTTTGGGTCCTGCCACATACTGGCTGATTTGGCCGTTTGGTTCCTGCCACATATCCAATCAATCATGGACTTGACTGCAAAGATCTCTGTACGGGAGATCTTTGCCGGGACGCGGAGGGGCGAAGCGAAAAGGGGACCAGGTGCAAACAGCTCGTCCTCTGCGCAATCGCCTCGGCAGCTTGTGGCACGTCACCCAGACACGACAGGTTGGAGTCCGAGCTGTTACTCAGTTCTTACTAGTAACAATAGTCCCCCAAGTCCTTGTACACGTATTTATACGTTATAAGGACTTTCAAGGCTGTGAACGGGGCGTGTGGGAAGGAGTGCGGGGCTCTTGGTTGGACCGGGCTTGAAATGGCCTATCATCCCCCGCGGGGGGCTGTTACGGAGCGAAGCTACCCCGTCGAGGCCATAGGAATCAGCAACTCTTGGGGGAGCTGTAGCAACTCTGCCATTCGCCCTGGCCGAGGAGAACAGGGTTGCAGAATCCGGGGGGCCGTTGCGGAACGAAGCTATCGTGCCGGGGCCATAGAGTTAGCAACTCTTGGGGGAGCTGTAGCAACTCTGCCATTCGCCCTGGCCGAGGAGACCAGGGTTGCAGAATCTGGGGGGCCGTTGCGGAACGAAGCTATCGTGCCGGGGCCATAGAAGGTAAGGTAGTCGACGGCTTCCGAAGAGACGATCTTGGTTATTGCGCCAATGATTTGAAAGCTTTTTGCCTTTCCAATGCCTGCAAAGGGGGCGTTCCTGCTGCTTCCGAGACACGCCTGTTTCGTCATAAATGGCAATGATGGCGACGGCTCCACGAATTTCGGGGTGACGCACTCTGGCTGTGCGTGGGGTTCACCGCTCCATCGTAGCCGTTGATTTCAGTGACTTTTCACTTCAACGGTGACCCTTTCACCTCAGCATCGAACGGCCTAGATGCTGTTTGGGTGATCTAACGGCTAGGGCCAGTCCTATGGTGCCTATAAAAGGCCCATTCGTTTCACTTTCAAGCTTTTACTTTTGCGAAAACCTCCCAAGGTATATTGTATCCCTGCATTCCGGCGAATTCACCAATTTCCGGCAACGTCTCTGTGAACACCGGCGTCAAACCGGCTCCCGGCGGTGTGTTAGGTAACTTTGCACATTTTCAGTTTCTTCCCCTTCTTTTTTCTCCGATTTTTCGACAGCGTTTGTGATGGCGAGTGAACAGTCGATAGTGAGGGGGAGTGGGGAGGAGCGAGGCGAGGAGAGTACCCTTAGGGAGCCCATATTAGTGTCTCCGGAGGAACTTAGCAAGGCCATTATGGCCGGAGAGAATATCTGGAGGCGACCCCCTTCCCCCGTAGATATGTCTGTCCAGTGGGGGGCCTCAAACTACCCTTCTACAGTCACCTCGGAACAGTTAGAGAGGTGCAGGACCGTGTGTAGGATTCCCCACACCATCGAAATGATCGTCCCCGAACCGCATGAGAGAGCTTGCTACCCTAGGCCCGGGTGTGTGGCGGTGAGTGATCATTTGCTTCGGGCCGGACTGAGGCTTCCTTTCCACCCCTTCTTTAGGTTAATACTTAGGTCCTACGGGGTGGCTCCGACCCAGTTCAATCCGAACTCTTGGTCCCAAATGGTGGGAACTTGGATGCTATGGCGCCGGGCCAGCATCGGGTCGGATATGCCCTTCAGTGTCTTCCACTCCCTATTTTTCCCGAAAAACGTAGCCGGGGGGGAGGAGAGTCGGGGCTGGTATTATCTCTCTCCTTGGGGGTCCCATTCTCCGTTCCTGCACGGGGTGCCTACCTCCATCAAAGGTTGGAAGAGCTCGTGGTTCTGGGTCTCTGGTAGGTGGGACACCATTGAGAACGACCCCATGGCGCCTCTGACAATCCCCACCACCTACTCTACTTACAGTAAGTCATTTAACCGAACTGATTTACTTGAACAGTTTCGCTCATGTTTTAATACTTATGCTCCATGCAGGCTCCCTTCCGAAGTGCGAGATATCAGAGGAGGAGTGGGACATCATTAGCCAGATCTACCAAACTCCCCCGTCCGAAAGGAGTTATAAGGAGCTCATCGACAAGAACCACCACCTCGTCCTACACGGCCTCATGACGAACCGAGGTAAATCATTTAGTCTCAGTTCATTTGATCGTTCTCCTGAGTCGAGGAAACTTATTGTTCCCTTTCTCGTGCAGATGATTTTGTGAACAAAAGGCCTCCGAAGCCTGACCTCGCCTCCATCCGCCGCAGCGTGGCTGAGGCCAAAACTTTGCGGACGAGCTCAGCTGCTTACAAGAAGCAGTCAGAGCGTCTTCTTTCCCTCAGTCGGGCCGGGCAGCAGGCTACTGAGGAGAACGTGGCGGAGGAAGGTGCCTCCCTCGTTCAGAGGAGGAAAAAGCGAACTGGCCCGTCCGGGGCATCCTCCTCTATGCAAGCCGGTGCCGAAGTCACCGAGGTCGTCCCGCCAGCTCCGCCATCTTCCCAGGCCATTGTGCCCATAACCGCCTATTTCACCGGCGAGCAGCCCCGAAAAAGGCTAAAGAAGTCTGCCGGAGCCCCGGCCAAGGAGAATCTAGCCAACTTCCTGGGGAGTAAGGAAGAGGACCTTCCCGAAGCAGTTCTGGAAATGCTGCCTCCTGAGACCGCTTCCGCCGCTCGGGTCCACAGTAAGTACTGGACCGAGGACTGGGCAAATCATGCCGCCTCGTGCGAGATCGAGGACCTACTGGCTGCCAACAATGCCTGCGTTGCTAGGGCGCTGAGTATGGGAGCTTCGGCAGAAGATTTGGTCCGAGGCCTTCGAAAGAGAAATAATGAACTGGAGGATCAGCTGAAGGCCTCGGGGTCCTGGGAGGCTGAAGTGGCCAAGGCCAAGAAGGAGACGGAAGAGGCGGAGGAGAGGTGGGTGACGGCCACTTCGAAGTTGGACACTGCGGAGGTTCGCGTCAATCAGCTTAAGAACGAGCTTCATGAGTCTGCCTCTCAAGTGGCAGCTCTGACAAAAAGGATTGACGATGCCAATGAGCATCAGCGAATAGCCTCCGAGGCTCTGGAAGTGGCCAACCGGGAGAGGGGTGAGCTAAAACAGCTTACCGAGGCTCAAGCCAAAGAGATTGGCTCCCTGAAGGCGGAGGTTGGGACAATTGGCGAGGCGGAAGTTCAGAAGTACAAGGAGAACTTCCACACGACTCCGGAGTACGATGACTTCGCCAATTACTGGGCGTCCTGGGCTGCCAGGGAAGTGATGTCGCGTCTGCGCGAAAAACACCCCGAGCTAGACATCAACTTCTTGGAGGAGGAGTTCGGGGGGCCTAGCCGAGGTCGCCCTGGTCCTGACGAGGAGGAGGGGGAGAGGCTGGGGAAGGAGAAGCAGAGGCAGAAGCCATAGTCCACGTAGACTAGTTTTGTATTTTGCACTTCTGTTTTTGGTAATTTTGTAATTCAATGATTTTTGCTTCTAGTGTTGTTACTTCTGCTTGTCTAGCCTTTTCGCCTCGTAAATGTTCGACCATTTAATTAAAATGGGACAAGTAATTCGCCTCGTAAATGTTCGACCATTTAATTAAAATGGGACAAGTAACTCGCCTCGTAAATGTTCGACCATTTAATTAAAATGGGACAAGTAATTCGCCTCGTAAATGTTCGACCATTTAATTAAAATGGGACAAGTAATTCGCCTCGTAAATGTTCGACCATTTAATTAAAATGGGACAAGTAACTCGCCTCGTAAATGTTCGACCATTTAATTAAAATGGGACAAGTAAATCGCCTCGTATTAGATGGTGTGACCCTTGGGGGGGCTTGCACCTCTTCAGGGGCTTGTTTTTAAGTTACGCGCTCCTGCTTTGGCAAAGGTGGCACCCGCACCGCCTCTGACTAAGCAGATCTTCCTTGGGGTGTGACCCCTTGGGGGGGCTTGCACCTCGTCAAGGGCTTGTTTTTAAGTTACGCGTTTCTGCTTTGGCAAAGGTGGCACCCGCACCGCCTCTGACTAAGCAGATCTTCCTTGGGGTGTGACCCCTTGGGGGGGCTTGCACCTCGTCAAGGGCTTGTTTTTAAGTTACGCGTTCCTGCTTTGGCAAAGGTGGCACCCGCACCGCCTCTGACTAAGCAGATCTTCCTTGGGGTGTGACCCCTTGGGGGGGCTTGCACCTCGTCAAGGGCTTGTTTTTAAGTTACGCGTTCCTGCTTTGGCAAAGGTGGCACCCGCACCGCCTCTGACTAAGCAGATCTTCCTTGGGGTGTGACCCCTTGGGGGGGCTTGCACCTCGTCAAGGGCTTGTTTTTAAGTTACGCGTTCCTGCTTCGGCAAAGGTGGCACCCGCACCGCCTCTGACTAAGCAGATCTTCCTTGGGGTGTGACCCCTTGGGGGGGCTTGCACCTCGTCAAGGGCTTGTGTTTTAAGTTACGCTGGCTAGAACCGTGATAAGAACAACATTTTCTTCATTTGATAACAACATTTACATAGTCAACAGGCTTCTTACTGGTAGTACATTCTTAGATGTTCAATGTTCCAAGGATGAGGCGTAACCTTTCCTTCCAGGTTTTCAATTGCATAAGTACCGGGCCTGACTTCTCGGGTTACTCTGTAAGGGCCCTCCCAGTTTGGTCCCAGCGTTCCGGTGCCGGGGTCTTTGGTAGAGGGAAAAACTTTGCGGAGTACCAGGTCGCCGATGCGAAACATCCGTTTCTTTACCTTGGTGTTGTAGAAACGTGCCATTTTACGCTGGTAGGAAGCTAGTTTGACTTGCGAGCTCTCTCTCTTCTCTTCGAGCAAATCCAATCCCAATTGCCTCAGTTCATCATTTGTTACTTCATTGAAGTGGATGCGGCGGTGGGAAGGGACGCCGACCTCCACAGGGCTCATGGCCTCAGCCCCGTAGGTCATGGAGAATGGGGTTTCCCCGGTGGCCGTTTTGCAAGTAGTTCTAATAGCCCAGAGGACCTGGGGGAGTTCGTCCACCCAGGCCCCCTTGGAGGCATCCAGCTTCCTTTTCAGGGTTAGCTTGATGGTTTTGTTGACCGCTTCCACCTGGCCATTCGCCTGAGGATGATGAGGTGAAGAAAAATGTTTTCTGATTCCGAGCTCTTCACATAGGTTTCGGATTTTCCGATTGTCGAACTGTTTGCCATTATCTGAGACCAGGGAGTGGGGTATGCCGAACCGGCATATGATGTTCTTCCACAGGAATTTCGATGTATTAGCTTCGGTGATCTTGGACAGGGGCTCTGCCTCCACTCACTTGGTGAAGTAGTCGATTGCTACTATGGCGAAGCGAGCGTTCGCCCTCCCTTTGGGGAGGGGGCCGATGAAATCCACTCCCCATTTGGCAAAAGGCCAGGGGCTCGAGACAACAGTGAGCTCCTGCGAGGGCCGTCTTTGTGTATGGGAAAAACGCTGGCATTTGTCACACTTACGCACGAATTCAATGGCTTCCTTTTTCAGGGTAGGCCAATAATATCCCTGCCGGAGTATTTTGTGCGCTAGTGCTGGTCCGCCGGAATGATTTTCGCAGATGCCTTCGTGTACCTCTCTTAGTATGTAGTTCGCCTCTGTTCCTCCCGTACACCTGAGGAGGGGCGAAGAGTAGCCACGCTTATATAGAACCTCATCGTGAATGATGAAATGGGCAGCTCTTCTCCGAAGCCTTTTAGCTTCGTTCTCATCATCTGGCACGGTCCCTTCTTTTAAATGGTCCAAGATAAGGCAACATCCAGGCTGGCGTGTTTTCTACCCACATCAGCTCTTCGCCTCTCTTGATAGAGGGTTCAGGTAGGTGTTCAATCGGTACTACCTTTAGAAGTTCGGAATCCTTGCTGCTAGCCAATTTTGACAGGGCATCTGCATGGGTGTTCTCCTGACGAGGCACTTGAATCAACTCGAATTTTTCGAAGTCGGGCAAGAGCCCCATTACCAATTTCAGGTAGGCTTCCATGTGTTTGTCCCTGGCCGCAAAGCTCCCATTTACTTGGTTTACCACTAGCTGCGAGTCGCTGCTGACTGCGATTCTTTTTACACGCAGTTCTTTTGCCAACCGGAGTCCCGCCAGGAGGGCCTCGTATTCTGCTACATTGTTGGAGGCCCTGAACCCGAGCCTGACGGCGCAGTTCAGTTTATGCCCCTCCGGGCTTTCCAGCACCACTCCTACCCTGGAGCCGGCTTCTCCTGAGGAGCCGTCGACAAAGAGGTTCCAGGTGGGCGGCTCTGCCGGCTCCATGTTCACTTCGACTTCTGGAGCCTTTGAAAATTCAGCGACGAAATCGGCTAGGGCTTGGCCTTTGACAGCTGCCCGGGGGGTGTAGGTTATGTCAAACTCGCTGAGTTCTACAGCCCATTTGAGCAACCTCCCCGAAGCGTCCGGTTTCTGCAAGACTTGCCTGAGCGGAAAGTTCGTCAGCACGCGGATGCCATGGGCCTGGAAGTAGGGTCTTAGCTTACGGGAAGCGGTGATTAAAGCCAGAGCTAACTTCTCCATGCCCGGATAACGCTCTTCGGCGGGCAGCAGGGCTTTGCTTACGTAGTAGACTGGCAGCTGGTGTGCCTCCTCCTCTCTCACAAGGACCGAACTTACAGAGGCTTCAGCTACAGCCAAGTATAGCAGTAGGGGTTCCCCTTCCTTAGGTTTGCTGAGGAGGGGCGCGCGTCCCAGGTAGCTCTTCAATTCTTGGAACGCTTCTTCACATTCAGGGGTCCAGCTGAACGTTTTTCCTCATTTCAGGACCTTGAAGAATGGCATACATTTTTCAGTGGCCCTTGATATGAAGCGGTTAAGTGCAGCTATTCTACCAGTGAGTCGTTGTACCTCCTTGGGTTTCTGGGGGGACTTCATATTAATCAACGCCTCGATTTTCTCTGGGTTGGCCTCGATTCCTCTTTGATTCACAATGTAACCCAAGAACTTGCCTGAGGCCACGCCAAACGCGCATTTGAGAGGATTCAGCCTCATGTTGTATCTTCTCAAAATTTGGAAGGCCTCGTTCAGGTGTTCGATGTGTCTCTCGGTCTTGAGACTTTTCACCAGCATGTCGTCGACATAAACTTCCATGGACTTTCCGAGCTGGTTTGCGAACATTTTATTCACCAGCCTTTGGTAGGTAGCCCCGGCATTTTTCAGGCCGAAGGGCATTACTTTGTAGCAATAAAGTCCTTTGTCAGTAATGAATGAGGTGCTATCCTCGTCGCCTGGGAACATGGGGATTTGATTGTACCCTGAATAGGCATCCATGAAACTGAGCAATTCGTGTCCTGCTGTGGAATCTACCAATTGGTCGATCCGGGGGAGGGGGAAGCCGTCCTTTGGGCAGGCCTGATTGAGATTGGAGAAGTCAATGCAGACCCTCCATCTGCCGTTATGCTTCTTCACCAGAACGGGATTTGATATCCACTCCGGATACTTGGCCTCGCGGATGAAACCGCTGTTGATGAGTTTTTCTACCTCTTCTTTCAAGGCCTCGTACCTTTCGGCATTTAGAGCTCTTCTCTTTTGCCTATGAGGGGTGTGATTGGGGTTGATCTGCAAACGGTGGCAGCTGATTCCGGGGTCTATTCCAACCATATCCTCGTGCCGCCATGCGAATACGTCTGCATTCTTCTGCAGGAAGTCTCTTAGCCTCTCTTTAGTCCCCTCTTCCAACTCCTTTCCTATCTGCAGAACCTTTGCAGGATCTTGAGGGTCCAGCGAAAAGTTTTCCAGTTCCTCCATTGGGGCTGTCTGGGGCTCCGATTCAATTATTCGGGGATCTAGCTCCTCAAGGGATACGTTGGGTCTGACATCTGTCATCTCGACATCCGGCACCGCAGGCGATCCTTCAAGGGCTTCTGCCATTTCAGCATCCAGTACCATGTTAACTCGGGGCTCTGCCTTCCTCAGGGAGTTGAGATAGCACTCTCTAGATCCCATCTGATCGCCCCGGAGTGTTGCGACCCCCCGATCCGTGGGGAATTTCATGCATAGGTGATGGATGGAAGTGACTGTCCATAGTTCTTTCAGGGCTGGCCTTCCCAACACCCCGTGATACGCTGACCGGCGGTCAACTACCAAGAATTCCATGAAGCGATGTGCCACCTGAGGCGGGGCCCCCATTTCGACTGCCAAGGTAATCTTACCTCTGGGGATGATGCTGTCTCCGGTGAATCCATAGAGGGGCGAGGTCATAGGCGTCAGTTCATGGTCTACCGCCATTTTATCAAAAGACGAGCCGAACAGGATGTTGACCGAACTGCCATTATCCACCAGCATTCGTTTAAGCCCATTGCGGGCTATTACAGCCCGAACCACTAGGGCGTCACAGTGAGGGTAGTGTACGCCTACTGCATCTTCTGTGGTGAACGTTATGGGTTCTACGGTTCTGCCCTGGGTGGTTTGGCTTACTATATAGCTGGCCATTGGTGGAGTTTTTGCCTCCCTTGTGTAATTTCTTTGAGCGTTCCTTGACTCGCCTCCTATATGGGGCCCTCCAATTATGGTGTCAATTTCACGTATGGGGAAACGCTCGTCCGAGGTGGGTACATTCCTCCTAGGGCGTTGGCCCCCTCGGGGTCTTTCCCTGTCATTATCTCTGGTATCAAGGGGCGAGTGTTGCCTTGTTTCTCCCCTCCTGGGGGTTGAACGCCTTGGAGTGATATTTTGACTTTGATCGTTTCTTGTATTTCGAGGGGCGTTTGATGGCCGGTTGGCATCCCTGCAATCCTTTATGTCATGTCCATAGTAGCGGTGGAAAGTACAATAGGGCCGCAGGTCTTCCTGGAACCTATTGCTAGGTATCCCACCTCGCCCTCTATTCCTAGAGGTTGAGGGTCGTCTGGAGCCCCTGGCTGAGTTGCCCTCGTGGAATCCATCATTTTCATAGGCTAGGGTAGGCACTGCGTTTAACGTAGCGGTAGCCAATGCTTGTCCCGAGGTGGGAGCCACTGCATGTCCTGCCTGGGTCCACCGTTGACTTACCATTTGGGACGTGGGGCCTCTGCCCATCTGTCTCCTGGGTGGAGGGATCCCTTGGGCTGCCCTGTTCCGATGGTCAATCATTTCCTCGTTGACAATTTCGACTTTCATCATTTCCACCAGCTTATCGTACGTTGAGGGATTCTTACTTCGGACATCCCTCCAGAACAGCGTATTCATATTCAATCCCCCTTTCAGAGCGGACAGAGCCTCTTTGTCGGTGACCTGTTCGCAGTAAGTTATCTCGTCAGTGAAGCGAGCTAGGTAGCTCTTCAGAGTTTCTCCTGCAGCTTGCCTCATGTCCTGCAAGCGTTGTATTGGCGCCTCTCCCTCCTTCCTAGACAGGTACTGGTTCAGAAATGCCTTTTTCAGGTCCGGCCAACTTCTGATGCTAAGAGGTGCTAGCCTACTGTACCACACTTCGGCGGCGCCGGCGAGGGTCAGGTGGAATGCCCTGCATTTCAGTGCTGGAGAGGCGCCCCTTAGGCTCATTTGCGTTTTGTACTTGTTGAGATGTTTCTCCGGGTCGCCCTTTCCCTCGTACTTCGGGATCTTCGGGGGAACAAAGTTATGTGGCATCGGGAAGGAACGAAGTTCCCTTGAAAAGGGCAGATTATCATCGTCGTCATCAAGCTCATATGATCTGCACGGTTCGTGAGGGCCCTCCTCCTCCTCGGCGGTCTGGGGCGGATGTTGAGCTGCTGCTCCTCTGTTTTCCCAGTCTATAGCGCTTCGCCTCTCTCGCCTATTTCTGGGCGGAGGGACCTGAGCCTCCTGACTTTGGACATGTGGCCGTTGTCGAACCTCTTGGGGGATATGCTGACCCCCGTTTCTAGGTGTTCGTCCGATTCGGTCGAAGACGCTAGCGGATCTTTGGGGCTGCTCCTCATAATTCGGGGGGAAATTGTTTTCTCCAGCCGAGGTGTCCCTGATTGGGGCAGCTGTGTAATTTGACGTGTCCATGTCTACCTCCCGCTCGGCAGGGGCGTCGTTCTGAGGCCCCGATTGGGTCCTTCTGCTTGGTCCTTCCCCAGACCGCCTATGTGCAAAATGCTGTCGACTCGGTTGAGCCGAATGGCTGTCTCGATTTTGAGCTTGAGCAAGGAATTCTTGCATGGCTGCGTTCTGAGCCGCAATGTTCCGCATGTTTGTGGCCATAGTGGCTACTTCAGCCGCGAGTTGGGCGGTTCTGTTCCTTCTGCGATACCTGTGGTGGGGTCGCTGATGAGTGACATTTCGAGAGATCTCTTCTTCAGAGGCTTCTCTTGTCCTCCTTGGATTTACTTCTTCCTCACTGGAACTCATGGTTCGAGGCAGTAAGGCTTTTTCTCTTCTTGGCAAGTTGGAGTCCTACCGATCCCTCCTTTTTCAAGGATTTCTTGCCGGAAGTTCGACTAAGCTTTTTAGTGGGAAGTTGTCGTGGTTTACATTGCCCAGAGTTCCCACAGACGGCGCCAATCTGTTGACCTCAAAAAACGGATCTGTCACCGAGCCAACAGGTGATACCTTCGAGTCTGTCCTTTCCTGCATAAACCACACAACGTCAGTCACACGTGGCCGTTCCCATAGGAGGCGGGGTTGGCCACGGGCACTCCGACGGTCAAGTCAGCGTAGGGTTGGCCGGAAATTATCCAATCGATCTTCAAGTTTTCACTCGGAGGCCGTTTTTTCTGGATCTTTTTGAAAACAAGTGTTCATATAGAGAGATTAAAAGAGTGCGTCCCTTCTTTTTGGCGTAAGGGTCTAGTATTTATACCGGGTGTAAGAGGAGGGGGGCCGTTGGATTGGGAGACACGTGTAGCTAGATTATTGGGGCCAGTCCCACCGTAGGCGTCAACTTGTATTTCCATAGGTTGGCTGGCATTGAGTGCTTCTGGCTGATTTGACCGTTTGGATCCTGCCACATATCCAATCAATCGTGGACTTGACTGCAAAGATCTCTGTACGGGAGATCTTTGCCGGGACGCGGAGGGGCGAGGCGAAAAGGGGACCAGGTGCAAACACCTCGTCCTCTGCGCAATCGCCTCGGCAGCTTGTGGCACGTCACCCTGTCAACACTTGGAGTCCGAGCTGTTACTCAGTTCTTACTAGTAACAACATGCAAAGTTTGATTCTTGCATGATTAAAAATGGTTTTAAAACCAACGAGTGTGATAAGTGCATGTATTACAAATCTTCTAAAAATTCACATATCGTTGTTAGTCTCCTTGTGGATGATTTGCTAATATTTGGTTCAAATTTGTATGTTATAAATGAGACAAAAAGCATGATTTGTAACCATTTTGATATAAAAGATTTTGGTGAGGCTAATTTCATTTTCGGTATGAAAATCACAAAAAACAAGCGATGACATTCTTCTTGATTAATCGCATTATTTTGATAGAATGTTGAAAAAATATAATCATTATGATTGCAAGCATGTCACTACTCCTTTTGATTCTAGTGTTCACTTATTTCAAGTTTGTTTGCTGCACTTTTTGGGAGTAAGAATGTATTTTTACTGTTGATGTGACGATGAGGACAATGTGTTAAAAATGAAAGAAAAATTATTGATGCGAAGGAAAATATTATTTTATTGAAGAATGTGCGGTTGAAAATGAGTAGAAGAATAAGAATGAGAAAATTAATATGACTCAAACTGTGGCGAATATACTAACATAACTGAAAGCTTTGTTATGCAATCGATTGTATTAGACCTAATATTGCACATGCAGTAGAAATACTTAGCAAATTTACTAGCAAGCGAGGAAGGGATCATTCACATGCCATATAACATTTAATGAAATATTTATTTGGTACCAAAAATTATGGCTTGTTTTATAAAAAGTATTCTATTGTACTTTAAGGATTCAGTGATGCCAATTGAAATATGACCGTTTGAAACCTAGCAAATGAACGGGATCGTGATCAAGTAAAATAATAGTGTATAGAGTGTCGAACCCACGATGACTACATGCTTTATCGAGTTAAAGTTAATAATACCCTCAATCGAATAACAATAATGATTTGTAATAACTCTATGTCTAATTTATTACGTACTATAAATTAAAGTAAAAGTTTATCAAATTTATGAGATGCATTGCTAAGATGTAGAATCCTCCTTGTTAATCTACCTTTAGTACGACAATTAAAATGACTCCTTGTTATCGTGCGAGTTGGTCGAAGTTCCAAATTTATTTAAAAACTTCTCTCGATAGCAATTAAATTTAATAATATATGTGACTTTATTATATCTTTATAAATGATACCAACATATAAGAAAGTATTAAACGAGTTAAAACATCTAAAAAAATCATGCAAATCATAAATGTATATTTCTATCATCTATCGAACCTCACAATACTTATTACTACGTGCTAACGATTTTATTACCTCTCTCGATGGTAATAAAATCCACAAACAATTCAACAATTGACCAATTAATTGAAAAGCAAACTAAACCATAATAAACATCCACGCATTCAAACTAATTAACGTCAAAATAATTAATTAATACTAAGCCCCTGTCTGGGAGGGATTTTCCTTCCTCACACAATTGATTTTTCCACCATCATTTTTGACCGTTTCTCACAAAAGTCTCAGTAAAAAATCTTTGAATTCTTACTGTTGCTGAGCTTCAATGGTCAAAAAATCAGTTTTACTCCAATTATAATCTATCCCAGACAACCTCTAAAAATTTTAAAATAAGGGTTCATCAACATCTTAATAATGTAAAAATCTAGACTAACATAATATTAGAATTAAGCACGTAAAAGTGGAAAGATATCATCGAAAATTGACGAAATGTGAACATATTAGAAATTAATTCGTCTTCAGTTGCTATTATCTCTGCCTCAGTTTCCGTGTGATTTTATATAAATATAAAGAAACCAACTTTTCCTTCTCTGCAATTTCTGTTTGCCTTTTATTTTTTACTTTCTCTTTCTCTGTTAGCTATGTATATATTATAGCAGCCAGATGCCGCCTTTTTATTTCTTCTGCTTCTCTCTCTCTCTCTTTCTTTTCTGCGTAATTGGCTCCTCCTCCGTGTGTGTGTGTGTATAACCTAATTTTTTAAATCCAAAAAAGTCCATCCAAATTGAGGTCCAATTAAATAATATTTGCATTCCAAATCCTCAACTCTTTCACGTAATGCAAGTTAATACTTGTAATTTGGATTTCGCCATTTTTCGCTACCTTTTGCTTCCTTTCTTCAATTCTTTTTCCATTTAAAAAAATTCACCCGTTAATCATAAAATGCAACAATTTAGAATATATTTTATCAAAAGAACTATCAAATATCGTTATTTTAGGTCTTGAATAAGTGTAAAAAACTACATTTATCAAAATACTTGGTCATGAGATGCTCTTTCTACCATTGGTTATATTTTTACATTGAGTGGTGGTGCTATATGTTGAAAATCTAAGAAACAAACTATTATTGCTAACTCAACTATGGAAGCTAAGCTTATAGCTTTGGCATGTGCAAGTGAGGAAGCAAATTGGTTAAGGGATTTATTATGTGAAATTCTATTGTAGGAAAAACTAGTTCCATCCGTGTTAATTCATTGTGATAGCACTGCAGCAATGGGTAAAGTACAAAATCTTTATTATAACGATAAATTCAGACTTATCAGGAGAAAAATGCAGTATTGTAAGATCTTATCTAAGTGATGGCAACATAAATGTTGAGTACATGAAATCTTGTAATAATCTTACAGATCCATTAACAAAGGTCTTGTTAAGAGAAAGGTTCTGGAGCACATCGAGTGGGAATAGGATTGAAGCACATATAAATAAGAGTCACGTATGATGATACCCAACCCGGAGATTAGAGATAACGAGAATTGGGTTCAATGGGAAAAACGAATCATATGGTGGTTGTAAAAAATACACTATCTGTTTATTTATCTTATTATTATCATCAATATGGTGTGAGTGCATTTATCGTGTAATGCTTTTGGAGGATGAGTTCTCTTAAAAAAACTCTTAACGAGATCTATAGCTCTTATGAATGGGGTGTAAATATTATAGGATCACACTTGATAGATTTCACCTATGTGAGTGTGGAGATGGGGCTGCTTCCTATCAGAATTGGGCTTATTCTCAAATACGCTCATGAAACTGGGATTATTACAAGGCCGTAAAGTGTTAGCTATTAAAGCTCATATCAACACCTGTATTATTGTGTGTGGACAGTAATTTTTTATTTCCCTTAAGTAATCATAGTTCAATGCTGAGCACACTATTGTCTTCGGAGTAAATGTTTGTGTTTTACTAAGTGAATGTTCAATGCAGAGCACACCTTCATGATGCATTATAGTCATTCTTTGCCTGGAAATATTTTTGTCTAGTTTATATTAAAATGAGTGGGGGGAATGTTGGTGTATTTTAATATTAAAATTTCATTCATTATATTTTCTTTTAATGCGTTTGTAGGTTTCGTCTTCTCCTATGTAAAAATGGCTATGAATTTTGAACCTTGCTTTGTTCGATCCAGTTACACCAGATTGTGAGCCATTGATATTCCAGCTTTGTCATAATAGTCTCATGGATGTGGTACACTTGATGCCTAAATCTTTAATGATCCTTTATCTTGAACTCTTCTTATTTGATGAGCTTGACGTGTCCCATTTTTCTCGATTCTAAGTAGTTGAAGTCATTATTGTCCTTAGTATTGTCAAAAACACTACTCTGAACAATGGTGCCAAATAGACCGTAGACACTATCTTCAGAGTTACTCTCAAAAATAAATTTTTTAATTTTAAAAATAAGAAAAGGCGAGTTATCCAAGCACATTTTTAGATAAGTAATATTTTATTTTTCAATAATTATACATTATTTTAATGCGTACATATAGTTTATAACTTATAAGAATACACCATAATTATGATTAGCCCTTGTTTGAGCCCCAATTTTTGATAAAAGGTGTAGTTTGAAATAGCATTTTTTTGAGGATGTGTAACTAAAAAATAAGAAAAAGTTTCTGAGTGTAAAATTATTTTATTGAAAATGTGTTGCTGAAAATGAATTTAAAATGAGTTTTTGATAAAAATGAGGCTCAAACAAGGGCACAATGTCCCCCAATCCAATAACATGTTGTCAATGATGTAAAAGCATAAAAGATGCTATCATTGTTGCTACTATTTGTAGGAAAGTTGAGAGTTCATATCAATAAATTAATGAATACTATAAATAAATACATGTTTCCAATTCGCGACGTAATCCATCATATCGTTCGAAGCTTTTTGTCTAATTATCTTCGTCGACATAAACTAATGCAGTGCATTTGCATGATTTGGGACAAACTAGTTCATCACCATCACACCAATATCATAAAAGATGGATTGGTCTAGGCTAAATATTCAAATCAAAATCAAAGCTTTCAATGCTGCAAAACCCCAAAAAGAATTGGGTGGCCAATGCAATTTGAGAAAATATCAGGGGCCCTTTCGTCAAACTCCTCACCACACCTCCACTGTCGGCCATAATAAAACGTCAAAAATTGGGATTTCTCATCTTACGTTTTGTTATTTCATCAGAAAAACAAAATTTCTTTTATTATCATTCTCCGCTTTAACCTGGTCCAACTCCTCCGGCGTCGACTCCATCTAGCGGTCAGAACTTCGGCCGTCGGAAGGGGAATATTCCGGGTCTTCACTGTTGTATCAGCACGTCGAATCATGAATCCCGAATAGTAAATCACTCTTCTCTTAACATTCAAAATGGAAGAAAACGAAAGAAATGATATATTCTAGGGTTTCATATAATTGAAAATTGTTTTATATTAGATTAATACATGATCAGATCCGCAGCGATTTTAATCCGAAATGTACAGAGGCTGCATAATTTTGGTTTTGATGTATTATCTTTATATTCGCGAATCTGTTTTTATTGGAATTTCAAGACTGCATATTTGTTTTTGTGGGTTCGTTTTGTTAAATTGACGAAAAATTTCACGAATTTTAGCTGCATTTTCTTGCTATTATTTACTGTCTCTCTTTTAGTTTTGCGTGTACTGGTTGATGAATTAGTTAAAGCTTCAATTTTAAAAGCAAAATTTAGAGATTCGATGCCCCTCCGTGGGCAAAATATGTGCAAATTTTATAATTGTTTCTGTGACTTTCAGCTGGGTTAAATAAAAGTTGGGTGATTCGGGGAGGCGGGTCATTTGAACCAGCAAG